>CM071926.1:102135025-102463743 GCA_016081115.2 Rehmannia glutinosa | reverse complement strand
CCATTAAGCGACCTAATAAGTGGCAGCTTGAAAAGGCCGAGTTCCAATAGGCCATTAAAGAATCCCAGCCATGCACGAGCAACATTTTCAGAAGGTCCAGGAGAGTCTTCCACATTCCCCCTCGATCCGATCCCTCGGGTGGCGCAGAAGATTGCAACCATTATTATTGCGACCACTTCCTACCTCAAGACGGCTCTCAGGAATGGATGGCTTAGGGAAGGTGATGATGTGGGCACCCTGCATGCCTCTAGCCCGAGGAAGGTGTTGAGACACTCCGCCCCAATGTCTAACTACTCAACAGAAAAACACGTACCGTGTCCGGGAGGCGAGTAACCCACTATCGTGCACTCGGTGGCCTGTGCGCCCAGTGAGAGAGCTCTCTCCACCATAGCTAGGTCGGAGGACGCCGGGAGACAACACCACACGTTTGGAGGCGAAGAGGGCCAAAAACGATAAGCGAGTGAAATTAACGGAACTCAAGCTGGTTGAGCCGATGGCTACTAATATAGCTAAGGCAAAGGATGGGAAAAGAGGCGGCCACGGGAGTTGAGACTTCTTGGCCATGAAAGTGCAATCCTAGGAGTTGAGACTCCGAGAAGGATGCCATTAAAGACCCCAAGACAGTGATGCAATCGAATGGATTGTAGACGGCCACAACGGGAATCACTAAAGGTAAGAAAACCTAAAGGAGGTTGAGACTTCCGTAGAAGTAAAGAGCGGAAACAGAGAAACGATCACCAGTAGGGATCACGGTGAAGAAAGAGGAGATCGATGCCGATTCACGATTCCGCCGAACATTGATAAACCTTTCTCGGGATCATAGGATGGGCTTGAGTCCACACATCATGGAGATTCTACGTGGACGAGGCCTGAGGATGTTCTTAACTCACGGAGCAATGTTAGTGATAAGACAACACGATCTTTGATTCAATTTTGATGATGATCCATTGCCTCGGGCCACATCACACTCGATGACGCCGTTAAGATCAAATAGGACCCATTTACACAAGACGAAAACCACCGAGACCGACAAAGTCGTTAACAAAGCTAAAGCTCGATCGGTGAGCAGACCGACAAACCGCTGCTCAGTGAACATTATCGGTGAAGAAAGGTGCACCACAAAATGTGTTATCTGCCGATGACGCCGGCTCACTCGGTGAGCATAGATCTACGATACTTTGCAACAAGAGAAAGGGAAAGGCCCCGCGTGGACCTCGAGAATTTCTCTTGATCGAGAGGATATGTTCGAAAATATCTTCCCTTTCACCGTTGAACGCTGGCATGGATCTTTGACCGCCCGAGAAAGGAAATATTCATTTGTGCGGGAAAAGCCCATCATTCCAATCGATACAATTGTGCCAATGGGATTTGATTTTTATGTGGTGGCCGGAAGAAGTCGGCTTCCCACGGCCATTTCGTAATGCTTTCAAGGAAATATGTTCACGAAATTAAGTAGATGGAATGCCACCAAGCATCGTTGGATCTTCGTTTGGACAACCGTGATGCAACTATCGGCGTAGATATTCAAGGAGTTGTCTTACGAATCGGGAATAGGTTGCCGCAACAGATCGCAATGCGCCAGAGCAGGTTTCATTACTTCAAAGCTTTGTTTTGCGAGTTGTTGGTTTGGAGTGTGGATAATGCCAAATTTAAGTGAGGCGGAAGGAATTCATGGTCGAATTGAAGAATCCCATAAGTCGGACATGGAGTTGCTCAGGCCGCAACATAAAAGTGAAATTTCCGTGACCGAAGAGCATGAACCCGGAAGTTCAGTCTTCTCATGGCAAAAATGAAGTCGCTAGCACCGAAATCAAAACTACATGGTCGAGTTCCGCACACTACTCGAGAGCAAAATCAAGCAAATTCAACAAGCGACCGATCGGACTTCATTAAAGTAGCTTATTTCTCCGGCTCGACCCTTTCCTTTGGTGATAATGTCTAAAAAAGGGAAGATGATGCCTTAAAGGAATTGAAAGGTGAAGGCTGAAGGGAGTAATAAGGAGGGAAAAGAAGAATATATGAGCAAAGTGGGAAGGAAGCTTGAAGAACCCCCCCTGAAACTTATGTTTGCTTTGAAACCCCGGCCAGGGAGATATCACAACTTCTATTCTCAAAGAAACTAATGAAAGAGTTGTCGATGTGGAACAAAAAGCTAAGATGGCAATGAAAAAAAAAAAGAATCAAGAAAAGCCATTGAAGTTGAATTTGAGAAGGTAGTTGAGAAGCACTCTGCGCATTCGAATATCGAGAACAATATGATGGTCCTCCAGGGAAAGATTATGCTTCAATAAAAACCCCGAGAGATATTGGCATGCCTAATGTTGGATCGAGCCCGGATAAAGCTAGAGGAATTTCACACTCTGGAAGCGGAAGGATATTTTCAAGACATGACTCTACCACAAGCATGGGATCCTCAGAATGGGGAGAAGGGACTTGAATTGTGTAAATCGGCCGTATAAGCGACCATGTTCAAAGAAATCACTACCGGAAAATCAAAAGCTCAAGATAGTACACTCCTACAGGGAAGGGAGGCGAGTCGGGAGGCAGACATGGTAGCAAATGGGAGAAGTATTCAACTCCGCTGCCAAGACCAAAAGACATTAAGTATGTTGATCCGGAGAAGAAATGACTCATATCTCAAGGATATGACCATCTTTGCTAACTTAGAAGTTGCACGCAAAGAATCTGAAGCTATAAGAAGACAGGAAGTCGAGAATGAAAGAACAACTTGAGAATGGGAGGAAAGGCGTAGTGATGACCATAAAGCGAGCTTATGAGAAGAAGAAGAAGGAGGAAGAGGAAAGGAAAAGAAGGAGAGGCGTGAAGATGGAGGAGAGGCTGGAAGAAGAGAGAAAGGAAGCTGAAGCCGTTGAAGACGGTTTGCAAACCCCTTCATGTATTTTACTTATCTAGGCATAGCTTTAAGTTTTTCCCTATAATATAGCTCGAGAATTTCCTTGTAATATTTATCCTCTTTGTAACCTTGAGCTTAGATACACTTTGTAATGCAATATTTGTATAAGCTTTGTTACCTTTTATGTAAACTTTTTGTAAAGGACAAGAATGCTATGATCAATAAAATTGATTTATTCGAGTATACATTCTTTGTTCTTTGCCTTTACTTTGCTTGTGTCTATGTTTATTTTTATTTAAGTTTTGGCATCATCAAAAAGAGGGAAATTGTTAGGAAATTTATTCGTAGATTTTGATGATACCATGTAAAACTTATACTAGGAAGTTGGCACTCTATTTTCCTTGTAATTCTATGTTGTAATAGATAGGATCGATAGAGTGGCGATCAAGTCGGCTAAGTCAAGAATACAAGAAGTCAACTGAGACTAGAGTGAAGACTCGCTATATGTCACCGAGTATGGTCAAGAAAGTCAAGGACTCGATCAAGAGAGCCACTGTGGGAACAGCTTGTGTGAAGTTTGAGGAAGTGTTAGTCAAGTAAATGAAAGGAGCCAAGTCTATCAGCTAAGGACAGTTGAAATATTCTCATGATTGGAGCGAGACTCAAGTCACAAGGAGTAAAGGAGCAATCAAGTGAAGACAATCGACATTGATCCGTTGGAAGGAAGTCAAGAATATTACTCGATGTAGTAATATGTCCAAGTCGCTGTGTCTTAAAGTGTTTGGCCCTTAAACATGCAAAAGGAATAAGCGAACGGAAACACCAAGCTTGTGTCGACCCCCGCAGTCAGTCAGAGCCATTTAATACGAGGAAGGGTCAACATTACAAGTGCCGCACACCAAGAAAAGACAAGCCAACGAACAAAAGTGTCATTTGAAAATAGCCTCTCTCTTCAACGGCAAATTTTCAAATGAGCACCGTAGTAAAGGTCGAGAAGTAATTGAGAAAAAGGTTACCTTGAATACCGAACTCTAAAGTACGAACAAATCAAGCTATTATCAAGCAAGTATAACTCGCAAATTCTCAAGCTTATCCAGAAAATTCCTCGCCTAAAACCTGGCGAACTCGGTCCAACACATATTGTGAAGGAAAGATAACTTCAACCAGTTGAAGAGGAAACATTTGAAGAATGAAAAAGTGGTCTACTCTTTTAAGTTCAAGGAGTTTTAGAAAGGTTCAAGGTCAAACCAAGAGATCCAAGTTTGTTGGAGGGTTGTGTGAACAAATCTAAAGACTTGAAGGAGTCAAGTAGCAAGTCACCTGTCTTGTGAAGGATTGAGTCGCATGAGAAGCCAGATTGTGTGATCAAGGTTGTCTCTAGACTAAGAACTACTTTGTAACTTGATATGTTACCTAGTGGATTCCTCTCCAGAGTTGGAAAAGAGTGGATTAGAGAAATTACCCTATAACGACCCGAATTTTTATGCCTTAATAAGAATTTTATTAATCATGTTATTTGTTTATTTTATAGAATAATAATGGAGGATTTATTAATGATTTACTACATAGTTAATTTGTTAAATAATGGATAATAAAAGAATCTTTTAAATGGACTTTGAATTTATTTTATTTGGTCCTTATACGAATAATCGAATCTTTAATTAGTTTGGAGCTTTAAATCAGGCCCATATTGTTAGTAAGTTAGTAATAAGCCCATGTATCCAAAACCTAGTCCAATTGAGAGTAGGTTAAAAGACACACATTGAGAACACAGATAGGAAACGCCAGAGAGAGATTAGTCGGCCAAAGAAGAGAGAAGAAAATAGAGGTCACTTCCCCAACGCGATTGATTCTAAAGAGGCATGAAAAGACTTTTACTAACCCTAAATTGATCAGACAAGTAATCTCCTTAGTTTCATGTAGAAGTACATTTAAATTATTATCATGTTTCATTGTAAAGCTTTTCGTCTAGTCTGTATGGATGATTGTGTTTTGGGATTAATTGAGTTGCCACTCGATAAGGTTCAAATATTTCGATTTCGGGAAAAGTATTTTCCGTTTAAGTTCCACGGCTACTTGAAATCTACACGCCTTTTATAATTTACTCGCCTAATATCATGAATCTATATTGAACAGGCAAGGGACTCCGTGAACTCGTCTCGGTATTCTCATTTAAACGTGTGAACAATAGGCATGTATAATCAATTCTTAGCTTATTAAATAATTGTCTAGTAATGTTTCTCATTCAAAGTCGGATGTCGTGATGAACTCTTAATGTAGAAGGCTAATGTATTAAATTAGTTTATGCCTCTCAGTATCACCTACAAGCAAAGTGAAATATGTTTTCTCAGTATATTTATAATATATATTATAGATTTCGTATCCTAGGATTATTGTAATACGTATGGTGTCCTGACACTGCGTTAATGCACACCTCTATCAAATTAACATAGGGTTTTTCCTAATTAGTTGAACATGGGTTTTTCCTAATTAGTTAAACATAGGGTTTATCTCTAACTAAATGAATATAGGATTTTCCCCGACTAATTAAATGTAGGGTTTTTCCTTAATCGATTGAATATAGGGTTTCCTAACTAATTGGATATATGGTTTTATCTTAACTAATTGAATATAACGTTTTCGCTTGACTAACTGAATATAGTGTTTTCCCTTAACTAATTGAATATAGGGTTTTCCCCTAACTAATTGGATATATGGTTTTCCCTTAATTAAATGAATGTAGGTATTCCCCAACCAAGTGAATCTATGACTTTTCCCAAGTATATTTGAATCTGACTCTAAGAGTTCACAAATTAATTGAACATAAGGTTTTCCCGATAAGTTGAATATAGGGTTATCCCTAATTAACTAAATGTACTTTTTCCTAACTAATTGGATACATGGGTTTTCCTATTAACTGAGTATATGGTATTTCTTTAACTAGTTGATTATGTAGGCTTTCCCTTAACTAATTGAATATAGGATTATTCCTAATTAATTGAACGTAGGGTTTTCCCTAATCAGTTGAATGTGATGTTTTGTACTCATATTGTGCAAGATAATGTGATTTAATTATTATGTTATGCGTTTATATTTATTCTCATATTTAATGAAAAATTGCATCACTTAGGTTCATGATCATGTATTCATGTTAATGTATGTTCATGGCATTTCACAAACATACGAGACTAAAAGTCAAGTCAAGTCATAAAGTATAATGTTTTTTCAAAGAAAATGGGTGCACATTGTTCTATGATGCTTTGAGTGAGTGGGAAATGGGCGCGGGGACCTATGCGTTCCACCATGTAATGTTAATGTTCAAGGAAAAGGGCCTTCGGGCAAAATGAATGGAAATGGGACTTCGGAAAATCACGGTTCCAAATAACAAGGCCCATCATGACCCTGATTAGAACAATGTGTTACCAAGTGAGCTTGCGTTCTAAGAATTTTTTTATGCAACGAAAGGCAAAGTTTTATGCAAAAGAAAGTTATGAAAGAAAAGTTTTAAGCAAGGAAAACGTAGAGTTTTTAAGTTAAATGTAAGATGTTGCATTAGGCATGCATCCATGCATGAGATTACTTGTTGAACTCCTTTTAGCTCGCTCCACGATGTTGAATATTTTTCGGATGAGAATGCGAAGAGGAAGGAGATGGTCAAGCAGTGACTCCTGGGAACCCATGTCAATGAAATTTTTACTATTTCAAAGTTTTGACATTTTAGTTTATTAAATGTCGAATGTCATTTTATTTTTAGTACGAATGTTTTTTGGACAAGTATTTATTTCAGTTATATTAATTCCGCTGCAAAGTTTTCAAACGAAGTAAGATTTTTAATATTCCATATTTTTAAGCATTTGTTTAAAGTATTTCTTTTATTTTAATTGCTATTTTCACTTTAAAATTCAAGTAAGCTAGAAAGGGCGCTAAATACCCGATCCTCGAACCACTATAAAATTACTTGTGTTATTTTGCTTTCAACATTTACTTTCCCTTGCTCATATTTTTATATATGATGTTAACTTAACTGCTATCCAACCGATAAATAACTAGTGCTAAAACAAGTGTTAAAAAACAAGCTTTAATCAAACAAAAGGGTGTTAAGTCTTCCGTTAAAAACCAAATCAACTAAAGTTAAGAAGAGTTAGCTTAAAATTAAGTTATACTATCAACAAATCTATCGAGTGCAAATGTGGGTAACTTAGCTGAATATAATAACCTAGCTGTCCCCAAGGACACACACTGATTTGAGTAAACTCTGTTGAAATTCTTAAAAATACTAAAAGTTAAAATTTGGTAAGGTTTATTCAACCCTCCCCTTCTAAACCTTACACCACACCCTTGGTACCTCACAGATGAAGTCCTCTTGTTCACCAAGATAAGAAAACTAATCGAAGGGCTGAACTTGAGAAAGTAGTCCGCCACTTAAAGCCCAAGAAGATCGCTAAAATTCAAGAGGAGCGGGGGCCAAAAGAAAAAGATGGTGGAGATGCAACCACCATGCACACCGAAAGATCACGATGTCGATCAACATATTGTAAGAAGACCACTACTCGAGAAATAACTCGTGGAAAAGAAAAAGAGCTAAGACAAATGAGATTCATGAGAAAGAGCTACCCAATCCCCTCAGACGGATGCACATGTACCTGAGGAGGAGCAAGCTCCACTTGCCACGATTCAGGAAGAATGAGATGATGATGATGTTATTATGTTATCTCTTGTATATCCTGATATTCAGCAGAGATTGAGGGATTGGAGAAATTAGAAGTTGAGTTACTCTCGACAACAGTTTGAGCACCCAGAGTACATTGAAGAAGAAGAGGAGCTCTTAAGCTTCTTGGGGAACATTGCTATCCGCTCTGCCCTCAATGAAGATTTTTGTATGACTGTCCTTCGTGGCATAAAGAAAGATGAAAAAGAAAAGGCTTTGGAGAAGGCCAAAGCCATTGAAAAGTCAAGGATGTGTATGTTTACTGGTGGACCTGAGCATGAAATGGAATCGATCGACAATGACATAGAGGAAATCGATCCCGATGTAGCAAACAGAGAAAGCCGAATTCCAACAGCCATCAAAGAATCAAAGCCATGCACGAACAACAACTTCAAGAGGGTCCAGGAGAGTCTTCTTAACTCTCTCCTCGTACTAACCCTTTGGATGTGGCACAAAAGATAGCGGTCGATATTGCTGCAATCACATCCTTCGTACACTCAGAAAATGGCTCTCAGAAGATTGGCGATGAAGTGGGCACCCTAGCCAAGCCAACTTTTGAAGAAGGTGTTGAGATACCTGCCCCCACAGCTGATCACTCAAAGAGACCAACAGCCGAGTCTCAGGTGCAGAGCAACCTTACTACTCTTAACTCAGCTGAGGGTGAAGCTCTCACCACCACAGCCAGGTCAGAGGTTGTTGTGGGAGACCAACCTATGGAGTTAGGAGGCGAAGGTGAGAAACAAACGAAACAGCAGAATGAAGTTGATGAAGCTCGGACGGTTGAGTCTCATCTCACCAAACCTCATCTCGCACCGAAGGTCGGTCGATGACGTTGTTGATGTAGCTAAGGTAAAGGAAGGAATGGAGACCATGGGAGTTGAGACTCCTCGTCCTGAAAGTGCAATCCTAGGAGTTTAGATTCTGACGGATGCCACCGAAGACCCTAAGGCAACTAAGTCTGCTGAAGGGAGAACTGCTCAAGACCTGCTGCAGTTGAGACTGCACAGAGGGATGTAAAAGGGCCTCTAGCGGTTGAGACTGCTGAGGGTGTAGAAGGCCACAAGGAGGTTGAGACTTCCTTGGGTAAAGAAGATGCAAATGAGCAAATTCCTCAAGTAGAGAGGGCTGATGAAGAAGAAGAAATCAACGCTCTTCGTGATTCCCCAGAACATGTGGACATTGAATTCCAAGAATCTGACAATGAAGCTGAGTCCACTCCCATTGATGAATCTTCTAAGGACAAAGTTGAGGATGCTCAAGCCTCTCGGAGTTAAGCTAGTGACAAAGTCACTCCGATGAGATTCGTGTTTGTCTATGACGAGCCAACCCCAATGGCTCCATCACACTCGACGACGCCGATAAATCAGCTGAGGACCACAACTCATAAGGAATGCCCAACGAATACCGAGGAACCTATTAAGACAGCTGAGGGTCAGTCAGTTGAGCAAGCTAACACAGCTGCTCAAGCTAAAACATAATCAGCTTAGCAGGCTAACACAGTTGCTCCCAATGCCGATTAAAAAATTTGGTTCACCGAGGCAAGTCGAGCTGAAGCAATTCAAAATGAGAAGGGAAAGGCTCCACTAGTTGGACCTGCGGGAATCCCTATTTATCCAAATGATTTGTTCGAAAACATTTTCCCGTTTGAAGCCCAATTACCACCCCTGGATGCCGACCGCAAGAGAACAAGCCAAGTACACTATCCAAGTCTCACCGAATAATGTGGAACTCCAAACGATTTAACAATAGTGCCTATGGCTTTGATTTTGATGCGCTTTGGCGAGGATGGGTCACTTCAACAAATTTAACTTCTAAAAGGCGTTTGAAGCCATTTATCTTTGAGATCGAGAAAATGGAGCACGACTTTCCATCATTAGACCAAAGATCGACAATCATGATGCCAACATCATTAGAATCCGAGAATGGGTTGGACAAACAATGGTTATGAGAAGAGAGCACGTCCGCTACTTCAGGTCACTATTTCCAGAGTTATTGGTCCGGAGTGCGGATAGCATCCAGCCCGAAGAGGCGAGGATTACATGGTGAGAATAGAGGAATCACACAAGTCAATTATGGAGTTACTCAAGTGAGTAGCACAAGAACGAAATTGCAAGATCGAGACCAACATGAGTGAGAAACTCAATGTTCTCCAAACATAAATGAAGCTAATGGCAGCTGAGTTAGACGCTGTGCGGTCAGAATTCCAAGTATCCTACTCCAAGTCGAATGATATGCATGATTCAACCAACAACCGACTTGATTTGATCTTAAGTGGGATGTTCCCATACCTCTACCTTTTGGTGATGATGCCAAAAAGGGGGAAGAAGGAAGCTATGAGGGAATTAAAGGAAGGGCAAGGAGCTATAAGGAGAAAAAGAAGAGAAAACAACTAAGGGGAAGAAAGTTCTATGAAAAAAAAAAAAACCCTTTAAAAATTATGTTTGCCAAAACTCCTCAGCAAGGAGAAGTAACAGCCTCACTCCTCGGCAAACTACCTAAAGTGCTATCAGTGGAACAAAAAGTTGAGTTAGATGTTAAAGAATCAAGAAAAGCCATCGGAGCTGAGTTTTAGAAGGTGGCTGAGAAGTATTCTGAGCGTATCTAGGATATAAGGACAAGGTATGATGGTCCCCAAGCACGATTACTAAAGGATTCCCCAGTGATCAAACCTCTGAGAGAAATTGCAATGCCCGATGCAGGATCTGAGCCCAGATCACTAGAGGAGTTTCAAACTCTAGAGGCAGAAGGCTATTTCAAGAACTTGACTCTACTGCAGGCGTGGGACTTGTACTGGGAGAAGGGCCTTGATGTATGTAAATCAGCGGATAGGAAGCATAGTTCCGAGTCACTCACCGAAAAGCACTAAGACAAAGACACTCCCAGATGAGGAGCTGAGTTAGGAAGAGGAAGGGGAAGATCTGTGATAAGTGTCATTTTGTACATATTTTATATTATTAATTCAATAGTTTTTGAATTGTTTTGTTAGAAAAATCATAGTTTCTCAAGTATTTCTGTAGCATTTCATTGTGTGATGTGTTTAACATTATAGGTGGAGCAATTTGGAGCAATGTGAAGCCAATATTACTTGAAAAAAAGGCAAGAAAATCACTCAACATGACTTGGGGTGTCAAGTAACATGGCCATGTTCAAAAAAGAAGGAATTAAATTGGATAAAAATTGGAAAAAGGGTCCAAACGCCAAGCCGTGTCACCAAACACGGCCATGTTGAAGGGGATCAAAAGAGGAGGAAAAATCGCACAAAACAGGCCCGAACACGGCCTGGCCGTGTCGTACAACACGGCCGTGTTGTACAACACGGCCTGGCCGTGTTGTCCAACACGGCCGTGTCGCCTCAAGCTTCAAAAATTTTGTGCAAAGACGGCCTGGCTGGCCATCTTTGCCCGACACGGCGTGTCCGGACCCCTTTTTGCAACTTTTCTTTGCGGAATTTGGGGAAAACTCACCAACCAACCCATCTTGGCCACTTTTGTACACTTTTAACACCCTATTTTGCTGAAACATGTCTCCATGTCCCCTCCCTCATCACTTGAATACAAGAATTCACCAACCAACAAGGAAAATGGAGGCAATTGTTTAACAAAAGAGAGTACTATCAATGTATTGATTGCCTATAAAAGCCAAGGTTGAAGTTGGGAGAGGTATTCATTAGATACTCGTGAAATATTCATTGTATTCATTTCATTAAGTAGAATTGGGATCAAGGGGTCTTGGAGGAGAAAGCTTGGGGCAATATTGAGAAGAAGGCTTGGAGCAACATCATCAATCAAGAAAGAAGTCAATTGAGATTTTGAGAAAGATAAGTACACCATGTCTACAATACTTAAATCTTCTTGTGTAATTTATTCTTTGGTCAAAATCATGTGTAGCTAAACTCCTAGTGTTTGAATGTAATGAACTCTAGAATGGATTTGTGATTAAGGTGTGTATGTTTTTAATAAAATCTTCATATTTTGTGTGATTCACTTATATTATGCTTCGTTCATTCGAATTGATATATGCGCAATATTGATTTGAAGTTTATTTTTCATCCGGGAAATCGAGATTCATGGTGAAATAGAACCTATATAAGTGAAAAGAGTTGCATGCAATCCTAGATATAGACGACATAAATCTTCCGGATTAGGGTCAAACCTAATATGGGAATTCACAAATCGTTATAATGCTTTGTCTTGGGGTTTTAACTAGAAAGAGATTTCCAGTTAATCAACTTGAGATTAGAAGTTTTTCGCCTTGAGAAAGGGTTTAACTTAAATTGGGAATTTCTACGGTCCACAAGACATGAGATTTTATTAAAAGAGGTTGGTTTTTGCTTAAGGGCTTACGGTTGTATTTTTTTAACTTGTCAAATCACAAAAACATTCTAGAGGGATTTACATTCAAACAAATTTCTATCTCTTGATTTCTTATTTTACAAATCTTCCTTCATTTTTACAATTTATAATTTGTTTTCCTTTTTCATCAAACAAAAACTCGAAAATTGTTAGATTAAATAACAAAAAGACGGTAATTATTAGTACTTATAATCCTCGTGGGAATGACACTCGGTACTCAATAATCTATACTATAAAACGATAGGTGCACTTGCCTACGGTTTTAAAGGTAGCTTTTGAGCCACCAAGTTTTTGCGCGCTGTCGGGATTGTAATATTAAGAACACCTTATTTTTGTTAATTTAATCATTTTTTTATTTTATTTCATCATTTGTCTTTCTTTTTATCTATCTTTGTAAGTCTTGGATTACACTTATCCTCTTTATTTACCGCAGTGCATGCCTACTCGTCCGAATTTGGAAGCGACACCGCCGAAGCAACACAGAGGAAAGTATTAATACAGACCACGAGGAGGATATTAACGAAGGCAAGGATCCCAATATGGCGGATGAACAACAAAGAACCATGTACGACTATGCCAAGCCGTTTATGGACGGCACATCATCTAAGATCGTAAGGCCCGCCATTGCCGCCAATAATTTTGAAATCAAACCGAATGTCATTCAAATGGTGCAACAATTTGTTCAATTCGACGGCCTACCTACCGGGACGAAGATCCAAATAATCATATCGCGAATTTCCTTGAAATTTGCGATACATTCAAAATAAATGGGGTCTCGATGATGCCATCCGTTTACGCCTATTCCCATTTACTCTTCGGGGACGGGCTAAACAATGGCTAAATACTTTGCCAAAGGAACGATTACAACATGGAACATCATGGCGAAAAGTTCCTTTTGAAATATTTTCCACCAGCCAAAATCGCACGATTGAGGAATGAAATCTCTTCATTCACTCAAGAAGATGACGAGACCTTGTACGACACTTGGGAGAGATTCAAAGAATTGTTGCGAAATGCCCACACCATGGCCTACCTATTTGGATGCAAGTCCAAACATTTTATAATGGGCTACTTTCGCAACAAGACAAATGATCGATGCAATGGTCGGGAACTCTTAATAACAAAACGCCGGAAGCCGCCAGATTTGATTGAGGGAATGGCCATGAACGGCTACCAATGGCAATCCATACGAGGTAAAACTAACAGTCGTCAGTTGGTGTGTATAATGCAGATGCAGTAGTTACGCCGCCGCACGTGTCGAAGCATTGACCCAAAAGATCGACGATCTAGCAGCTCCTAAACCACCACCACCGCATGTTTTATCTTGTGAAACTTGTGGGGATTGCATAATCATCGGATTGCCCACACACAATACCTCACACCGAACATGCTAATTACGTTGGGAATCAAGGCAAAATTACCCAAGTAATCCTTACAAAGAACACATATAATCCTGGGTGGCGACAACATCCGAATTTTGGTTGGGGAAATCAAGGTCAACCACGACCTAATCCCAATCCCGATCTACACACGTCTCCCTGATTTCACCAAATCAAGGTAAGCCTAACTTGGAAGATCTTATAACAAAATTTGTGCAATCAACAGACACCGATTCCAGGCGGTGGAAACATCCTTGAGAAATCAAGAGGCATCTATCCATAACTGGAAAACCAAATAGGCGATTAAGAAGATGATTTCCGAAAGGCCACAAGGTAGTTTGCCGTAATACTTGAGCCAAACCTGGGGAGCACGTAAAGGCAATCACCATCGCTTCTCCACATGAGCATGATTATGCCAATGCCGCCATGCGCAGAAATACGTGGAGGATGACATGTCCAAAGAAAATCTCATGAAAAGGAGGTTGCGATCACAAGCCCAAGATCCCTTACCGAGTCTAACCAAAGAAGATAGAAGGGAGGACAAATTTGGTAAGTACCTTAATTCTTTCAAACAATTACATGCCAATATTCCATTTGTTGACCCTCCTTCAAAGCATGTTAGGGATCTTAATGACATCATTCCTAGTGAAAATAAGCTTAACAAATTATCAAATGTGCAATTGAATGATAAATGTCCTTCCAATGAACTACCACAAAAATTTAATGATCCAGAAGCTTTATTATCCCTTGCACAATTGATGATTTACCTGTGATAGGGCACTAGCCGACTTGGGAGCTAGTATCAATGTGATGTCTTATGAAACATTTAAGCATGCAGATTAGGTGAACTTAAACCTATTAGGATGGACATTCAATTAGCCGATAAATCGATTAAACATCCTGGAGGTATTATTAATGATGTGTTAGTCAAGATTGACAAATTCGTGTTTCCAAATCGATTTCGTTATTCTTGACATGCATGATAATTTAGAAGTTCCCTTAATTCTAGGGCGTCCCCTTTTTGGCTACCGCTAAATCTCTCATTGATGTGCATGATGGAAAACTTACTTTGAGAGTAGGGGGTGAACAAGTTATCTTTAAAATTCCTTTGAGAAATCCTATAAATGATACTTGTTTTCCTATAAACTTGATTGAGACAAGGATAAATGATTCTTTGCTTGATATGTCTTCTAATAAATCCTTGAAAGTATGTGATGTTCAATGTGCAAAAGTTTCCACAGATAAATCCCATTTTGAGAATAACATGCGTAAAAATAGACCATGAAGGTCAATTGTTCAAAAAATCGATACGGGTGGCGATGTTGTTCAAAGAGATAAAATTTTTCATAAGTTCAAGGCTCCCCCGATTAAATCTTCACATTTAGGTGAAATGGTCCAGCTATACGACGTTAAAGAAGCGCTAACCTGGAGGCAACCCGATGTTTGTGTGCAATTGTTTTCATTTTTTTTTTTTTTTATTTTCTTTCAAAATAATCACAAGTCCTTAGAGTCATCTTCAAATCATAAAAAAAAAAAAATCATCTTCGAGTTGGGAATATTTGAGCTTCTTCTTGCTTGTCCTAATTGGGAATATTTGAGATTTCACGGTATTCGAGTTGTGTGTTGCTTAACGTTGATTAGGTATGAAGATGCCGTTGAAGGTCCCGTACCAAAACAACCCAATGGTCGCTCAACACCGATTCCACTATTGTAGTAAGGTCGTATTTTTCTTTTTTTTTCCACCTCTTTTATATCATTCTAATTTCTTTGTTTTTTTTTTTTTTTGAGTGTTTTGTGTGTGTTTGTCCATTTCTTTCTTTCACATTGAGGACAATGTGAATCTTAAAGTTGGAGGTGGGTACAATAACATTTTCGGAATGCTTGTGTGTTTGTTTTCAAGAGATGTGATTTTTTTTTTTTTAACAAATTGAGTATTTGCTAGTCAATAACTTGCCCAATTATACCTATATTAACTTGTTAATTTGTGTTTTCAGTGTGAAGCAATTGATTGTCTAGGATAGATTGACGTGGATGCGGGCTAAATTTTGACGAGATTTCCAACACCATAAATATTTGATGTGTTAAGGCATATACGACGGTACTTAGTGCTATGAACTTCCGAGAACTCATGATTTAGTAGTGGTTAACTAGTTGTTAAACCAAGCTTGTGAATAAAAAAAAAGAAAAAGAAAAAGAAAAAGAAAAAAACGGACCAATCGAGGTTATACTCCTCTATTTGTTGTTGCTTAGTAACTAGGAGCATTCATGAGCCCCATGTTTGTCTTTTTTTACGTAAAACGGCGACACGAATATGAGTATGGGAAACCACCCTAGAGTGTTTGAACAGAAATTCAAAATATAAACCTAGTGGAAGCATGTCTCGAAGGTCCCAAAAAAAAAAAAAAAAAAAAAAGAGAACAAAAAAAAAAAAAGGAGAATGAATACTCCTTGACTTCTCATTCCAATAAAGTTCAAGAAGCTTGGTTATATGACTAGTAAGCTAACTACTATGATCCATTGAGTTCTTGTATTTTCATAGCATTATTGAATTGAAGCTGTTCATAACTATCAATATTTGTGGCGTGATGATTTCAAGTCTCAATAATGCCACCGATATTACGGTCTTTCTTGACAATGATCGCTTTGCAAAATAATTTTTTTTACTGAATGGTTAATTCGGGTTGAGAAGGCTAAGAACTTGACTGCTTGTGTTCAATGTGTTGAAAAAGAAAAAAAAAAGAAAAAAATTTTGTGTTGTGATTTATTGAATCCCTCTTTTTGATATAATGTTTTGCTTGAGGACAAGCAAAATTTCCAAGTTGGAGGCGGTTTGATAAGTGTCATTTTGTACATATTTTATATTGTTAATTCAATAGTTTTTGAATTGTTTTGTTAGAAAAATCATAGTTTCTCAAGTATTTCTGTAGCATTTCATTTTGTGATGTGTTTAACATTATAGGTGGAGCAATTTGGAGCAATGTGAAGCCAATATTACTTGAAAAAAGGCAAGAAAATCACTCAACATGACTTGGGGTGTCAAGTAACATGGCCATGTTCAAAAAAGAAGGAATTAAATTGGATAAAAATTGGAAAAAGGGTCCAACAACGCGGCCAAGCGTGTCACCAAACACGGCCATGTTGAAGGGGATCAAAAGAGGAGGAAAAATCGCACAAAACAGGCCCGAACACGGCCTGGCCGTGTTGTCCAACACGGCCGTGTCAGCCAACGCTTTTCCAAAGAAATTTTGTGCAAACGACGGCCTGGCCGTCTTCACGGCGTGTCCGGACCCCTTTTTTGCAACTTTTCTTTGCGGAATTTGGGGAAAACTCACCAACCAACCCATCTTGGCCACTTTTGTACACTTTTAACACCCTATTTTCTGTTGAAACATGTCTCCATGTCCCTCCTCATCACTTGAATACAAGAATTCACCAACCAACAAGGAAAATGGAGGCAATTGTTTAACAAAAGAGAGTACTATCAATGTATTGATTGCCTATAAAAGCCAAGGTTGAAGTTGGGAGAGGTATTCATTAGATACTCAGAAATATTCATTGTATTCATTTCATTAAGTAGAATTGGGATCAAGGGGTCTTGGAGGAGAAAGCTTGGGGCAATATTGGAGAAGAAGGCTTGGAGCAACATCATCAATCAAGAAAGAAGTCAATTGAGATTTTGAGAAAGATAAGTACACCATGTCTACAATACTTAAATCTTCTTGTGTAATTTATTCTTTGGTCAAAATCATGTGTAGCTAAACTCCTAGTGTTTGAATGTAATGAACTCTAGAATGGATTTGTGATTAAGGTGTGTATGTTTTTAATAAAATCTTCATATTTTGTGTGATTCACTTATATTATGCTTCGTTCATTCGAATTGATATATGCGCAATATTGATTTGAAGTTTATTTTTCATCCGGAAATCGAGAGATTCATGGTGAAATAGAACCTATATAAGTGAAAAGAGTTGCATGCAATCGTAGATATAGGACGACATAAATCTTCTGGATTAGGGTCAAACCTAATATGGGAATTCACAAATCGTTATAATGTTGTCTTGGGGGTTTTAACTAGAAAGAGATTTGATTAATCAACTTGAGATTAGAAGTTTTTCGCCTTGAGAAAGGGTTTAACTTAAATTGGGAATTTCTACGGTCCACAAGACATGAGATTTTATTAAAAGAGGTTGGTTTTTGCTTAAGGCTTACGGTTGTATTTTTTAACTTGTCAAATCACAAAAACATTCTAGAGGATTTACATTCAAACACATTTCTATCTCTTGATTTCTTATTTTACAAATCTTCCTTCATTTTTACAATTTATAATTTGTTTTCCTTTTTCATCAAACAAAAACTCTGAAAATTGTTAGATTAAATAACAAAAAGACGGTAATTATTAGTACTTATAATCCTCGTGGGAATGACACTCGGTACTCAATAATCTATACTATAAAACGATAGGTGCACTTGCCTACGGTTTTAAAGGTAGCTTTTGAGCCATCAATCTGGTGGCAGTGGAAGAGGCAGAAGCACTCAACCAGAGGTAAGACCACAAGATATAAAGTACATTGATCCACAGAAGAAATGGATCACTTAATGGGTTGGGTATAATCATCTTGAAAACTTAGAAGTGATGCGCAAGAATGCAGAAGTTGTGAGGAGGCAAGAAGTTGAGAATGAGAGGGTGACGCGAGAATGGGAAGAAAGGCAGCGTAGGGATGACCCTGCTGCAAGGCTTGCCTATGAGAGGAAGAAGAAGGATGGAGAAGATAAGAAAAGGAGAAGAGCAGAGGAAGACAGGAGGAGAGCTAAAGATGAAGAGATAAGAAGGAAGCAGCCAAGGCGTTGAAGATGGCTGTAACCCCTTCATGTATTTTACTTTATTGTAAATACACAGCTTTAAGTACTTTATAATAATGCTCTGATACCTTTGTAACTTTCCTCTGATACTTGTAATTCAATGTACTCTATATATTTTGTAAACATCTTTGTAAATGACAAGAATGCTATGATTAATACTATTGACATATTCAAAGCATACATTCTTTGTTACTGCACTGCTTGTGTTTGCTGTAATTTTTTTTTAAGTTTTGGCATCATTAAAAAAGGGAGAATTTTTAGAAAATTTATTGTTAAGATTTCGATGATACCATGTAAAACTTAGAATAGCAAGTTGGCACCCTATTTTCCTTGTATTCCTACTTTGTAATAGATAGGACTGCATGAGCTGAGCGAAGTCAGCTATGTCGAAGAATGCAAGAAGTCAACTGAGGATTGAAGTGAAGACCCAGCTGTGTGTCAGCTGAGTATGGTCAAGATGGAAGGCACAGACTCGACTGAAGGAGATCCAGCTAAGGAACAGTTGCATAAAGAATGTGGAAGTGTCAGTCAAGTCAGTAAAGAGCCAAGTCTAACAGTTGAATTGACAGTTGAGTCTTTCCTTAAAGGATGAAGCAGACTCAAGTCAAAGGGGTAAAGGCAGCAGTCAAGTCAAGTCGACTGGCATTGATCCATTGGAAGGAAGTCAAGGATATTACTCAATATAGTAATAAGTCCAAGTTGTCCTGTCTTAAAGTGTTTAGCCCAGAAATGTGTCAGGCCCTGAAAAGCTGCAGAGCCATTTAATACGAGGAAGAGTCAATATCACAATGTTGCAGGTCAAGAAAAGACAAGCCAGCGAACAAGAAAGTGCCATTTGAAAATAGCATATCTCTTCAACGGGCAAATTTTCAAATGAACACTATAAAAGGCTGAGAAAGCAAGAGAGAGAAGTACGCATGACACACGAGAGATCAAACATTCTAAGCAACTGAAACCAAGCAAAATCTGGAAATATTCTCTCAAGCTTAACAAGAAATTCATCAAGCCTAAAACTCGAAGGAACTTGATCCAACACACGATGTGAAGGAAAGAATACTTCAACCAAATGAAGAGGAAAAGTTTTAAAGAACAAAAAGGGGTCTACTCTTAAAGTTTGAAGGAGTTGTAGTAAGTTTCAAGAATAAACCAGAAGTTTCGAGCTCGTTGGAAGGCTGTGTGATCAATTCCAAGGGTTTGAAGGGAGCTGAAGTAGCAAGGCAGTTGTCTTGTGAAGAAGCTGAGTCGCAGGAGAAGCCCGTTGTGTGATCAAGGTTGTCTCTAGGATGAAGATCTGCTTTGTAACCTGATATGTTACTTAGTGGATTCCTCCAGGAGTTGGAGAAGAGTGGATTAGAGGAATTACCCCATCCTCGAACCACTATAAAATTTGCTTGTGTCATTTACTTTCAGCACTTTACTTTGTTGCATATATTTATATTTGCTGATAAGTTAAATTGAAATCCTACTGATAATAGCAAGTGCTAAAAATAATTGTTAAAAAAGTGCTTTAAATTATCTAAGGATGTTAAGTCTTCTGTTGTACAAAACCAAATCACCTACAAAGTTAAGTGTTAGCTGACGCAGCTAAGCTATAATATCAACTGCTCAGTCGAGTCTCTTGAGTGGGTAACTTTGTTGAAGAAAGCAAACCTAGATGTCCCTCAAGCACTTAGCTGATTAGAGTCAACTGTGTTGAAATATTTTTAAAGGACTAAAAGTGGAAATTTGGTAAGGTTTATGCAACCTCCCTCCCCTTCTAAACCTTACACTACACCCTCTTGGGACCTACATTTGTTCGGAAGTTTTTTTGTGTATTTTGCAGGATGTCTGAATTTGTCATAAGATCCACGGAACTGTACATCACTTTACCACCGTATCTCTAATTTATTTTTTGCCGATGAAACCCTATTATTCGGACATGCAACTTTGGATTGGGCTCGACGACACCCTATTGCCCACAACAAGTTTTCTGGCGAACTCAGATTTCAATCCTTTCAGGTGTTTAATCTTGCTCTCTTGTCCAAACAAGGTTAGAGATTACTTACTAATACTTCGTCCTTATTGGCTCATGTTCTTAAAGCGAAATAATTTTGCGGTTGCTCCTTTCTTTAAGCCACCTCCGGCTCTCGCCCCTCATGGATATGGCGGAGTATTTTAGAGGGTCGAAAAATTCTTAACCTTGGGTGTCTAAAATGGATTCACTCGGGAACGAGCATGAAAATTTGGGGCCACAGATGGATTCCTCACTCTCCATTTCTCTAATCATCTTCTCCACCCCCATATTTTTCATCGGATTCTATGGTGTCGGAACTCATTGATGTGGATACGAATTGGTGGAACTACCAACTGATTCACAACACATTCCCCGAACCCGAAGCCGTTGCCATTCTCTCCATCCCACTCAGCATCTCCCCCAACCGTGATACATGGTGTTGGTTCCCAAGCAAAAATAAAAAATACATCGTAAAATCAGCTTATAAAGTTGTTCTCGACAACCCGGGAGTTTTTGAAAGTGATTCTTCACGTGGCAATAGTAGTTCGAGTGTCCTCCCTATTTGGTGGAAAATCTGGAAAATTTGCATCCCTAGACGTATCTTACATTTCACTTGGCGTCTCCTTACTTTCACTCTCCCATGTTCGGCCAACTTGGCGCGACGACATCTTGTGCACAGATAACGTTGCTCGTTGTGTAACTCGGAAGATATATCCACATCCCATCTTATCTTTTTATGCCCTTATGTTTCCCGTGTTTGGTATCTTGCAGGGCTTCATGATATAATTTCTCAGTTCCAATTGCAATGCGGCATCCTTTGGGCAAGAGAAATAATCATGAATTCACCTGATTATATTATTGAAGCCTTCCTCACACTTTGCAGCACCATTTGGCATGGCTTCAATCTAAAGATATTCGAAGATCATGATCTCTCCCCCCAGGTAGTGGTCATCTCCGTCAAGCACACCCTCAATACATGCCAATCCGCCCACATCGGGTCGGAACGTCCTTCGAACTCTTTATCAGACACTATGCTCTCAATAACTGCCCCCCGGGCACTCATATCTTTTTTGACGGTGCCATCTCAATCCCTAATAAATGTGTAGGCATCGGTGTATTTGTTATGGGTGTAGACGGCTCTTTTGTTCAAGGTCTGTCAAAGCGGTTTGTTGGCATTTCCAATCCAGAGATTGCGGAAGCTTTAGCTCTACGCGAATCGATTCTTTTGGCGCTTTCTTTATCACATCTTTGGCGACAAAAGGAATCACGGACTCTCCCCCGGACTGCGAACCCATTCTCACAAATATCTCCTAGCTCCTCCACAACCATCAGCATTTGGGCTTATTTTAGATTCCTAGAATTGATAATTTAGTTGCACATGAGTTTGCTTATTTTGCTAAACATTATTCGCAATCCTCATGGTCGCTCCACCGACCTTTTTGTCTCAATTAGCGGTGGACCGTTTCTAGTATTTTAATATAATTTTCCATTCTCAAAAAAAAACCAATTTCGAAACTAATAATGTACTAAGAAAATAATGAAAAGTCAAATTTACCCGACAACTATCTTTTTGGTTTCTCTTTGTTTTATTGGACGGATAATGAAATGTGAGAAATAGTGAAAAGTAGAGCTCACACCGATTAATGATACACCCAGTTTATCACTAAGGTTGCATCTGTGTTGGAGGAGCGGAAGGATTTCAAATAACTTCAAATAGTATAGATTTTGAAATTCACCACAATGCCTCCAAAAAATAGCATAAAATAGAATTTAAGTATTTGAAATACATTGCAGAATGATCTTATTCAAACAAGCTCAATGAATTGTTATTATGGATTTGAAATTCATATATAGCTTCAAGTCCATCAATTCAAATAATGCCTAGAAGAAAACAAAAAAAAAATAACAACGGAAAATTCCATTATTAAACAGGAAACAAGTTATAATGAACCCCTCATGGATAAATTTACCTACCAAAGAAATAAAATAACCTAAATTATAAATTATAAAGTAACTTTTAATTAACCCACACTTGCCTAACCCATCCTTCCATTGTCTCCCCATCCAAATTAATAGCCCACATACTTAGGTACACCGTACATGACTCAAAAAGACAAAACCCACACATGTGCATCTCCAAAAGATCAAATGCAAATAGAAGTGTAGCCAAATAAACAACTTATATAAACCTCTTATCGTTTTCCTTTTGCATTGTATCTTATCCATTGCAGTATTCACATATGTATAGCTTTATTCCCTATATATTGCACCACAATTTTCACATAGCAAGATTAGAGCCAACGGATTGCAATATTATGTAACAATCACGTGCATGACACGTGCTGAAACTGAGATCTATGGATAAAAGTTCAAATGAGTGTGGGAAGAAGGTTCTATGATATCGATTGATGTATGGGAAGAGAATTCGGGAGTATTTTCAAACACTTAATAAAAAGTGATTGTTAACTTTTGGCTGCCGAAAAATAAGTAATTTTTAGTGTTTTCAATAATCAACATGTTGTTTTGATTTTGCGTAATTTAATCAGAATTTAAAAGTATGTGGAGGAATGGTTTAGATTTATGATTCTTATTCCGGTTCCATTATTAAATGTGTAAATTCACTTTTACAACTTATTAATCAAACACTTTCCAACTTAATCAACTTCAATTTCTATTTGCAAATACTACGTACAAACTTATTTCTTCATTTCAACTGATTTTCACTTCAATTACATTCTAATACAGTAAACCGCTTTTTCTAGAAGCGGATTTTTTGCAAAAACTCTCTTAAAATGGTTTAAAAGTCCATACAATAAAATCTTTTAAGAATTTGGTTCAAACATTTTCGCAAGGAAGCATGAATGCAAAGTAGTTGTTAGTAGAACATGTTATGCGCGCTGGATCTAACTCAAGGTTGTCGTCTCATTGGCTCAAAATGTGACAAATGGTATTAAAGTCGATTCTGAATATAATATATATCGAGACATGTAGTAGGGCTAGATGTGTACTTGATGCAATCTTGGATTATAATGGAGTTGGGTTGATTATAGTATTACACATTAAGTGATTGTTTGAGCACTTTTCAGATGTATTTTTGGATCTAAAAGTTCATTTCAAAGATATTTGACATCTGGTAATTAAGTTAGAATGGAATTTTAGATAACTCACTCCTCCAAAAGGCCCATTCTAGAAAATTAATTGAAGACTTTTTGAAAAGTCACTTATTAAGAAGTCCATTTACTAAATAAACTTTTGCATAAGTGTTCCCAAACATGCACTAATTGTTATAAGATGAGAATTGAAATTATTTGCAAGTACAATAAGCTCCTGTAACATATTAACTATTGTTGCAAATTAAGTAAATAGAAATAATTGTTAATAAAACTTATTGTACTGGAATCCTGCATATGAATACCTAGGAGAAAAGCAAATTGCAAGCAAGCACAAAATTAATGTTAGTTGTTGTTGGAATTGGTCTTTGAGAAATAGGGTGTTGACCCGATTTTGACCAATTAATTAAGTGGTTTCCATTTGTGAAAAATGAAATTAAATTATTTGAAAAAATTCTACTAAGAGAGTGGATGAGAATAGCATTTGGAATTTCTCAAAACCGATTCCGGGTGAATGAGAAATTAATGCTAGAAGTTAGCCACTTAATACAAATAAATGGTACGGAAAATAGAAAATGTGGGGAAGGAGAGATGCTCCATCCCACATAGGAAAAAGGAGGTAAAGTTGCACACTTTATTTATCCCAAGTTGGACAAACGGGTTTGGGCCCTTGGGGGCACCCAAGTTTTTAAAGGGGAGAGGACCTACATGCTTGTGGGTTTGGTTCAAAGCACACACGCGCGCGCCGCTGCGACCGCCCGCCCGGGTCCGGGTCCGGCCATGGGCTTGGGCTTGGGCTTGGGCTTCAAGGCCCGTATTCTTTTTGGACCAAAAACCTTTAAAATATAAAAATATTTAATTATTTTTTTTAGTTAAATAGATTTAATTAATTTTCGTAATTAATTAAAAGAGTTCAACTGGGAAATGTTTCGCCCCAAGACGGGGCAAGCAGCGCGCGCCCGTGCGTCCTGGGTCGTCTTTGTGCCGAAGGTCTGAGCCTGCACGCACGGGCAGGCGCACGCCCGTGCGTCTAGGCAGTGCTCTCCTGAACAGATGCGTCTGTTCTGTGCAAATGTGCTTTTTCGAGCCTACAGACGCGATTTTCCATACTGGCACTTCGTTGCCTATATTAATGAAGCCCCTACTGATGAAATAACATACGAAAATAATCAGATAACATAATACGAGCATTGCATTCTGCATATTCCCCTTAGCCTCCTTCAAAAGTGTTCGCCTATTTTTTTAGCACCGCAAGTGTACGGATCAGTTTATAGAATAGGGTTTGCAAGGTCAAATCCACAGGGATTAATAAATTAATGTACCAATTATTGGATTATAATAGTCCTATTTTTATCTAAACTATCGAAATTTGAAAGGTTGGTTTTTATTAGTACTAAAGCAGAAATTAATCCTAAAATAACAAAGTAAGAGCGATTGAAAGATCAAGTATGGATGGATGGATTCCTGGGTTATGGTTTCAATTAATATCCCACTTTTATGCTTAGATTAAGCAAACCAAGGTTAAACATATTCTTCTCTATAGACCAATCACCAAAGTAATTTACCCCCTCTCTCGAGATGTATGTAAAGCGTTGATTGGAATATCTATGTTAGCATCTCTACTCAACATGAAATATCCAACTCCCAAAAGTTCAAAAGATTAAAAGATCTCACAAATATTCACAGACTTCTCAATCATGCAATCTATTTGTGTCAAGTACTCAAGATCTAGTATTGAAACTCATCGGTTAGAATTATGAATCAATACATCAAACAAGTTTAGATCAAAGGCCTTTTGATAAAACAAGAATTAAAGCAAAGTACTTGAATAGAAGAAGAAAGCATTAACTTCAATTATCCTTAATCATCACATAAAAGTGTTTATTAATCTACTCCCAAACCCGGGAATCACAAGTGTTTTAGCCAGACATTGAAGATAAACAATTCATAGACAAATTATCCATAATCAAAATCTAACTAATTGAAATACGATACGATGGAATGAGTGACTCGGGGATGATGATGATCTCTCGATCTATCTTCAATCCTCGAAGGTGTGGTTGCGCCTCTTGATCGATCTCCCGGTTTCCGGTGGAAAACCGCTTTTTCTCCTGGTTTCTAGGGTAAAAATCAGCGTGTCCCTGTTTGTGGCCGCCTCGTGTCTATTTGTACTTCGTTCGGGTCGAAACCTAGTTGAAATTGGATGAACCTCTATTTTTCCCGCAAATGAGGCACGCCTGCGTTCTTCAGCACGCCGCCCCGTCTTTGGGTGCCGAACAACTTGTAATTTTTCTTCGAGGAGCATGGGCGTGCCCATATGGCACGGGCTGCCCGTGCTCTTCAGCCGAACCTTGAGTCTTCATGTCCAAGTTGAGCACGGGATGTGCTAGAGGAGCACGCCCTGCCCGTGCTCACCTGGAACAATACGCACATAGGCTATTTTCTTCCGTTTCTCGCCCGGTTCGTCCAACTTCTTCTCGATTCGACTCCAAACTTCGTCTCTCATGTCAAGTATTGGCGGTTGCAATGCCCGAATTGTTGACAAGCGTAATCCAATTCCACAAAACAAGAATAATACCCATTTTACTCATATAATGCATGCATATCCACACATTCTAGCCAATATTAAGCCCAAAATACATGCAAAATACCAGTCAATCAAAAAGCTTGAAAGTCAAGAACAACTTGTTGTTCGCTGTTGTTATGGTTTTGTTGTGCTGCTAACCGGGACTGTAAAGTATTGTATCTTAGAGGCGAGCGCGGGAACCGTAAGCACTAGTATACGGGGCATTTTCGTCTTGCGGAGACTAATTCTAAATCAGGCCTCGACTAAGCCTAAACACTCTCTTTCAACCATTTTTCTTCAAACAGAAACCTTTCTTCCAAGATAAATTTACCCAACAATCGCAAGACGAAAATTACTATATCTTTGTTTCTGTTGAAGACGATGGATTCAGGATCGTTCGCTCCAGTTTCGAAGGTTGCTGCTCCTGCTCATGGCGAGAAACCGGCGAATTTCTCCGGTGCCGACTTCAAGAGATGGAAACAGAAGATGTTGTTCTACGTGACAACCTTGGGGTTGTCTCGTTTCGTGAAGTAGGAATCCCCTGCTGTGGGTGATGAAGAATCCGACAACGAACGGAGAATCGCCGATGTTTGGCATAACAGTGATTTCCTTTGTCGGAATTATATTTTGAACGGACTAGACGATGCCCTCTACAATGACTATAGTTCGTTCAAAACATCCAAAAAGTTGTGGGACACTTTGGAGAAAAAATATAAAACAGAAGATGCCTGTGCAAAGAAATTTGTAGTCGGTAAATTTCTGGATTATAAGATGTTTGACACTGAGACGGTGATTAGCCAAGTACAAGAAATACAGATCATACTTTACGACTTAGTGTCTGAAGGGATGATTCTGAGTGAGTCGTTCCAAGTGGCTGCGATTATCGAAAAATTGCCGCCTTTGTGGAAAGATTTTAAGAACTATCTCAAGCACAAACGAAAGGAAATGGGGCTGGAGGATTTGATAGTTCGACTTCGAATTGAGGAAGACAACCGGGATTTCGAATGGAAATCGGCAAATGTGGGGGTATGATCATACTTTGTAGAACACCAGTGGAGTTTTTGTTGCATTTTTAATTGTAACAGAAGGTGTTGCCAAAAGTGTTGTAAACACCGAAACCACATTTGCATGAGGTGTTGTCGAAAGTGTTGTAACACTAAAGGAAGACACTGTAACAAGTTGAATCTGAAGTCTTACTAGAAATGTGATAACATCAAAGGTTACACACCTTGTAAAAGATGGAGTTGTTGGATAAAGATCTGAAATCTGGTAGAACGAGATTCTAACTGGATTGTCGGGACGATGTTCTAACAAAATAAAATAAAAAATGGCCGAGAGCTATAAGAATTCTGGATGATCTTATGTTAAACAAGATTTCAGAAGTTGAAAGGGGAGCTTTACTTTTAGCAAACCACATAAAGGAGATTGCCTTGAAATGTGGGGGTGCTTTGGAAAAGTAGAAGCGCCGAATGAAATAAATTCAGCATTTATGATATAAGTGATGGTACGATCATTAAATCAAGAAATATTGTATTTATTAAAGGTATCTTTTCTTGGAAAGGAAAGAGGTAAGTCTGACGTTTTTGTCGTAGACATAATACCAATAAAATGGATTGATTTCGAAATTGGGTTATTTCGGTTGACTACGAGAAGTCAAAGGAAAATCTTGCGGATCCGCTTACAAAAGGCATAAATCGAGATCAGCTGTATAAACTGTTAAGGGGAAATGGGTTTAAAATCCACAACTTAAAAAATGTTCATAGCGGTAACCCAACCTTGTGAATTGGAGATCCCAAGACCTTGGTTCAATGGGACAACTAAGTTATGAATGTTCAGCTGAACACTTGGAAAATGTGTTAGCTCATTCTCGATATATCCAAGTGTATGTAAACCTGTTGAATGTGGTGAGGTTAAGTTTAAGACTTTTAATGATTCCTATACCGAAAGGTGGAGTATGGCAGGATACTCTTCAATAGGAGATCACCTATATAAGTGAGAAATAATGGCCGCTTCGAAAGAAACACTTATGAATCTAAGATATGGTCCAGGGCCGAAATAGACACAACGTGAGAACAACAAGTGTTAGAGTTGTTATTGTGTAAGTACTGTTGTCTCGGTTTACACAAATAGCTGAGTAGTTCAAGACATTGC
Source organism: Rehmannia glutinosa (assembly GCA_016081115.2). NCBI lineage: Eukaryota > Viridiplantae > Streptophyta > Magnoliopsida > Lamiales > Orobanchaceae > Rehmannia > Rehmannia glutinosa. Next base: position 102,435,770 of record CM071926.1, on the reverse strand, counting down.
GTCACTAAGCAGCTAGTAAATCTGATAGTATTTTACTAAGGAAGTTTCAAAGCCACAAGCTACCTATCCTGATGCAATAACGATTCACCGAGACTTTTAATCGAATTTGCATTCACGCATGCATTAATTTTATTCATGTGGGGGATTGTTGGAATTGGTCTTTGAGAATTGGGTGTTGACCCAATTTTGACCAATTAATTAAGTGGTTTCCATTTGTGACAAATGGAATTAAATTATTTGTAAAATTTCTACTAAGAGAGTAGATGAGAATAGCATTTGGAATTTTTCAAAACCGATTCCGGGTGAATGATAAATTAATGCTAGAAGTTAGCCACTTAATACAAATAAATGGTATGGAAAATGGAAAATGTGGGGGAGGAGAGATGCTCCATCCCACATAGGAAAAAGGAGGTAAAGTTGCACACTCTATTTATCCCAAGTTGGACAAATGGGTTTGGGACCTTGGGGGCACCCAAGTTTTTAAAGGGGAGAGGACCTACATGCTTGTGGGTTTGGTACAAAGCACACACGCGCTCATGTACTGCCGCCGCCCGCCGGCCGGTCGGCTCGGCTCGGCCCGGCCGGCCTCGAGTCCGGTCCGGCCGTGGGCTGGGCTTCAAGGCCCTTATTCTTTTGGACCAAAACCTTTAAAATTAAATATTTAATTAATTTTTTTAATTAAATAGATTTAATTAATTTTCATAATTAATTAAAAGAGTTCGACTGGGAAATGTTTTGGCCCCACGCACGGGCAGGAGCACGGCCCGTGCGGTCGGGTCGTGCTACCTGCCGAGAATCTGCGCTTACGCACACGGGCAGGCGCACCCCCGTGCGTCTGGGTCGTGTTGGTGCCGGGCGTCCGAGCACACGCACGCACGCGCGCCGCGCGCCGTCGCGTCTAGGCCGTGCTCTCTGAACAGTCGTGCTTCGCTCGCAAATATGCTTTTTCGAGCCTACAGACGTGATTTTCCGTATGGGCACTTCGTTTCCTATATTAATGAAGCCCCTACTGATGAAATAACATACGAAAATAATCAGATAACATAATACGAGCATTGCATTCTGAATATTGCCTTTAGCCTCCTTCAAAAGCTTGATAGTTAAGAACAACTTGTTGTTCGCTGTTGTTCCGGTTTTGCTGTGCTGCAAACCAGGACTGTAAAGTCATTGTATCTTAGAGACGAGCGCCGGAACCATAAGCACTAGTATACGGGGCGTTTTCGTCTTGCTGAGACTGATTCTAAATCAGGCCTCGACTAAGCATAAACACTCTCTTCCAGCCATTTTTCTTCAAACAAAAACCTTTCTTCCAAGATAAATTTACGTAACAATCGCAAGACGAAAATTACTATATCTTTGTTTCTGTTGAAGATGATGGCTTTAGGATCGTTCGCTCCAGTTTCGAAGGTTGTTGCTCCTGCTCATGGCGAGAAACCGGCGAAGTTCTCCGGTGCCGACTTCAAGAGATGGCAACAGAAGATGATGTTCTACGTGACAACCTTTGGGTTGTCTCGTTTCGTGAAGGAGGAATCCCCTGCTGTTGGTGATGAAGAATCCGACAACGAACGGAGAATCGTTGTGGATGCTTGGCATAATAGCGATTTCCTTTGTCGGAATTATATTTTGAATGGACTAGACGATGCCCTCTACAATGTCTATAGTTCGTTCAAAACGTCCAAAGAGTTGTGGGACTCTTTGGAGAAAAAATATAAAACAGAAGATGCCGGTGCAAAGAAATTTATAGTCGGTAAATTTTTGGATTATAAGATGTTTGACACCAAGACGGTGATTAGCCAAGTACAAGAAATACAGATCATACTTTACGACTTAGTGTCTGAAGGGAGGATTCTGAGTGAGTCGTTCCAAGTGGCTGCGATTATCGACAAATTGCTGCCTTCGTAAGATTTTAAGAACTATCTCAAGCACAAACGAAAGGAAATGGGGCTTGAGGATTTGATAGTTCGACTTGGATTGAGAAGACAACCGGGATTCGAATGGAAATCGGCAAATGTGGGGTATGATCATACTTTGTAGAACACCGATGGAGTTTCGCTTGCATTTTTAAATGTAATGGAAGGTGTTGCCAAAAGTGTTGTAAACACCGAAACCACATTTGCATGAGGTGTTGTCGAAAGTGTTGTAACACTAAAGCGCGACACCGTAATCGTAAAGTTGAATCAAGTCTTACTAGAAATGTGATAACATCAAAGGTTACACACCTTGTAAAAGATGGAGTTGTTGGATAAAGATCTGAAATCTGGTAGAACGAGATTCTAACTGGATTGTCGGGACGATGTTCTAACAAAATAAAATAAAAATTGGCCGAGAGCCATAAGAATTCTAGATGATCTTGTGTTAAACAAGATTTCAGAAGTTGAAAGGGGAGCTTTACTTTTTAGCAAACCACATAAAGGAGATTGCCTTGAAATGTGGGGGTGCTTTGGAAAAGTAGAAGCGCCGAATGAAATAAATTCAGCATTTATGATATAAGTGATGGTACGATCATTAAATCAAGAAATGTTGTATTTATTAAAGGTATCTTTTCTTGGAAAGGAAAGAGGTAAGTCTAGACGTTTTTGTCGTAGACATAATACCAATAAACAGTAGATTTCGAAATTGGGTTATTTCGGTTGACTACGAGAAGTCAAAGGAAAACCTTGCGGATCCGCTTACAAAAGGCATAAATCGAGATCAGCTGTATAAACTATTAAGGGGAAATGGGTTTAAAATCCACAACTTAAAGAATGTTCATAGCGGTAACCCAACCTTGTGAATTGGAGATCCCAAGACCTTGGTTCAATGGGACAACTAAGTTATGAATGTTCAGCTGAACACTTGGAAAATGTGTTAGCTCATTCTCGATACATCCAAGTGTATGTAAACCTGTTGAATGTGGTGAGGTTAAGTTTAATACTTTTAATGATTCATATACCGAAAGGTGGAGTATGGCAGGATACTCTTCAATAGGAGATCACCTATATAAGTGAGAAGTAATGGCCGCTTCGAAAGAAACACTTATGAATATAAGATATGGTCCAGGGCCGAAATGGACACAACGTGAGAACAACAAGTGTTAGAGTTGTTATTGTGTAAGTACTGTTGTCTCGGTTTACACAAATAGCTGAGTAGTTCAAGACATCGCGTCACTAAGCAGCTAGTAAATCTGATAGTATTTTACTAAGGAAGATTCAAAGCCACAAGCTACCTATCCTGATGCAATAACGATTCGCCGAGACTTTCAAGCGAATCTGCATTCACGCATGCATTAATTTCATTCCTGTGGGGGAATTGTTGGAATTGGTCTTTGAGAAATTGGGTGTTGACCCGATTTTGACCAATTAATTAAGTGGTTTCCATTTGTGACAAATGGAATTAAATTATTTGTAAAAATTCTACTAAGAGAGTAGATGAGAATAGCATTTGGAATTTCTCAAACCGATTCCTGGGTGAATGAGAAATTAATGCTTGCTGACGTTAGCCACTTAATACAAATAAATGGTATGGAAAATGGAAAATGTGGGGGAGGAGAGATGCTCCATCTCACATAGAAACACTTTATTTATCCCAAGTTGGACAAATGGGTTTGGGCCCGGGGCACCCAAGTTTTTAAAGGGAGAGGACCTACATGCTTGTGGGTTTGGTTCAAAGCGCGCGCCGCCGCTGCCGGCCCGGCTCGGCTCGGCCTGGCCCGGCCGGTCCGGGTCCGGGTCGTGGGTCGAGGGTCGAGGTCGCGGGCCGTGGGCTTGGGCTTGGGCTTCAAGGCCCTTATTCTTTTTGAACCAAAAACCTTTAAAAATTAAATATTTAATTAATTTTTTTTAATTAAATAGATTTAATTAATTTTCGTAATTAATTAAAAGAGTTCAACTGGGAAATTTTTCGGCCCAGCGACGGGCGGAGAGCGCCCGTGCGTGCCGGGCATCTTTGTCTGGTGCCGAAGGTCTCGAGCCGCACGCACGGCGGCGCACGCCCGTGCGTCTAGGTCGTGCTCTCCGAATCGCAGTGCGTGCTTCGAAAAAAGGTGCTTTTTCGAGCCTACAAACGCGATTTTTTGTACGGGCACTTCGTTGCCTATATTAATGAAGTCCCTACTGATGAAATAACATACGAAAATAATCAGATAACATAATACGAGCATTGCATTCTTCATATTGCCCTTATCCTCCTTCAAAAGCTTGAAAGTCATGAACAACTTGTTGTTCGCTGTTGTTCCGATTTTCTTTGTCTTTTAGCTAACCGGACCGTAAAGTCGTTATCTTAGAGCGAGCGAGAACCGTAAGACTAATATACGGCATTTTCGCCTTGCGGTGGATCGATTCTAAATCGAGGCCATTAGCTCTAAACACTCTCTTCGAGCCTTTTTTCTTCAAACAGAAACCTTTCTTCCAAGATAAATTTACCCAACAGTTGCTTCATAGCAAAATACATAAACTCCAATCTAAAAGGTGGAGCCAAACACCACTTGGGTAAGAGAATGACTTGTGATGCTTCGCAAAATACCAAGGCTTTGACCAAAGTCACATAAAACAATATACTATAAAAGAAATCATAAAATGTTTAATAATGGGGCGGTTTAGAGGTTTACAACTTCATGTAAATAAATAAAATAGTAAAATATATAATTGTTATGATATATTTCAAATAAGTAACTATAGTATGACAAAATATATATATATATATATTGGTAGTTCTGGACCTAACAAATTTAATATATGATTCGATAACATTATTATTATTATTTTGAATGAGCTTTGAAGTTTTATTTATTTACATATTTGTCTTTTTTTAAATGATTTATTTATTTATTTGTCTAAAGAAAGATAAAATGGTAAATATACATTTATTTTGTACTCTCTCTCTCTTTTTTTTTTGGGTCAAATTCTATAACCGTATAGACGTCATCATGTTATCTCCATTACTTTGAATCTTTCAGAATATTTTATGTATCTTTTCTAGCTTTCTGTCACCAGTTTAAAGAACTGCTCAACATAATGTATCATAAAATGACATCAATGAGTGAACAATTTTGTCAAACTTGAACTGTAATTATCTGTTTTAGTACGATATTTATAAATTTAAAGTAGGGAAAATTAGAAAATTGGTCCTCTAAGTTGGCCTGTTCAGACTTTTGATCCTCTAAGTTGGCCTGTTTGAAAATTAGTCCTCTAAGTTATGAAATTTCAGACTTTTGGTCCTCTAAGTTGGCCTGTTTGAAAATTAGCCCTCTAAGTTATAAAATTTTTTCGTCCGATTTTCACCGGAAATTTTTCAATCGACCGGAAATTACCGACTAGGATCTAAAACACGAGCACAATTCTCTTTCAAGAGTATGCAAAATATCACCATCACCTTCCTGAAAAATCGGACGAAATTTCTAAAATTTTATAACTTAGAGGACTAATTTTCAAACAGGTCAACTTAGAGGACCAAAAGTTTGAAATTTCATAACTTAGAGACTAATTTTCAAATAGGCCAACTTAGAGGATCAAAAGTCCGAATGCAGCCAACTTAGAGACCAATTTTCTAATTTTCCTTTAAAGTACAGTAAATTAAAACAAACTCATAAAGTGCAGCCAAAGAGTGCCCTTTAAAAGCTTAAACCCTAATCCCCCAACCCCAAGCTAAAAAGAGCAAAAGTTAGTAGTGGAAGGGAAAAAGACAAAAGCAGATACAAAGTTCTTTTAGTAGGATTAGATTTTGCAAGGGATCGGAGTGAAGAATCTCATTCACACTAACTTTATGTAAACCTAAAAAGTAATTTTTTGAAATCGGATCGAAGATCGAATCGGACACCTTATTGATAAGGACTGAATTGGGTCGAACAGTTGACTTATACAACATACATGTGAAATAATTATATTCTCACGCTATGGAATTTTTTCTCCTACAGTCACTGACTTGAGCGTCGAAAATCCCAAGAACCCCTAACTTTGTTCTGTGTGTTGTAAGTTATTCCCCATCAGAAGATTCTATCAGCTCCGGAGAAGAAATTGCAGGATCATCCTTGATATTGAGTGATGTGATGAAAAAAAGCAGCATCGCTCGGTATACTTGGAATGAAACCAATTAATTAGATGATCGAAAAATCTCATGCACACTAACGTTTTATGTAAACCTAAAAGTAATGTTTTGAAAATTGGATCGACGATCGGACACCTCATTAACTCCTTTAGTTATTGATCTCATCAATCAAATCAATTTCAAACTTTATTTGGCTCGAACTATGTTAAAAATACATATATATGCAATATAAATAGTACTGGAAATTTGTTTCTTTCAGGGGAAAAAGGGTATTGGAATAGTTTGACAAAAACTTTTGTAAATTGTATAATAATCTTCTAAATTTTTATGTTACGAAAACAAATAAAGATATGATATAAGTGCTTTCAAATGGATTATACACATGAAAATGTATTGCCATTGGTGCTATTGGAAGGGGGATTCATTAATTTCAAGAAATATTGCTTAAAAGTATGATAGTTGGGAAATTGAAAATTCAATTTGAATCGGCGCTACAGTTTATATGATAATTGAAACATAAAGTTTAGCTATCTTTACTTTTTTTTTTAAAAAAAAAACAAAAAAGTTGAGAGATAACAGTTTCGACTCGTATCAATACTTTAAAAAGTATATACATTTATGACAAAAAGGGATTTTCATAGATAAATCTAATTTTACGATATTTCAAATAAGAGATAGGAATTACAAATTTATAGCAAGAAAAAGTTGGTAAAAAATTTATTACGGGAATTGGTTCTTACATACGTTGGCCGAATATTAATTATAGCATTTCGAAATGGAGAAATAACTCTTATTTAGATTGTCAAATTAAATCGTTTCCAAGTGCAATTTTGGTATTTTCAATCGCTGGCCAAAAATGACCAGTGGCTCAATCATCGAAATAAAATAAAACATTTTGCAATTTCTTATATAGCCCACGTCTCCAAAGTCCCAACATTTGACTTGTGCTCCAAATGGATTCACACGTAATGTTTTTGAATCAACCACTTTAAACCAAGCACTTTCTGTGACTATGAATGAAACCAAATGAAATTGAATTTGGCCACGATGCAGTGCCAATTCAACTTTTCAAATGCTATATTTAGTGGACAAAAATATAGAATATATGATTACTGTTAGAGTTATATTGTTATTTATGTTATAGGGGTAGTTTTGTATTTTCCATTCTTAGTTGTTAGCTAGGGTTTTATCTATATATGTAGTAGCCTCCCCATTTCAATTGTGTGGTCTTCATTGTATCATTAAAAGACTTGTCATTCTTGCAAGTTCATCTATGAAATTCTCTTCCCAAAATTCTACTATAATTATGTACACAAAATAATCTAACATGGTATCAAGAGCTTGGTTCAATAGCAATCTCGACTTCGCGGATCCAACTCAGTCCGGTGGGTGTACCAGTGTCACAGTGAGTATGTTGCAGCTTTGTGTTGTTTTCATTCGATTTTCGATTTGTTAGCACTTGTTGGGTTTGCCCTCATCTTTTAGTTTCAAGAATCAGATATTTGCAGAGGTTTTGTTGGTAGATTTGCTTGACTTGTTGGATATTTGTATCGATCTATCTTGTTGTTGGTTGGTGTTTGTGTTTATTTCCTTAATTATGGTCACGAAAGAGATGATTCAATTCTGATCGATTAGTGTACGTTTGAATGGAAAGAATTATTCATATTGAGTTATGTCATGAGAAATTTTTGAGAGGAAAAAATTGTGGAGTTATATTTCGGAATACAAAAACATCCCGTTGAGAAAGATAATACTAAATATCTTTGAATTAGAGGTTTGGGAAGTGAACAATTCGAAAATTATTACTTGGGTTAACAATTGCGGGAGAACTCTATTGGTATGCAATTGGCTAAATATGATCTCTAAAGAAGTTTGGGATCACTTGGAACGGTTGTATACTCAATCGAATTTTGCTAAACAAGATGCGTTGGAAATAGACATTCGATCTCTTCAGAGAAAAATATGACTCCCAAGAATTTTATTCTCTATGATCTTTGGGATCAATTAGCCTCATCAATCTATTGAACTTCGCGCCTTTGCTCCCTATATTGCTCGTAGAGAGGAGCAACGATTGTTCGGTTTTTGATGGCTCTTCGGGATGATTTTGAGTCTCTTCGTGGGAATATATTGCACCGTATTCCTCTACCATCCTGTGATTCTGTTGTAAGTGAATTGTTAGCGGAGAATTACGCCAAAGTCTCGGCGGGGAAAGGAGTTCTTCCCTGCTTCCTACTTCATCCGTTCTTGCCGTGCCCATCGTCCATCTTCTCGTTTCCTTTCTGCATCGCACTCCAAAAGTTGCCGATAATGAGTGTAGTTATCAGAAACAACCAGGACATTGGAAGGCTCAATGTCCCGAGTTGAATAAAGGTGGCCAACAACGTTTTCAACGAGAAAAATCCACGACCTCCCCAACATCGGTTTGTCCATCCAAATCAACGTGTTTTTAGGCCGCCCACCGACTCGTGTTCCGCACTGTACCCTCATCGATTCTCGTGACGCCGGAACTCTTACCTCCAAATCGGCCTTCTATGGATACAATTGCCGAACAATTTGTAAATTTCTTGCCTCATCTCATGCTTTGTCCGCCTCGGGTTTGTCAACTCGAGCTCGTCAGGTATATCTTCCTCTATTGGGTATTAGATTCGAGCTTTTCATCATATGTCCCCCGATATATCATGTTTTAATTCCATTTCACCCACACATGCTGACTAGACAGTTATTCGCCGATGGTACTTTGTTACCCTTAGCAGAATTGAATCTGTAGCCACACCTCATCATCTGCTCTTCCACATGTTTACCATATTCCCAAACTTACATTAAATCTTGTTTCATTGCCAATTGTGTGATTCAAAGTTACTTAGTATCATTCTCTTCTACTTCTTGTTGTGTGCGGGATCCACATTCCCTAAGCCGATTGGGACAAAATGGCCGTAGGCACGGAGAGTTATACATTTTGGATGAGCTCGAGTACCCTCTATCGCAGCTTCTCTTCGTTGATTTGTCTTCTTTTCGTTTGAGTCCTTCATCGCTCAGCTTTTATTTGTGGCATTCTCGTTTGGGTCATGTTTCGTCTTCACGTTTAAGATTTTTGGTTTCTACAGTTCATTAGGAAAATTGTCATCTCATGATATTTCGATTGTAGTGGTTGTAAACCGCAAAATTTTCCGCTTTACCTTTTAATCGGAGTGTTTCTTCTTCTCTGCGCGCATTTGATTTAGTTCATTCGATGTGTGGGGACTCGCTCCCATTTCCACAAAGGGGGGGGTTCTCGATATTATGTCTCTTTTATTGATGATTATTCTCGTTATTGTTGGGTTTATTTTATGAAGCATCGTTACGATTTTCTCGAGCATATATACTTCATTTCGAGCCTTTGTAAAAACTCAATTCTCTGCTATCATAAAATGCTTTAGATGTGACTTGGGTGGGAGTACACATCTAATAATTTTCGTGAATTGCTCGCTTTGGATGGACTTTACATCAAACTTCTTGCACGATACTCCCGAACAAAATGGTATTCTTTGAAAGAAAACATAGGCATATCATTGAAACCGCCGCTCACTTTTACTATCTAGTTCGATTCAAGTGAATTCTGGGAAGCCGTGCTTACCGTCCATTGTATAAATAGGATTCCATCATCCATTACATCCGATTTATCACCATTTCGGAGACTTTATGGTTCCACCCCCACTAGTTATTCGTCTTTACGAGTCTTTGGTTGTGCATGTTTTGTCCTTCGTCCTCATGTTGAACGTAGCAAATTATCTTCTCGATCAGCTATTTGTGTTTTCTTAGGATATGGAGACGGTCGTGGAGGGATACCGTTGCTTTGATCCCGTTGCTCAAAAATTATATGTGTCTCGTCATGTATTTTTTTGAGCATATTCCATTCTTCTCTATTCCCTCAAGTCCCCATAAAGATCTCCAAAACAGATCTTGTTCATATTGATCCATTCTCGGATAATACGATAGAGACTCGTCGGATACTATTGCTCTCGTCTGCGCTACGGCACCCCAATCGCTTCCCGAAATTGTGGATCCTTTGCCTCCTCGATATCCCCAACGTACACGTAAGTCCACTCGATTACGACTTTGTTTATTCCTCTAATTCTCCCGCCTTTGCTTCATTTTTGTCCTCTATTCACAAAATTTCTGAACCACACTCCTATAAAGAGGCGATTCGATCCTTTATGGCAAAGATGCTATGACCGAGAACTTTCTCGCTTTGCATAAAACAAACACTTGGGATTTGGTATCTTTACCACCTGGTAAACGGGCAATTGGTTCGCGTTGGGTTTATAAAATTAAAACCAAGTCTGATGGTTCAGTTGAGCGATATAAAGCACGATTGGTTGCTAAAGGTTATTCACAACAAGATGGTATGGATTATGAGGAAACATTTGCCCTCTGTTGCAAAGATGACTACCGTTAAGTACTCTTGTTCTTTGTTTCTTCTGTCCGAAAATGGCACATATCTCAATTGGATGTCAAAAATGCCTTCTTGAATGGTGATCTTCAAGAAGAAGTTTACATGATCCCACCACCTGGAGTTCCTCATAATCAGGGCGAAGTTTGCAAGCTTAAGAAAGCATTGTATGGTCTCAAACAGGCTCCACGGGCTTGGTTTGAAAAATTCTCTGTCGTGCTTACTTCACTTGGTTTTAGTTCCAGTAACCATGATTCTGCCCTTTTCTTCAAGCGTACATGTGCTGGTATTATTCTTCTTTCCTTATATGTTGATGATATGATCATCACCTAGGTGATGATGTTGATGGGATTGCATTGTTGAAATCGAGGTTAGCTTCTCGCTTTGAAATGAAAGATTTGGGACCTTTGCGATATTTCTTGGGTATTGAGGTAGCCCGCTCCCCTCGAGGTTATCTTCTTTCACAGTCCAAGTACATTGCTGACATACTTGATCGAGCTCGTCTTACTGATACTCGGACAATTGATACGCCTCTTGAACTTAATGTTCGATATTCTCCTTCTGATGGCACACCATTGTTATCGATCCTACCTTATATCGCACTATTGTTGGAAGTTTGGTTTATCTAACCATTACGCGCCCAGATATTGCATATGTTGTTCATATTGTGAGTCAGTTTGTCACTAGTCCCACTACAGTTCATTGGGCTGCAGTTACTCGTATCTTGCGATACCTCCGTGGCACTCTTTTCGAGAGTCTTTTGTTTCCATCTACATCTTCATTAGAGTTGAGGGCATATTCTGATGCGGATTGGGCTAGTGATCCTACTGATCGAAAATCCACCACTGGTTTTTGTATTTTTCTTGGAGACTCACTTATTTCTTGGAAGAGTAAGAAACAAAATGTTGTGTCTCGATCCTCCACAGAGGCAGAGTATCGGGCAATGGCGTCTACTACAACTGAAATAGTTTGGTTACGTTGGCTTCTTGCAGATATGGGTGTTCATTTATCATCACCTACTCCTATGCATTGTGATAACCAAAGTCTATTCGATTGCTCACAACTCGATTTTCCATGAAAGAACAAAGCATATTGAGATTGATTGTCATGTCACTCGTCATCACCTGCAACATGGGACCTCGACTTACCATTCATCTCATCATCTTTACTGATTGGGATCTTTTCACCAAGTCGCATCCGCTTCGCGTTTCGTTTTTGGTTGGCAAACTCTCGATGATTTCTACTACATCATCATGAGTTTGTGGGGGGATGTTAGAGTTATATTGTTATTTATGTTATAGGGGTAGTTTTGTATTTTCCATTCTTAGTTGTTAGCTAGGGTTTTATCTATATATGTAGTAGCCTCCCCATTTCAATTGTGTGGTCTTCATTGTATCATTAAAAGACTTGTCATTCTTGCAAGTTCATCTATGAAATTCTCTTCCCAAAATTCTACTATAATTATGTACACAAAATAATCTAACAATTACTACAAAAATAAATTTTAAGAAATAAAATACTTGTCAATTGTTCAAATACCCGGTAGAAAATACACCCAAGGGACAAAGCTATAAAATTCAAATGGCGGCAGTTGGGTTTTAAATCAAAGTATATAAAGCCTATGAAGCAGTGATACTGCCATACTGGTACGATGAAACACGAGTACGGATATATGTCAATTTTGAAATCTTAAGAATACGGATACAACACACATGTATATATATATATATATATTGTATTATCGAGAATATAGAAGTATTAAGTACAATTAAAAAAATTACTATTTCAACCATAAAAAAAAACTAAAATTACATAAATACTCAAATTTAATAACTCACATTGACACATAAAACATACATGAAAGATCAACAATATAAAATAATTTACTTTCTTTTTAAACCATAAACCTTTGTACTATCTCTAGCTACTACTCCACTATGCACTCCTTCATCCCCCCCTCGCTACTCCACTATGCACCCCTTTCTCCCCCCTCTCAGTTTGTTCTTGTTAAATTTCTATCTCTTTCAAATTGGGATGTCTAGGCAATATTTTTTTTTTTGGCATAAGTATTCGTGTTTCCTAGATAGAAACAAATTTTTAGGTGTGGTATTAATAAATATTTTTATTGTGTCTAAAAATTTATGAAGTTTTCTTTTAAATACGTCAAATAAAACACATTAATCATCTCAAAATTCAATAAAAAAGGCTCTTGCAAATCTTCAAGTTTTTGGGAGGATTTTATAAATGGAAATCAGAAGTGAGAAGACAATCCCACAAAAAATAAATCAAGAGCGTTAATCAGTCAAACTGAGTTAGGGGTAAAGCAAGTCATGACCATCTCCTAACCCACATTCGAAAATCGAAAGTGGGTGGTTGAACTTGAACCTACCCAAGTTACATCAATTGTACCAGTAACTGACTTTATCATGTCCCAAGATCCATCAAAAAATTCATACAGTTGGTTTCCTGAGCTTTGAAATTACTTTTCAAATGGAAATTTAGACTTAATTGCCATTTGAATTTTTTGAAGTGTTTGGTAGTTTATATTTTTGATGGACTTTTGAAATACGTCACATTCGGAAAAGTTCATTCTAATGAAGTGAGAAAAATGTATTTCAAAACCCATTTCATTGGACAAAAACTTATGCTTGGACGGTCTAACGAGTCAAAACCTGTTAGACGGATCCAAAAACCGACCCAATTTACTTTTGTTTTATTAACACTGGCGTTTTTGTAATATCTAGGGATCGGTATTAGTAGTCCTTCTAAAAAGGACCACAAAACCTTATCCGAAATAGTTTTGAATTTACAAAAGTTGAAATTGAAATTCAACATATAAATACGGTAACTTTGAGGATTATTGGGAAAGTGCGGCCAAAAATGGTAAAACCTCCCACCGAAATCCTAGCAAAAATATCACTCTTACCTCTATGAAAGGACCATAATACCCTTTAGTAGCAATTTGGACCTAAGAGAATGTTCCCTCCTCATTTCTCATACAAACTGAGGCAGCAAATCCTCGACCCCCATGATCGTCCAAGCAAAACCCCAAGACTCCCTTCCCATGCCATAAACAGGTTGTTTCTGGCGTGAGATTGGTAGACCGGAGCTGAGGTGGTTGACAGCGTGACAAACAACAGTTCAAACTCTACCTTTTTCACAAAGAGCTCATTTCCAACTTGGTTCCTTCATAGTGCAAAATGGTTTAAGTTTGTATGTTATCAAAAGATGATCTTGTTTTTTAACTAATTTTTTGACAATGTAAAAAGTTTTGAATTGTAGCACATGAAACAGTTTAGAAGCTGAAAATGAGAAGAAATTGTAGAAGTCAATTTTGGAAAATTTGTTATTTCATGTTGTACAGTAGGAATGCAATGATTGGATTTGGTATAGTCAGTTGGGTGTCGCATGTGTGGTCGTAGTGTAAGTCGGTTTTGTGTTTCCATTTAGTGGTCTAGGTAACAGACAACAATTATGGTCGATATGTCATTTACGTGGTCAGAGTTTTGGTCTTTTGAAGACGATATTGATGATACCCGAGCCGAGCTGGAAGAAATTAATCCAAGTCATCAGTCCAACACACATCCGAGTAAGCGACCTGCGAGTGACGTTAGCAATGGTGCGCGACGACACGTCACGAACTAGGCTCGCCCATTACCGAGCCCAAACCGCAACACGGCCGCCGAGCCCCGAGCCCAAATTTCCATGGGGAAACGCATGCGCGACAGATTCATAGAAGTAATCACTTGCCCATACTTAACACTTTATCGATATCAGAAACTGCCACATGTCAGAAAGTTATAAAGAGAAGTCGACAAGTGGCAAGATTTGACTGACATGCACAGTTAGAGAGGGACATGTGTCTTTCTTTAATTATTTTACTAATTAATGAATAGTTAGTGAAAAGATGACTATTGTAAACCCACTTACCGGAAGAGGTATAAAAAGTCGATGGAGGGAAAACTTAAGAAAAAAAAAAGAAAGAGAAAAAGAATCAGAAAAAGACCGACCCCATAATTCGGCTCGGCATTATACAAAAAAAGCGCAAGTTAGCCGAAAATAAACACACGTTACACACGTTTACATTTCTACGTGTCAAACATTTACATATTTTTGCTTGTTGACCAAAACGCACGTCAACAAATTGGCGCTAGAAGGAGGGCCGTATTGGTCCAGTCAGAGTTCCAGTCAAAAGCAAGTCAAGTAAAAACCAGGTAAAGTTTAATGCTTAACCTTTTCATAATAGACAAAAATGAGTCAATCACGAGAAATGCCCGCCTGATCAAGAGCAACATTTGAACAACCAAACCGCCGGACTACGAATGGCCAAAATATGTTCCAAACAGAAGTAGGGAGCACTACTTTATTTCCTTTTGCTCAGCTAATTGCCAACCCAACTTTTGTACAGCAAATGAACCAACTCATATCACAAACTCTCAAGCACCTCCTCCACTCCTTGCAAATACCAACCCACTCAACCCACAACTAAATGTTAACATTAATCCTCAAATTCCCGGGCTTCCTCATGACGAAGCCCAAGAAGCCAGTTCAGGTAATGAACAACATGTCCGTCGTGATAGAAGACGGCCGCGAGAAGATGAGGAAGGGCAAAGTCGTATAACAGAGTCACTACCGGAGCCAACACGACATCGTCATGCCCACTCAGTGTTCGCCGGACGACTGGGAGTTGATCCTTTTCGCCCAGCTCGATCGATAAGTTCCCGACTCAGGTTTCCGGATGAGCGGGAGCAACTTAGGGTCAATCGGATCCAAGGCCCTAGCCTATGGCGAACGGGATGTAGAAATACACCGCTTTGTCGTCGTCTCAACGAATTGGAAGGCGGTCCGAAGGCGAAAGATCTCGAGACCGCCCCTAATGAACCGGCCGATTTGTTATGTCGCCATTTTCCCCTGGAATTCGGCGACCCCATTACCGCCAAAGTTGAAAATCCCCGTGTCGGTCTCTACAATGGGAAACCGACCCGACCACTCACGTTCACAAGTACTTAGCATGGATGGAACTCAGCATCCCTAGTGATGCCATCCTCTGCAGGGCCTTCCCCGACTGGGCGGCGAGCCCACCGTTGGTTTAGGACCCTACCATGGGATCCATTCGTGCATGGGGAGATCTGGCCTCCGCTTTACAACGCACTTCTTGACGTCCAAAGTCCGAGCCGCACCTAAGGACTCCTCGTGAACATCAAACAAGGAAAGGACGAGCCCTGAAAAGCTATATTTCTCGTTTCAACAAGCAAGTTCGAGAAATGGAACCGGTGTCGGATGATGCCATTTTGATCGCAGCCATGCCATGGCCGGACTAGCCCCGAGACTTGGTTTAATTACTCCATCCACGAATCGGGGCGACCTCGCACCAAAATTTCGATCCGCGCGGGCAACGCCATATTTGTGCGGAAGAAGCCATGGCAAGTAACCGCCCCGAGCACCCCGCAAGGGGCGTAAGAAAGGACGGAAGGAAAGAACCAGCGATTGGGCGGGGTCGGGATTCCGGCCGTTCTCGGAAAACCCGACCACCGGATTTAGGGCTCGCCAAGAGGTGAGAGCCGAAGTCGCCGCTGAGGAGGAGTACTTTGACCCACACTCCATCGCCATATGGAATGAAGTCACAGTGTCTGAATTTGTTGCCTCCGCTCGGCCTTTGAAAATTGAGCCAAAAAATTAGATTCGCGTCGATTATCTCGTGCCTATCATAAATCGATAGTCACGATCTTGATGAGTGCCGATCTAGATCTAATTAGGGAAATTATGCGTGTTGTTCGGCAGGCGGTCTCAAAAGGTACGTTCATGAGCTACCGCCCCCCACCGTCTTCGCTCAAGGTGTCAACTCCGAGCGCGTAATCAATCCAGCTCTCTGCGCCGCCACCCCGGTGAAAACCGGGGAGGAGATCCTCATGATGTCGAGTGTCGGTCGAATCAATACTAACACAAAGAGAGGATAGACGCTCCAA
Source organism: Rehmannia glutinosa (assembly GCA_016081115.2). Lineage (NCBI taxonomy): Eukaryota > Viridiplantae > Streptophyta > Magnoliopsida > Lamiales > Orobanchaceae > Rehmannia > Rehmannia glutinosa. Next base: position 102,419,354 of record CM071926.1, on the reverse strand, counting down.
CAAGAAAAGAAAAGCCGATGTTAGACAGTAACCAATGCCGAAAGACAAGTTCGGGTGGCGGAAATCAAGGAAGGCCAACCCACCGCCACTTTGTGTTCTCGGATGCGGATGCCGACCAGGTGGTCCATCCTCATTCTGACCCTCTGGTCATTACTGCACCGATTTTGGGTATTCCGGTTCACAGAATTTTGATCGACACCGGAAGCTATTCGTCAGTCATTTATGTCCGAGCATTTCGAAGATTGAACGTGGACGATAGTTATATCCGTCCATGCAACGATAGCATTCTCGGGTTTGGAGGAGGAAGGATAGTCCCGCGCGGAGAAGTTGATTTGCTCATCCAAATGGGACAAGGTTTGCATAAACGGACCGTCATGACAACATTCAAATTAATCAATGCCGATTCGAGTACAATCTTTATCATTGGGAGGCCATTGCTTTATCATATAAAAGCAGCCGTTTCAATATATCACTTTTGTATAAAATTCCCAACATCTGATGGCGAAGCTATACATAAAGGGAATCAAATGGAGTCACGAGAATGCTCTCTTAAACTCCGACCGGTAGAGATTAACGTGGCGGAACAAGGACAAACTAGTGGAACCACACAGGGACGATCCCGTGCCCAGGAGAGTCCGAGCGAAAAGTGGTGATCGTTCGGAGGATAATCCAGGTCGTCGGCCGGGAAGGAGCCAATGATGGAAAAAGGCGAGCCGTGATTAAGAACGGGCGGCGGCCCGAGACGAATTTCCCCTGCAGATCAAGGAGGGGCAAAGCAAGAAAAGAAAACGGGCGGAACCAGTAGAACAAGTTGATACAATCAATGTCGGAAGGCCAAGCGAGGAGCGCCAACTATGTATTGGTCATGATCTCCCAGAACCATATCGAACCGAGTTGGTCGAGTTTTTGGGAAATAATCTTGATGTCTTCGCATGGACTCATGCAGACATGCCCGGAATTGACCCTAAGTATGCGTGCCACCGCCTCAATATTGATCTAACGTTCCGCCCAGTTATCCAGAAAAGCGCAAACTCGGCCCCGACAGACAAGGCAAAGACTCGAGACCGAGGTTAACAAGCTACTAGACAATCAATTCATCCGGAAGCCTTCTATCCCGATGGGTCGCCAATCTGTTTTGGTAAAGAAAAGCAATGGCGATGGCGCCGTGCGTGGATTTTACCGACCTCAACAAAGCATGCCCTAAGGACAGTTATCCGTTGCCAAATATTGATTACATGGTGGATGCCACGGCAGGACACGAGCTGATGAGCTTCATGGATGCATACTCGGGTTACAACCAAATACGGATGCACCCAGAAGATGAAGAAAATACATCATTCTTCTCTGCTCAAGGAATTCACCGTTACAAGATGATGCCCTTTGGATTGAAGAATGCTGGTGCGACCTATCAAAGGTTAGTAAATAAGATGTTTGAGAAAATGATAGGTCACACTATGGAAGTCTATGTAGATGACATGTTGGTAAAATCACTGTACATGTCCGATCATCTAAACGATCTTAATAAAATGTTTGCTGTTTTGAGAGAGTACAAGATGATGTTAAACCCAAGAAAGTGCACATTTGGGGTCGGCTCGGGTAAATTTTTGGGGTATATGGTCATCCAAAGGGGAATCGAAGCTAACCCAGACAAAATAAAAGCCATCACCGATCTAGAATCCCCAAACTCTGTAAAAAAGGTACAAAGCCTAACAGGCCGATTGGCCGCCCTTAACCGATTTGTTTCTCGATCCACAGACAAGTGCAAGCCTTTCTTTGAAATTATAAAGAAAAGAAAAAATTTCGAGTGGACCGAGCAAGCACAGATTGCCTTTGAATCCCTCAAACAGCACCTTTCTTCAATCCCTATATTGCAAAAACCAACCCAAGGGGAGGACTTGTATTTGTACTTAGCGGTATCCGAATACGCCATTAGCTCGGTGTTAATCAGGCTGGATGGTTCTATTCAACATCCAGTCTATTACACCATCAAATCGTTACATGACGCCGAGCTCCGATACCCACCAATGGAAAAGTTGGCTTATTCATTAATCATTGCGGTAGCGAAACTCATCCATATTTCCTAGAACACAAGATTATAGTATTAACGAACTATCCACTGAAACAAATATTACACCGACCTGATACTTCTGGTCGGATGATCAAGTGGGCAGTCGAACTCAGTCAGTTTGATATTGTATACGAACCACGCACCGCAATAAAAGGACAGGCTTTAGCCGACTTTTTGGCCGAATTCACACCTTCCATACGATTGGAAGTTATGGAAGACCAAGAATGGAAATTATTCGTTGACGGCTCTTCCACCGCAGGCCGAGCAGGGGGCGGAATCGTGATAATCGATCCAAATAAAAATGCTACTCTTTGCTCGGCCATACGATTTCGATTCCCGCAACGAACAACGGCCCGAATATGAGGCGCTCTGGCAGCTTAGATATGGCGATCTATGGGCCTAAAACAACTATTGGTACACGTGATTCTCACCGTCGTTCATCAAATCAACGGTGAGTATGAGGCAAAAGAGCAAAAAATCGCGCAATATTTGGATTTGGCCAAGAAAAGATTATCACACTTTAAAACAAAAGTCTTACATGTGCCCCGAGCCGAAAACATGCGGGCGGATGCCTTAGCTCGGCTAGGTTCCAACCCGGGACGGATGCCATTGCGGATGTCATCACACACACACAACCTGTCCGCCCCATCACTTGGCGCAAAGAAGATTTATACAAATGAAACCGCCGAATGCACAGGACACTGGATGACTCCAATCGTTCGATATTTAGAGAAAGGAATTCAACACGAAAACAAAGTCGAAGCCAAAACACTACGAACCCAAGCGGCTCGGTTTACACTAATAGATGGCATCCTATACAAATGAGGATACTCCGTCCCACTCCTACGTTGCCTTTTAGAGACAGATCACGATTATGCACTTCGAGAGGTTCATGAGGAATATCGGCAACCACGCTGGGGCCAAACGTTGGCCTATAAATTAATACGGCAAGGATACTCTGCCATCCCTAAAAAGGACGCACCGACCTCGTCAAAAGATGCGAGAGGTGCCAAAGATTTGCACCACAGTCGATATCATCCTGAACAACTTACTTCCGTATTTAGCCCATGGCCGTTTGCCAAATGGGGAATGGACCTCATCGGACCACTCCCCACCGGCAAAGGGGGCGTCAAGTATGCCATTGTGGCGGTGGATTATTTCACAAAATGGGCGAGGCGGAGCCTCCGCAAAAATAGATGAAGAAAAGATTGTGAGCTTTGTATGGAAATCCATTATCTGTAGATTCGGATACCACATTCGATTATTACTGACAAATGGGAAACGATTCGATAACAAGAAGGTTTCAAATTTTTGTGAAGGTTTCCGCATAAAAACTATTTCTCAACTCCATACCACCCCATCGAACGGACAAGTTGAGGCCGTTAATAAAATACTCAAGTATACCTTGAAGGCGAGATTGGAGGAGTCTAAAGGTAATTGGCGGAGGAACTACCCTGTGTACTATGGTCATCTGAACGACACATCGAGCGGCCACCGGAGAAATACCTTTTTCTTTAGCTTATGGAGCCGAGGCGGTGATTCTGTTGAGATTGGAGCCCTACCTTGAATTGCAAATTTTGAAGAGGATCGTAATGAGGCCGCGCTCCGAGCGAGCTAGACTGCTCGAAGAAAAAAAGGTGCGATGATAAGATGAAAAATGCGAGTGTATAAACAAAGGAGTGAAAGGTACTACAATTCGAAAGTAAAGGAAAGAAGATTTCAGGTCGGCGATCTTGTATTGAAAAAGATAACGGGCATTCAACCCAGCCCATTGAAGCCAACCTGGGAGGGCCCATTTCGGGTCAGCCACGTCTTATCTGGTGGGGCGTACCAACTAGAAAATTTGAGTGGAGAAAAATTTATGCATCCATGGAATGTAGCATACCTGAAACGGTATTATCAATAAAGATCTCGGTCTATGATCCAGATAGGATTCCAAAGAATTATCCTTTCATCTGGTATTTCGTGAGCTCTCTAAAGGGAAACGAAGTTTTTACTCACCTCGGCTATGTGCCGAGGACAGCAAAAAATCGCCTCGGCTTAAGCTGAAGGGCGAAACGTCACCTCAGGTACGTCACAAAATAAAGACTTGGTTACGCACCGAGCACCAAAATCAAGACTTGGCCACGCACCAAGCACAAAATCAAGACTTGGCCACGCACCAAGCACAAAATCAAGACTTGGTCACGCACCGAGCACCAAAATCAAGATTTAGTTACGCACCGAGCACCAAAATCAAAACTTGGTTACGCACCGAGCACCAAAATCAAGACTTGGTTACGCACCAAGCACCAAAATCAAGACTTGGTTACGCACCGAGCACCAAAATCAAGACTTGGTTACGCACCGAGCACCGAAATCAAGACTTGGTTACGCACCGACACAAAGTAAAGACTTGGCCACGTACCAAGCACAAAATAAAGACTTCGATTCGCACCGAGCGCAATAAAGACTTCGATTCACGCACCGAACATAATACCAAGACTTGGTTACGCACCGAAACACGGATCAAAGATTTGGTTATGCACAAGCACAAATCAAAGATTCAATGTACACACCAAAAAATGAAAACTTGGTTTATACACCAAGTACCAAAAAACAAAATAAAGAGCGAGGTTCATATACCTAGTACGAGAATCAATTAAAGCAAGTAAAGTCCCTTATTCGGAAGACTGGGAACCGAGCCCCGTCTTGGGAATATAAAAGGAAAAAGAAGACAGGCAACAATCTTACAAAAAGGAAAAGAGTCGAGCATCTACAAAAAGCTTGAAACACATACACAGTGAGGAAAATAACAATTCATTTCTACTTCAAAAGTATTTACATAAGGGAGGCGGAGCCCATTACATCTTGAGGCACGAAGCCAAATTACCTACCTATGGGTACATATGAAAGCATCAAGATCGAGCGGCGGAATTTCGACGGCACCGCTAGAGGCGACTTCTTCCACGTCCGGAGGAGGAGAGCCTGCGCATTAGGAGCCTCGGCAAAGTTCGGCCGAAGGGTATCGAGATCGGCCTCTCCCAGGAGGGCCGGATCTTCCTCAAGCCGAGCAACAAGATCCCCGCCCTTAACTAAATCAAGAATTTCTCGGAGGCTGGTCACGTGGCGCGGTTAACATGAATGCATACTCCTCGAGTCTTTGTAAGCTTCAACGGCCTCTCTACGAACTTCCTCGGTTGCCGACGGGCGCTTTCTTGACCTCCTGCGCCACATCGGCTGAGACGCCTCTCCATTTCCTCGGACCGGGCGGTGGCGGCACGTTCGGCTCGCGACCTTAGCCTAAGCTCTTCTTGACCTGCGGGCCGATCTCGCTCTGCATCGGCCCTCGCAGCTTTCTCTCTCGAGTTGGCCCGAGCCGTAGCCTCATCCGCTTGAGTCTTGAACGATTCTTGTACCCCTTGGAGGGTAGCATAGGCCTTCTGCGATCCCGTGCCGCCTTTCCAGGTCGGCATATTTTTTTTCTAGCTCGCGAGTTCCCCAACCGCATGCCATAAGAGCCCAATCATCCGCCCGACATTGCCATGGCATACTGAATTTGTTCTTCGAAGTCAGTCTCCGAGCAGAATTGCTCGATGCCTTTTGTCCAGGCACGAGTTGGGACACTCATCGCGGCCCGACCTGCCTCCGGTAAGACTCTCGTTTGCTCCTCCGTCGGCGTGGCACATCGAACGAATTCCACAAACCATCGAGGCGTAGTCCAATCATTCCCTCGCAATATTCATCCCTCACTTGACTTGGAGGGATGAAGTGACCTTCCCCTGCCGAGGTCATCCGAGAAAGTTCGCGGACCTCCCTCTTCGGGGGGCTGTTCGGGATGTTCGGTACCGTTCGACCAACCCCTTGATCGATCGGCTCCTCTATCACAATTCCTCCTCTTCTCCTTTGAAGAGGAGGCTGCACCGCCTCGCACTCCATCGCCAGGGGCGTTTACGGCCGGATATCTTCTCCGAGCCGCCTCCACATCCGCAGTTGATCGGCAGCCGCCCGAGTTCACCGCGCGGCCGTGTTCCTCACGCTTGCGAAGACGTGCACGCAAATCAAGCCGCGCCCTACACAAAGCAACCACAGTTAGAAGATTAAAAGAAAACAAAATGACATTCCAAAAGGAAGCGTGAAAAAGACAATGTTTACCTCGAGCGGCCGCCCGCACTCGGCGCTCTGGAGTCTGCGTTTGCCCTACGGGCGCGGATGATCTGCCCACAGGCTAGCCGTCGCAGGGGACGGCGTAGCTCGCTCTGTTCTCGCCGGCTGCTCCCCTGGATAATGGGTCCGTACTTGTTCATTACCGGGAGGATCTGCTGAGTCTCTCTCTCAACCTCCACCTCCCGCCGCCGCCTCATCTCGAGCCGCCCCCGGGTCTCGGTCGGCGAGCGGCGCGAGCCTCAAGCCGCGGCCAAATTGGCCTCGGTGGCGATCTCTCAATTCGCTATCTCTGCACCTCGCCTGGATATTTTCCACTGCGGATGAATGTGGCCGACAAAGGCCCTTTTGATGCGCGGTTCTCTATAAAGGTAAAAAGACAAAAGTCAATCACAAAAAGAAACGATAAATAGCAAAAGCGAGAGAAGGGAGAAAGGATATAGACTTACTATAACCAAAACAAAATCAAGGAGGATAAAGGACGAGTCTCCTTCCTTCGTCCTCCTCCACGCGAGCTTGCCACTCGCGCTCACCTCACCCCAGAGCCATTTTTCTTTCCAGTCCTTCAACGATGAAGGAAGACCTTCTACTAAACTATCCGGATACCCCAATCGGGTTTGTACGTAATACCACCCGACGGTGACCTTTTGATGAAGGAGTTGCTCGCCCGGCATGAAAAGTTCATTCATCTCTTTGAACTTAGGGCGAGGTACTTCTCTAGGTGGAACATCACCAAGAGGCCAATAATCCTACCCCACGTAATGGGATGCACTTGGGTTGGATGCATACCCCACTTGCAAAGCCACCGCGTGAGAAAAACCGGCGGCGGAACCGCGATCCGAATAGAAGGTTGGCGGTATGTATACCCACGCAACCCACCACGGCGGGTCTTTGGGGACCTCGGTGCCATCCGGTACCCGAGAAATGGATACCACTTGAATACGATACCTTGGAGCTCTCCCATCTCCCGGATCATCAGCATGCTTGGGATATCGTTTATATCGCTCGGCGTCCACCGAGACTCAACACGAAGGCGAGGGCCTCCTCCTTGCCGGCCGTCGCCATTACGATGACCCATAGGCCCTTGTGGCCTCTCCGGCCTCGAATCACCGGAGGGTTCGTTTACCCGCTCCACGTTATCACGCTCCGGCTCCGATGGGTCCATATTTTCTTCTTCTTGCTGATACTGCCTAAAATCAACACTCGGGGATTCTTCGTCGGAACTCTCTTGTGCCAGTCCGGGCTGATACACCGTTCCCTCTCTAAAGACGGTCACTGGCGTCGGATTAAAGATAGTATACGTCCGCCCCAAGGACGTTCCACCTCGTGAAGAATCCGGAGAAGATATCTGAATAATGCTCGGGCTATGAGACGGAGATCGCCGTGCTGGTGAGAAATAAACAGAAGGTTCAGAGGGAGGATCTTCAATTTCAACCTCTACACTATAACTACGACTCCTACTATCCTCAAAAGAAGACATTTATAGGTAAAGGGAGAGTATTTCGAGAAAATACCTAAGATTCGAAGTCTCTGAACTTGGGAAGCCGACCCGAAATTTCTGCTCGGTTTTTGTTACTTTAGCTCAAAGGTTAATGGTTGCGAAAGTGAATAATGGGGGGAAACAAAGGTATTTATAGATGGGGTTCCTCGATAAACGAGACGTTTATTCGAAAAGACACACCTTTTAAAAACTCAAAAGCCGTCAAACATGTCGAAAAATGTCGCGTCCCTACGCCACGACAGAACGACGTACCTTTTCGGTTCTGCGCAAGATTGGTCCAACCACAAGATGCCACGTGTTCCGTCATTATGGCAACCCAATTAATGCGCCGTTTGAGGCATTAATCACTACGCGGCGATGCCAGGAAAGAACAAAACCTTTGAGAAATCCGTTTCCCTATTAAATGTTCATCATTAGCATTAAAGTTTAACTCCGACTTCAGAAATTCTTCTCTCGGAATCAAACTTGGGGGCCTTTGATGATACCCGAGCCGAGCTGGAAGAAATTAATCCAAGTCATCAGTCCAACACACATCCGAGTAAGCGACCTGCGAGTGACGTTAGCAATGGTGCGCGACGACACGTCACGAACTAGGCTCGCCCATTACCGAGCCCAAACCGCAACACGGCCGCCGAGCCCCGAGCCCCGAGCCCAAATTTCGGCGGGAAACGCATGCGCGACAGATTCATAGAAGTAATCACTTGCCCATACTTAACACTTTATCGATATCAGAAACTGCCACATGTCAGAAAGTTATAAAGAGAAGTCGACAAGTGGCAAGATTTGACTGACATGCACAGTTAGAGAGGGACATGTGTCTTTCTTTAATTATTTTACTAATTAATGAATAGTTAGTGAAAAAATGACTATTGTAAACCCACTTACTGGAAGGGGTATAAAAAAGTCTGATGGAGGGAAAATTTAAGAAAAAAAAAAGAAAGAGAGAAAGAAGAACTATAAGAAAGACCGACCCCAATAATCCGGCTCGGCATTATACAAAAAAGGCAGAATTAGCCAGAAATAAACACACGTTACGCACGTTTACATTTCTACGTGTCAAACCTTTACATATTTTTGCTTGTTGACCAAAACGCACGTCAACAGATATTATGCCCGATATGCATGTATTAAGTATTTTGTGCATATTTTCGGTCGGCAGCTTGTCGGCATGGGTCGTCATTACGGTCGACACCACCACCATCGGCGCGCAGCTCGACAAACACCACTTCCACCCAAACCGCCGGCAAACACCCACTAATGATCGAGAATATGCGATCAAGACTCGTAGTTTAAAAAAAAAAAACAGAAAAGGGTCATTTCTCTACGCACGCCGCCGCCGCGCCATGATCCCAAACGCCTAAAACCCTCCACCATTCCACAAGAACCAATCCGAAACTCCGGTTGTCGCCATCTCTCTTTTACCATCCGAAAACCACGGCCCGAAAACCCCGACTCGCGTGTCATCCACCGAAGCTTCACAACTTTCGCCACCGCCCATCCCGCAACTCTCCACCCCTCGGACACTTCGCCTAATCTCACCATGGGTGTGTTTTGCGTGCATGCGAGGTGTGGGTTTGTGTGGTGACAAGAGAGAGAAATGGAGAGGGGAATTTCCACTTGATTAGGTTGGATTTAAGGGGTTTGAGGAATGAGATCGAGAAACTTTAATTGGATCAAACATTTCACATAGGGGTGCGATGGTCCTTTTGACAGGGTATGAATGGTATTTTTGCAAGGATTTACGGTGAATGGTATTTTTCCAATTTTTCGCTCTAAATGTGGCATTTTTCCAATAATCATGGTTTGGGAGTCTCGCTCTTGAACATGTTTTGTGAGTCTCTTTATAGCCCTCGCCAAGCTTGTAACTTGCTCTTCGAGCGAAGTAGTTTGGACCACCATGACTGTTGTAGTTTGAAAACTTGAGCTTGTAGAAGGTTCATGCATACATATTGGATCTAGCAACTCTTTCTTTGCAGCTCTAGAGTTTTGATTTGCCTCTAGCGTGAGTGAAAATCCAATTAGCAATGTCGAACCACCTTGTGTACATGCCCCCTTGTTTGCTGGAGAAATTACTACGTGGTTCACTCACTCACCATCTTTTCTTGCCCTCTTATGCTTGTATATTGGAGCAGTGGCTTCGTAATGGTTAGCCATCATCGTAGATATTTAAACTTGATTTGAAGAGAAGAGATGAGAGGTAGAGATTGTCCCACTGGGCGTGCCGAAAATTTGTAACACAAATTTTTATTGTCTGCAAATAACAAACAAGAAAAATTAGGGTTGTGCGCGGGACTTGGAAATTACTGAAACCGAACCGATATCCGGACCGAAAGATCTCCGAACCGAGGACCCGAAGCTAGAACCGATTTTAAAGATTTTATATAAATACATATACATTATTTCTATGTTGTTTTTATTTTGATATTGAATTAACTACAAACTATTTGAAATTAAATTGAATATAAAGCATATTTAAAAAAAACCATAATCTTTTAACTATTATGAATTTTAAAAAACTTTGATATTAATAATAGAGTAAATAATTTGAAATTGAAATTAGTTAAATGATTAGTAAATTGCACTTAAAAGAGAAACAAGTAATAGTATCATATTATAACAATATCAAAAAATTATATTTTAATTTTTTATCATATCACATAAATTATAAATATAGTTTTATTGATTATGTTAAGTTGTTAAGTATGAGACAATGATATTATAAATTTATACAAGTTTTTATTTCATTTTAATTTATAAAAACTATTAGTTAATTATATATGTTATATGTCAATAGAAGGACAATTGCCCAAATAATATACTATTATTGTATTATAGAGTTTATTAAGTTTAGAATTTTGGATTGTGTTACCTATTATAGTTTTAGTTTTTATTTTGAGACTACGCTAAAACGATACTAGAACTCTAGAAGTATATCCGTTTGGTAATTTTTATATTGATTTTTTTCTTTTTTTCCAAATTTGTATGCTTTATTTATGGCTAATCTCCAAATCTCCGTCCGAAACCGATCCGTACCGTCCTGTTCCATTAGAACCGAATCTCCATCCCGAACCGTACCGAACTTTCGGACGATTTGGGACGGAGATTGTTTTCTATGGTTCTGTTCTGGAGATTTATTTTCAGAATCTTCGAACTTTGGGACGGTTCTGGAGATTTCCAAATCTCCGAAGCGTCCCGCACCGTGCACACCCCTAAGAAAAATTGTAGCACCCCTTTCTAGCTTGCTTGAATATTAATGCGAAAATAAGAAATTAAAACAGAAATACTCTGAACAATGCTTAAAATACAGAATAATAAAAATCTTACTTCGTTTGAAAACTTTTGCTTCGTAAGATTTGCAGCAGAAATTAAATGCTAATAACTGAAATGATTACTTGTTCCAAAAACATTGTTACTGAAAATAGAAGTCATTCAACATTTAATAATCTAAAAGTCAAAACTTTGAAATTAAGAAAAATCGAAGGACATGGGTTCCTCGAGTCACTGCGCCCCGCCATCTCCTTCCTCTTCTGCATTCTCATCTGAAAACATTCAACATTCGTGGAATGAGCTAAAGGAGCTCAACAAGTAATCTCATGCATGGATGCATGCCTAATGCAATATCTTAACATTTATACCTTGAAAGACTTCACATTTGATTTACTTAAAAACCTTTCACATTCATACATAAAGCTACATCTTTCTTTTCGTAAAATGTTCTTAGGACGCGAGCTCACTTGGTGACACATTGTTCTAATCAGGGTCGTAGTGGGCCTTGTTATTTGGAACCCGATTAACATTTTTCCCGAAGGCCATTTCCTTTCATTTTGCCGGAAGGCCCTTTTCCTTTAACATTAACATTAGCCGCAAGCAGCACATTGTCGGAACGCCGGTCCCCCGTGCCCATTTCCCACTCACTCCAGCATCATAGAACAATGTGCACCCATTTCTTTCTTCAAAACAGTATTAATTATAGACCTTAAAACTTGACTTTACTTAATCTCTGCATGCTCGTGAAATGCTATGAGCATACATTAACATGATGCATGAACTTAAATGATGCAACTTCAATTGAATATGAACGTAAACTTAAAAGGCATAAATATAATAATTAAATCACATTAATTGGCAAACGTATTAAAAGTAAACATGACTTGAAACATGTAAATGAGGATATACCTACATTCAGATACTCAACATTTTCTAGGAAAAACCTTACATTCAGCTAGTTAGAGAGAAACTCTATGTTCAACAAGTTAAGGGATAAGCCTACATTCAATTAGTTAAGAGAAAACTCTACATTCAATTAATCAGGTGAAAACTCCACATTCAATTAGTTAAAGGAAACCCCTACATTCAGTTATCAGGGGAAAATCATATATTCAATTAGTTAGAGAAAAACTATATATCCAATTAGTTACGGAAAACCATACGTTCAATCAGATAATAGTTTAGTAAAAGAAGTTTAAGGTATAGTTTTTCTCAATTTCCCAGATAATTATACTTTAGGCACATGAATCACGAAAACTATACATATAATAATCCCTATTTGCGAATAGTACATACCTAATATTAAACATGTGTATGAAACCAATCTAATTGACCTCATCTTTAAATTTACACTTAGTTTTTGAATTGACGAATTATAAGTGAATGAAATCCACAACCTAATTAGCTTTAAAATGGGAAGAACAATATTGTTATTAATTATAAAATATGAAGTAACATGTGAGTTTAACATTGGAGCTTATGGAACACGTACACTCACCCACAATCTAATTGATATGTACATAAGTACAATTCAAGATAGATAAGAATTTCATATTTTATAAATGCATAGATTTCATGAAGACTCGAATTAGAAGTAGACTGGGTTTCAAAATAAATATCCGTAGAGCTACAGTGTCTGTCACACACACACACACACACACATATATATATATATATATATGAGGATTATCATTCAGAGCATCACAATAGAATACACACGGAATAACATATACCAAAAGCATGTCTCAGAAATGATTCAAAACATAATAGAAACTAGAAACTCAATTAATCACAAAATTACATGAATCCATACAATTTAGGCGACAAGCCTTTCAGTCAAACACGATTATAACAAAACGATATGTCATAAAATCACATAATGAAAATAATGTAACTATAACACAAACCTAAATCTACGTGAAAACTAAAGAGATTACTTGTCTGTTCAATTTAGGGAGTAGTAAAATCCTTTGCAGGCCTCTTTTAATTGAATCGCATTGGGGAAAATCGCCTATCTTTCTTATCTTCTCTCTTTCTTTTTTTTTCTTCTCTGGTCGTCTCTCTCTCTAACGTCCGATTCCTTTTCTCTATTCTAGCCGTGTGTTTTTTTTGTGTGTTCTCTGTGTGTGTTTTGCGTGTCTTATATCTGTGTTTTAACCTACTCCAAATTGGGCTAGATTTTCGGTACATGGGCTTACTTATTAATCCATTAATAGCAAAAAGAATTTATGCACCTGATTTAATGTTCTACTAATTAAAAGCCCAATTATTTATTATAAGGGCCAAATTAAATGAATTCTCAGTCTAATTAAAATAAACATTCTATCCTCGTAATTTAACTAATTAATTATCAAGTAAAATAATTAATAAATTTCTAATTATCCATTATTATTCTATAAAATAAACTAATAACATAATTAAAATTCTTATTAAGGCATAAAAATTCGGGTCGTTACATTCTCCCCACCTTATAAAAAGTTTCATCCTCGAAACTTGTCAAATATAAAAAAACATAATAGTGCTAAGGCATAAAAACAACTTTCAATTCTTTTTTTTTCACCCTAGACAAATATCAGGAAACTAATAAGTAACTACAGAAAGAGAGTACTGAACAAATGTGAAACTCGCAAGCGTAAAACATAAATTATTTGAATTTTAAGCACTCAATCATGCAAATACTTGACACTACACATGTAGATAAAATAAGAAACTTTGTTCACCAACTAATATTTATGATAGTCCCTCCAGGAACAACATATCTTGACAAGCAGATAACATATCACCAAAACCACAAAACCAAATATGATGGATACCAACAAAAGTTGTGAATTTTGGAAATTAAAAGATGATGGATACAAAGACACTCGCCAGCTAAGCATAGAGAATAATAATAAATATTCATTGGAAGTGAATGGTGAAATTCAAAGCCATAATATTTTGGATCACCAACTTAGGAAGAATACAAAGTCAATTCCAGTGTATATAAAGACAAGAGGCCGATGACGGCAGGGCATGAAAAAGTTCGAGAATCTACAACAGGAATTGAAACCGGAGAAAGTTGGATTAAGGAAATAAATTCTGATGATGAATGACCCAGTATTATTGGAAGCCTAAATGAGAGGGTACGATCTTTGTGAGCCCACAAGGAAAAACTAGGACAATGGTCTACTGGTAGCTTTAAAATATTGACCCATTTCAACTTGAGCCTCTGTTAAATATATGAAGAAAGAAAAAGAGAAAATAAAGATAGATAGAGATAGCAAAATATCGGATAAGGAGTTGAATCAAGAGAAGAGAACAAACATAAGCTAAATCAAGAATCCCAGTGGAAAAATGAGAACAACCAGAGAGAAAAGAAAGAGGAAAACTAAAATTGAAATAAAAGTAAGGGAGACCTACAAAGTAAAAGAATTTGAGGCACAGGTAGGCTTCAAACAATTGTTTGAGAAATTCTTTGTCAGATAGGGATCTAATCAATATGAACATCAGCCCCTTTTTGAGGATTCAATAGTTTTTAAAGAGAAGCAAAAATACACAATAATTAGCAAGCTCAAGATGTCAAAATGGATGAGAACATAGGTCAAAGTCCAAATGAAAAATCTGACGAAAACTATAGCAAGCATGTGGACAGTGATGATGAGGCTCAAAATCACTCGAAGGAGAACTCATTTAGACTTAGTGCTCCATTCAATTTGGACAAATAACTCAATTGCAGAGAGAAGATGAAGATGGAAGTTGGAGACAAAAATAATGTAAAGTAGAGAAAAAAAATCAAGAAGGGGAAAAGGAAATTGAGAGGCAAATTAGAGAAGCGAAAAAAAATTGACTCCCGAAGATAGGAGGAGATAAGGAGCAACAAAGAAATGAAAGAAAACAAAAGAAAGAGTGAAAGGGGAGGAAGAAGGAAAGTAGGGAGGAAATCCAAAAAAAAAAAATTCCTACTTTACCAAATGAAAAATTCGTTATCTGATAACAACATAGCAAATTGTAATAGAGTATTTTGCAAGAAAATGATCAAAGAACAGGCAGAGGAAATTTGAAACCTTAGAAAATGCTTGGTTTTGAAAGCGGAAGGAAATGATCCGGAGGTAATTGAAAGAATAAAAGATCTTGAAAGAAGGAAGTGCGAAAAAAATAATATGAAGCAGTGAAGTGAATCCACACGGGCTGGAGGAAAAATAGGTAAGAATGAATCTACTAACCTTTAATGTTAGATGGCTGGGAGGGAGGATGAAGAAAAAGGAATCAAAAAGTCCATTTGTAAAAGAGTGGGTAGACTTTGCCTGTATCCAGGAAATCAAAAAAAGAAGAAATGGATAGAAATTTATGTAGAAACTTTTGGGTTGATGGTGACTTCGACTGGAAATTCTTGAGTTCACAAAGAGCCTCGAGTGAAATACGAAGTATTTGGAACAAAAGAAAATTTGAGGCGCAGGGATGTGGATCATTTGTTCTCAAAAAAAGCTTAAAAGGCTTAAAGAAAACTCAAAAACATCAAGGAGGTAAATGAATAATTAAACAGTTGGACTTGAACTTTGAAGCTAAGAAAAGTAAAGAAACAGACATCACAAATTGGAAAGGAATTTGGTTTCATTTGCAAGATTTATTGATGAAAAGGGATGCGTTATTGTTTTTTTTTTTAAAAAAAACTCTGTTGAAATGGTTGACAGATGGAGATTTGAATTCTAGATTTTATTATTTAATGTCAAGGGGCATGTTAAGAAAAGAGGGGTTAGAGAATTTTTTTTTTTTTTTTTTTAGGGAAGGAATGGGTGAACCTTACTTGTCTACACGAAACAAAATGGAGAAAATTGATAGAGAGTTTGGTGTAAAGTTATGGTCAAATAACAATTTTGGGTTGGGATACTTGGGTTCTCAAAGAGCATCAGGTGGATTACTCAACACATGGGATAATAGAATATTTACTTTTTATCAAAGATTGGTTTGTCAAAGGAAGTTTAGCAATAATAAGGAAATGCGAGTTGATAAAATTTGCAATGTCTATTCATCTTGTTCATTTGTTAAGAAGAGAAAACATTGGGAGGAGGTATATACAAAATTCAGACAATGAATCCAAAAAAGAAAGTGTATTGCTGATGATTTTAATGTAGGCAATTTTCAATGGGAAAGAAAAGACAATGCAGTTAATGTGAACAATAGAGAAACGAAAGAAATAGTTTTAATTGTGAAGTTATTGACCTCTCTCTTTAGAAGAAGATTCACTTGGGATATATGTGATGACAGTTGTGACAGTTAGATATAATTGTAATCTTTCAGATAGGTGGATGGAAAACGGCTGAATCACTTTTAGTGGGGTTGAAAAGAAACATCTCTGACTGTTGTTCAATCATTTTGATGGAGAAGCAAAAATGATAATTGGGAGCTAAAACCATTTAAATTTCTAGATTGTTGGCATTTACATCCGGTTGTTTTTTTTTTTAAATTTTGCGGAATCAAAATAGAATAAAATTGAGATTCAGTGATGAGGTTGTCCTTAAAACATATCCAAATTCAAATGCATATACTAGATTTAAACATTTACTCTTGTGGGTCAAAATGTTAAAGTAATTAATCATATACAATAAATGAAAAAAATACAATTCACGAAATAATATGATTTCATCAAATAGTCTATGTCACCCAAAGTGCATTCTCAACTGCAATCTATAGCCAGAAACATAAATACGATATTGTACATGCACAATTATACTGAATTTAAAACTTACCTAATATTAAACATGTGCATGAAACCAATCTAATTGACGTGATCTTTAAATTTACACTTAGTTTTTGAATTGACGAATTATAAGTGAATGAAAGCCACAACCTAATTAGCTTTAAAATGGGAAGAACAGTATTGTTATTAATTATAAAATATGAAGTAACATGTGAGTTTAACATTGGAGCTTATGGAACACGTACACTCACCCACAATCTAATTGATATGTGCATGAGTACAATTCGAGATAGATAAGAATTTCATATTTTATAAATGCATAGATTTCATGAAGACTCGAATTAGAAGTAGACTAGGTTTCAAAATAAATATCCGTAGATCTACAGTGTCCGTCACACACACATATATATATATATATATATATATACATGAGGATTATCATTCAGAGCATCACAATAGAATACACACGGAATAACAAATACCAAAAGCATGTCTCAGAAATGATTCAAAACATAATAGAAACTAGAAACTCAATTAATCACAAAATTACATGAATCCATACAATTTAGGCGGCAAGCCTTTCAGTCAAACACGATTATAACAAAACGATATGCCATAAAATCACATAATGAAAATCATGTAACTATAACACAAACCTAAATCTATGTGAAAACTAAAGAGATTACTTGCCTGTTCAATTTGGGGAGTAGTAAAATCCTTTGCAGGCCTCTTTCGATTGAATCGCATTGTAGAAAATCGCCAATCTTTCTTATCTTTTCTCCTTTCTTTTTTTTTTCTTCTTCTCTGGCCGTCTCTCTCTAACGTCCGATTCCTTTTCTCTATTCCAGCCGTGTTTTTTTTTGTGTGTTCTCTGTGTGTGTTTTGCGTGTCTTATATCTGTGTTTTAACCTACTCCAAATTGGGCTAGATTTTCGGTACATGGGCTTACTTATTAATCCATTAATTGCAAAAAGGATTTGTGGGCCTGATTTAATGTTCTACTAATTAAAAGCCCAATTATTTATTATAAGGGCCAAATTAAATGAATTCTCAGTCTAATTAAAATAAACATTCTATCCTCGTAATTTAACTAATTAATAATCAAGTAAAATAATTAATAAATTTCTAATTATCTATTATTATACTATAAAATAAACTAATAACGTAATTAAAATTCTTATTAAGGCATAAAAGTTCGGGTCGTTACATTCTCCCCACCTTATAAAAAGTTTCGTCCTCGAAACTTGTCAAATATAAAAAAAAACATAATAGTGCTAAGGCATAAAAACGACTTTCAATTCCTTTTTTTTTTCACCCTAGACATAAATCAGGAAACTAATAAGTAACTACAGAAAGAGAGTACTGAACAAATGTGAAACTCGCAAGCGTAAAATATAAATTATTTGAATTTTAAGCACTCAATCATGCAAATACTTGACACTTACACATGTAGATAAAATAAGAACCAACTAATATTTATGATAGTCCCTCCAGGAACTACATATCTTGACAAGCAGATAACATATCACCAAAACCACAAAACCAAATATGATGGATACCAACAAAAGTTGTGAATTTTGGAAATTAAAAGATGATGGATACAAAGAAACTCGCCAGCTAAGCATAGAGAATAATAATAAATATTCATTGGAAGTGAATGGTGAAATTCAAAGCCATAATATTTTGGATCACCAACTTAGGAAGAATACAAAGTCAATTCCAGTGTATATAAAGACAAGAGGCCGATGACGGCAGGGCATGAAAAAGTTGGAAATCTACAATAGGAATTGAAACCGGAGAAAGTTGGACTAAGGAAATAAATTCTGATGATGAATGACCCAGTATTATTGGAAGCCCAAATGAGAGGGTACGATCTTTGAGAGCCCACAAGGAAAAACTAGGACAAGGGTCTACTGGTAGCTTTAAAATATTGACCCATTTCAACTTGAGCCTCTGTTAAATATATGAAGAAAGAAAAAGAGAAAATAAAGATAGATAGAGATAGCAAAATATCGGATAATGAGTTGAATCAAGAGAAGAGAACAAACATAAGCTAAATCAAGAATCCCAGTGGAAAAATGAGAACAACCAGAGAGAAAAGAAAGAGGAAAACTAAAATTGAAAATAAAAGTAAGGGAGACCTACAAAGTAAAAGAATTTGAGGCACAGGTAGGCTTCAAACAATTGTTTGAGAAATTCTTTGTCAGATAAGGATCTAATCCATGTGAACATCAGCCTCTTTTTGAGGATTCAATAGTTTTTAAAGAGAAGCAAAAATACACAATAATTAGCAAGCTCAAGATGTCAAAGTGGATGAGAACATGGGTCAAAGTCCAAATGAAAAATCTGACGAAAAATATAGCAAGCATGTGGACAGTGATGATGAGGCTCAAAATCACTCGAAGGAGAACTCATTTAGACTTAGTGCTCCATTCAATTTGGACAAATAACTCAATTGCAGAGAGAAGATGAAGATGGAAGTTAGAGACAAAAATAATGTAAAGTAGAGAAAAAAATCAAGAAGGGGAAAAAGAAATTGAGAGGCAAATTAGAGAAGCGAAAAAAAATTGACTCCCGAAGATAGGAGGAGATAAGGAGCAACAAAGAAATGAAAGAAAACAAAAGAAAGAGTGAAAGGGGAGGAAGAAGGAAAGTAGGGAGGAAATCCAAAAAAAAAATCCTACTTTACCAAATGAAAAATTTGTTATCTGATAACAACATAGCAAATTGTAATAGAGTATTTTGCAAGAAAATGATCAAAGAGCAGGCAGAGGAAATTTGAAACCTTAGAAAATGCTTGGTTTTGAAAGTGGAAGGAAATGATCCGGAGGTAATTGAAAGAATAAAAGATCTTGAAAGAAGGAAGTGCGAAAACAATAATACGAAGCAATGAAGTGAATCCACACGGGCTGGAGGAAAAATAGGTAAGAATGAATCTACTAACCTTTAATGTTAGATGGCTGGGAGGGAGGATGAAGAAAAAGGAATTAAGAAGTCTATTTGTAAAAGAGTGGGTAGACTTTGCCTGTATCCAGGAAACCAAAAAAAGAAGAAAAATATAGAAATTTATGTAGAAAAATTTGGGTTGATGGTGACTTCGACTAAAAATTCTTGAGTTCACAAAGAGCCTCGAGTGAAATACGAAGTATTTGGACCAAAAGAAAATTTGAGGTGGAGGGATGTGGATCATTTGTTCTCAAAAAAAGCTTGAAAGGCTTAAAGAAAACTCAAACAGTGGAATATTGGATTACTCAACACATGGGATAATAGAATATTTACTTTTTATCAAAGATTGGTTTATCAAAGGAAGTTTAGCAATAATAAGGAAATGCGAGTTGATAAAATTTGCAATGTCTATTCATCTTGTTCATTTGTTAAGAAGAGAAAACTTTGGGAGGAGATACATACAAAATTCAGACAATGAATCCAAAAAAGAAAGTGTATTGCTGATGATTTTAATGTAGGCAATTTTCAATGGGAAAGAAAAGACAATGTAGGTAATGTGAATAATAGAGAAACGAAAGAAATAGTTTTAATTGTGAAGTTATTGATCTGTCTCTTTAGAAGAAGATTCACTTGGGATATATGTGATGACAGTTGTGACAGTTAGATATAATTGTAATCTCAGATAGGTGGATGGAAAACGGCTGAATCACTTTTTAGTGGGGTTGAAAAGAAACATCTCTGACTATTATTCAATCATTTTGAAGGAGAAGCAAAAATGATAATTGGGAGCTAAAACCATTTAGATTTCTAGATTGTTGGCATTTACATCCGGTTGTTTTTTTTAAAATTTTGCGGAATTAAAATAGAATAAAATTGAGATTCAGTGATGAGGTTGTCCTTAAAGAAAATTTTAAAGTGATAAAAGGATAAACTCAAAGTTTCGAACAAGTATTTTGAGACATGAATAGAAATATGTAAAATCCTATATTAGAAACAATAAATACAAAATTCAAGTTTTAGGGTGTCATTAAAACATATCCAAATTCAAATGCATATACTAGATTTAAACATTTACTCATGTGGGTCAAATTGTTAAAGTAATTAATCATATACAATAAATGAAAACAATACAATTCACGAAATAATATGATTTCATCAAATAGTCTATGCCACCCAAAGTGCATTCTCAACTGCAATCTATAGCCAGAAACATAAATACGATATTGTACATGCACAATTATACTGAATTTAAAACTTACCATATAGTGGAGAGAGATGCTCAAAGCGCGACTCAGAACCCATGACTCGTTGACTTTAAACTTATCGTAAATTAAATTATTTTAAAGTCTACAAAACCGATTTTAAAAAGCCTCGGCTCTAATACCACTAAATGTAACACCCCTTTCTAGCTTGCTTGAATATTAATGCGAAAATAAGAAATTAAAACAGAAATACTCTAAAGAATGCTTAAAAATACAGAATAATAAAAATCTTACTTCGTTTGAAAACTTTTGCTTCGTAAGATTTGCATCAGAAATTAAATGTTGATAATTGAGATGGTTACTGTTCCAAAAACATTGTTACTGAAAATAGAAGTCATTCAACATTTAATAATCTAAAAGTCAAAACTTTGAAATTAAGAAAAATCGAAGGACATGGGTTCCTCGAGTCACTGCGCCCCGCCATCTCCTTCCTCTTCTGCATTCTCATCTGAAAACATTCAACATTCGTGGAATGAGCTAAAGGAGCTCAACAAGTAATCTCATGCATGGATGCATGCCTAATGCAATATCTTAACATTTATACCTTGAAAGACTTCACATTTGATTTACTTAAAAACCTTTCACATTCATACTTAAAGCTACATCTTTCTTTTCGTAAAATGTTCTTAGGATGCGAGCTCACTTTGTTCTAATCATGGTCGCAGTGGGCCTTGTTATTTGAAACCCGATTAACATTTTGCCCAAAGGCCATATCCTTTCATTTTGCCCGACGGCCCTTATCCTTTAACATTAACATTAGCTGCAAGCGGCACATTGTCGGAACACCGGTCCCCCGCGCCCATTTCCCACTCACTCCAGCATCATAGAACAATGTGCACCCATTTCTTTCTTCAAAACAGTATTAATTATAGACCTTAAAACTTGACTTTACTTAATCTTTGCATGCTCGTGAAATGCTATGAGCATACATTAACATGATGCATGAACTTAAATGATGCAACTTCAATTAAATACGAACGTAAACTTAAAGGGCACAAATATAATAATTAAATCACATTAATTGGCAAACGTATTAAAAGTAAACATGACTTGAAACATGTAAATGAGGATATACCTACATTCAGATACTCAACATTTTCTAGGAAAAACCTTACATTCAGCTAGTTAGAGAGAAACCTTACGTTCAACTAGTTAAGGGGTAAGCCTACATTCAATTAGTCAATAAAAAACTCTACATTCAATTAATCAGGTGAAAACTCCACATTCAATTAGTTAAAGAAAACCCCTACATTCAATTAATCAGGGGAAAACTCTATATTCAATTAGTTAGAGAAAAACCATATATCCAATTAGTTACGGAAAAACCATACGTTCAGTCAGATAATAGTTTAGTAAAAGAAGTTAAGGTATAGTTTTTCTCAATTTCCCAAATAATCATAATTTAGGCACATGAATCACGAAAACTATACATATAATAATCCCTATTTGCGAATAGTACATACCTAATATTAAACATGTGCATGAAACCAATCTAATTGACGTGATCTTTAAATTTACACTTAGTTTTTGAATTGACGAATTATAAGTGAATGAAAGCCACAACCTAATTAGCTTTAAAATGGGAAGAACAGTATTGTTATTAATTATAAAATATGAAGTAACATGTGAGTTTAACATTGGAGCTTATGGAACACGTACACTCACCCACAATCTAATTGATATGTACATGAGTACAATTCAAGATAGATAAGAATTTCATATTTTATAAATGCATAGATTTCATGAAGACTCGAATTAGAAGTAGACTGGGTTTCAAAATAAATATCCGTAGAGCTACAGTGTCTGTCACACACACATATATATATACATGAGGATTATCATTCAGAGCATCAAAATATAATACACACGGAGTAACAGATACCAAAAGCATGTCTCAGAAATGATTCAAAACATAATAGAAACTAGAAACTCAATTAATCACAAAATTACATGAATCCATACAATTTAGGCGGCAAGCCTTTCAGTCGAACACGATTATAACAAAACGATATGCCATAAAATCACATAATGAAAATCATGTAACTATAACACAAACCTAAATCTATGTGAAAACTAAAGAGATTAATTGGCTGTTCAATTTAGAGAGTAGTAAAATCCTTTGCAGGCCTCTTTCGATGGAATCGCATTAGGGAAAATCGTCTATCTTTCTTATCTTTTCTCCTTTCTTTTTTTTTCTTCTCTGGTCGTCTCTCTCTCTAACGTCCGATTCCTTTTATCTATTCTAGCCGTGTGTTTTTTTTTGTCTGTTCTCTGTGTATGTTTTGCGTGTCTTATATCTGTGTTTTAACCTACTCCAAATTGGGTTAGATTTTTGGTACATGGGCTTACTTATTAATCCATTAATAGCAAAAAGGATTTATGGGCCTGATTTAATGTTCTACTAATTAAAACCCCAAATATTTATTATAAGGGCCAAATTAAATGAATTCTTAGTCTAATTAAAATAAACATTCTATCCTCGTAATTTAACTAATTAATTATCAAGTAAAATAATTAATAAATTTCTAATTATCCATTATTATTCTATAAAATAAACTAATAACATAATTAAAATTCTTATTAAGGCATAAAAATTCGGGTCGTTACAAAAATAGTACAAATTAAATTTATATATGAATCAAAATATCAAAAGATTACAATCTCTAGAAAATCCTCTGATTATTCTCTTCAAGAATATAATATCTGGAATTGAACTCTTCAGCTTGATCTTCTCCAAATTTGAACTTGACTTTGAATAACGTTAATCCGAGGGCTTGAAAGCTTGATCTCGAATCAAACGTGAAATATATGATGATATTTGACTTGGATATGCGAACTTCTTGGTGAAATTGACCTTTTGATCTTCCTCCAAGATGGCTTTAGCTTCAATAACGTTAACTCGAGGGCTTAAAAGTTTATTCTCGAATCAAACGTCGTGATTTGATGATATTTGATTTGAATATATGAGCTTCTTGGTGAAATTGACCTTTTGATCTTCCTCCAAGATGGTTTTGACTTCAACAACGTTAACTCGAGGGCTTGAAAGCTTTTTCCCAAATCAAACGACGTGATTTGAGTGGACTCCGCGATGAACGCCTTGAATTTCGCCTTGGACACCGTGGATCTCCTTGAATATATTCTTTTTGCCTTGAGAGAATTTCCTCCACCACTTTCTTGCTTGGATTTCTTCTCTTCGAATTTTGATTTAATTCCTTGAGAATGACCCCTATTTATACTTGTAGGAGAGGGGTTCTTGGATAACTCATATGCTGAAGACTCTAATTTGATTGGTCCTTCAAGTTTTAATATTATCTCTTTAATCACAAATTGTGATAATTATCGAAAGAAATAATAATTTATCAAGATAAATCTTGATTTATAAGAATTTGACATTTGACAATCTTTAATTGGCCAATAAAATATATATTAAAATAGCAATAAATTAACTATTTAAATTAGGAATTAAATTTAATCAAATTCCAAATATAAATAGAAATTATAAAATTGATATTTAATATAGAATTTTACATGTGTCGCCAATTGATTGGTGCAAATTTAATTTGTCTACAAATGCCCCCTCGAGACTTGTTAACGGACGATGTGTCTTGGAGTGAATAAGTCAAGATAATTGTTTGAATCTTGCATTTTCGAGGAATTTGTATGAAGGGCGAACCATAGACCAAAGCATTGAGCTTCATTTGTATGTATTTGTCTTGAAACCTTCAATTTGATGGGCCATATAGGCACCACATGATCTCAAAAAACAGCCCACAATTTTTAAATCTCCAGCCCATATAAGCTTTTAATTAGATGGCTAATAATCATGCATTAGCCAATAAGGAATCAGACAATAGAACTCATTGACTTTGTTTCGCTTTTCTTTCTTTACTCACGGGACTCCTTCGATAATTGTAATTTTGCTTCTCAAGAACTCTTTTCCTGATTAAATTCTACCCATCTCCAAGCTAAACCGGATGAGTTAAATTTGAACGGAATTTCTAGCTTATATACGTGAGACCCACGACTTGAAGAGAGACTCCATATGCGGTTGTGATTCAATATGCAATCTCCTAAAGCAATCCAATTACCGGCTCTCGTCAGCAACTATAAAAAGGACACCCGGGTGTCTTATTTTTTCATCATCAGGCAAGAAAACATATCTAAAGCTTTATGCCCTTTCTTTGTTCTCTTATAAAATCACATGCTATATTTGTGCTTTTTAAGTTAACCATCGTATCTAACATTTTTTTTTTTTTTGCAATTGCAGTAACTCGTGATCTTGTTTTGGAGCCTCGGGTTGCAGATGTGCTTTATCCATGACGAGGAGAATGAAAACGTTTTCTGGTGATCTTTAATGACAAAAATAAATCCATCGAAAGAGGTACCACTTTGGCGGTTTTGATCTAGTTGTTAAGTGATACGCGAAGTAATGGCAAAAATTGGCGAATTGACTTCACCTAAGGGGACGGTCTCGTGAGATCTCAACAATCAAGGAATCCAAGTAGTGGGCTTTGCAAGCAACTTATCATCGACAACCGGAGGAATCAACTTTCTCGCAAATTTTGGAGCGTCGAATCATCAAAGACAAAGCCACGTAGGGTGATGTAAAGGTGTGCATATTGCAAATGACTTACCACCATCAACAGACTCGCCACGTGGGGAAAAGCTGTGAAGGAGATGGGTTTCACCAGCGAGCATCAGTTACAATTAAACAAAGCAAAGAGACGCCATGCGGAAGCAACTCGTCACAGTGGACAAAATCCATGTAGATCTCGGAGCAACTCGTCTAAGTAGGGAGCATCCATGTAGGCTTCGGAAGCAATTCGTCGAAGCGTGGAGATGCCTTCAAGGATGTGAAATTCGCAAGCATCATTCAATACCAAGCCAAGCGGAGAGGCGCCATGTAGATCTCGCATGCATCTCGCCAAGTGAAGAAACGCCATCAAGGATGTGAATTTTGCAAATAACTCATCACCACCGAAGGACTCGTCAAGTGAAAAAACGCCATCAAGAATGTCGATTTTGCAAATAACTCGCCGCCACTGACGAAGTCACCAAGTGGAGAAGTATCATCAAGCAACTGGCCATCGATAATAGGCTCGCCAAGTGGAGAGACGCGTCATCAAAGGTGTGCGACTTGTCGCTAATAATAAACTCGCCAAAGGCGCCATCAAGTGAGTGGATTTATCAAGCAATTCGACATCAATAATAGGCTCGTCCAACGGAGAGATGCCATCAAGGGCGTGGATTTAGCAAGCAACTTATCACAAACAATGTGCTCACCAGGCGAGGAGACGTCATCAAGAGTGTGGATTTATTAAGCAATTCGACATCAACAATAGGCTTGTCCAATGGAGAGATGTCATTAAGGGCGTGGATTTAGCAAGCAACTCGTCACCAACAGCATGCTCGCTAGGCGAGGAGACGTCATCAAGGGTGTGGATTTATCAAACAACTCATCGTCGAGGATATACTCGCCAAGTAAGGAGACACCATCAAGGGCGTGGAGTTCGTAAGCAATTCATCAATAACCAGCACAAAAGTCGATTTCATGGCCACACCATTGCATTATTGAAGGTCGGGCCAGTGAGCGAGAGAAAAGATGCCCCCAACGAAGCGTCACTTGAAGGAATTAAAAAGAGTCCCCAAATCTCCGGAGCCACGAAAGTCAATATAGATGATGTTGCACACTACAACATACAAGGAACATTGTTGAAGGGGTTCGTTTCCTAACTCCCTTTTATTTTATGTAATGAACATAATTCATCATAATAGTATGACTGAACTTAGAAAATTCTAAGCTGCCTACATACCCTGACAAAGAGATCAAGTCAAAACGTAGTTCATAAAAGATATATATATATTTTTTTTTTTTGGAGTGCCATAAATAGTTTATACTCATGTGGGTCAGGAGTAACATGTAGTTTGGGCTCGTGTGAAACAGAGCATTCATTTAAATTTGAGATATGATTATAGTTTATACTCGTATCAAGGAGTCTTCATTTCAACTTGAGGCATGTTGATAGTTTATACTCGTACCAAGGAGGTTTCATTTAAATTTAATATATGATGATAGTCTATATACTCGTATCAAATAGTAGACATTTGAACTTGGGATATATTGATAGTTTATACTCATATCAAGAAGTCATAATTTGGGTTTAAGATATGTTGATAGTTTATAATCGTATCAAGGAGTCTTCATTTGAATTTGACATATATTGATAATTTATACTCGTATCAAGGAGTAAACATTTGAGTTTGAGATATGTTGATAGTTTATACTCGTATCAAGGAGTTTTTATTTGAATTTAGGATATCGACCTTTATACTCATGTCGTGGAGTGATATTGATAGTTTAGGCTCTTATCAAGGAGCATTTGAGAATAATTTATTTGACATCTCTAGATAGTTTATGCTCATATCTAGGAGCATTGAGAAGTTGAAGATGGCTCCACTTCCTCTTCTTCTTCATCACCATCACTGAAATCACTTGGGTATTCTTGTTGGTCAAAGTTCAAACTTATCTCAATGGTATGTGCTCGAGTTGCTAACTCTTCAAAAAAAATCGACTTTATTCCTTAAAGTATGTAGCATAGGCTCCAATGCATTCCTTGGATACACATCTCAATTGCTGAAGCCTCTGACCATTGATCTTTGCAGTTGAGGCTCAATACCCTCCAATGATTTATGTAGTCAATGATAGACTCTTCCTTCCACTAGCGTGAATTTGTGAGTTCAGTCATGTTGACGTTCCGTCGTGTGCTATAAAAACGATTGAGAAACTCCTGTTCCAATTGCTCCCAACTGTCAAATGAATTTGCCCCCAAGTCGATGTACCAATCGAATGCGCTTTCCTTCAAGGATCGGACAAACTACTTTACGAGGCGATCTTCATAAGTCCCAGCATCATTGCATGTTTCGAGGAAGTGAGCCACATGTTGTTTTGGGTTGCCCTTGCCTTCGAATTGTTGGAACTTCGGAGGTTGATAACCAACAGCATCTTCAAGTTGTCAATTCTTTGCGTGTATGGTTTGGCGTAAGTCATAGATGACTTGGAACTTCCATTGAACTTGTCTTTGATAGTCCCCATAATGAACTCCTTGAGTTGGTCGACTGGAATTAGCCCATCCGACGAGATTTGCAATTCTGTTGCCGGAGACTTCTCCTTTTCATTTGGTTGTTGCTTTGTGGAAGTTTCAACATCATCTTGAGCTTCAACTTGTTTGTCCATCTCACGACTTGAATCAACTTGGTCTATTTTATCTATCAGCTTCATGATTTGGGAGTCTCGCTCTTGAACATGTTTTGTGAGTCCCTCTATAGCCCTCGCCAAGCTTGTAACTTGCTCTTCGAGCGAAGTAGTTTGGACCACCATGACTGTTGTAGTTTGAAAACTTGAGCTTGTAAAAGGTTCATGCATACATATTGGATCTAGCAACTTTTTCTTTGCAGCTCTAGAGTTTTGATTTGCCTCCAGCTTGAGTGAAAATCCAATTGGCAATGTCGAACCACCTTGTGTACATGCTCCCTTGTTTGCTGGAGAAATTACTACATGGTTCACTGACTCACCATCTTTCCTTGCCCCCTTATGCTTGTATATTAGAGCAGTGGCTTCGAAATAGTTGGCCATCATCGTTGATATTTGAACTTGATTTGAAGAGAAGAGATGAGAGGTAGAGATTGTCCCACTGGGCGTGCCAAAAATTTGTAACACAAATTTTCATTGTCTGCAAATAACAAACAAGAAAAATAATACAAATTGAATTTATATATGAATCAAAATATCAAAAGATTACAATCTCTAGAAAATCCTCTGATTATTCTCTTCAAGAATATAATATCTGGAATTGAATTCTTCAGCTTGATCTTCTCCAAATCTGAACTTGACTTTGAATAACGTTAATCCGAGGGCTTGAAAGCTTGATCTCGAATCAAACGTGAAATATATGATGATATTTGACTTGGATATGCAAACTTCTTGGTGAAATTGACCTTTTGATCTTCCTCCAAGATGGCTTTAACTTCAATAACGTTAACTCGAGGGCTTGAAAGCTTATTCCCGAATCAAACGCCGTGATTTGATGATATTTGATTTGAATATATGAACTTCTTGGTGAAATTGACCTTTTGATCTTTCTCCAAGATGGTTTTGACTTCAACAAATTTTAACTCGAAGGCTTGAAAACTTTTTCCCGAATCAAACGCTCTGATTTGAGTAGACTCCGCGATGAACGTCTTGAATTTCGCCTTGGACACCGTGGATCTCCTTGAATAAATTCTTCTTACCTTGAGAGTATTTCCTCCACCAACTTCTTGCTTGGATTTTTTCTCTTCGAATTGTGATTTAATTCCTTGATAATGACCCCTATTTACACTTGTAGGAGAGGGGTTCTTGGATAACTCATATGGTGAAGACTCTAATTTGATTGGTCCTTCAAGATTTAATATTATCTCTTCAATAACAAATTGTGATAATTATCAAAAGAATTTATCAAGATAAATCTTGATTTATAAGAATTTGACATTTGGCAATCTTTAATTGGCCAATAAAATATATATTAAAATATCAATAAATTAACTATTTAAATTATGAATTAAATTTTATTAAATTCCCAATATAAATAGAAATTATAAAATTGATAATTAATATAGAATTGCACATGTGTCACCAATTGATTGGTGCAAATTTAATTTGTCTACACAAGTTATTAGTAATTGTTAACTAAAAACTACCCCAACTATTTAAAAACCAAAACAATAAGGAGAATACCAATTCATATAATATTTCAGGGTATTCACAAAATTACTACATCAAATACCACTGCACCTGACTCAGAGCAAAACCCTCCTCCCCTGCTGCGCCCAAAATACATAAATAAAATTTCACAAAAATTATAAACAGGTAAATAATGAAGTAATAAATACATACTTCCCCTCAATTTTTTCCCTATAAAACCAGCTGGTACAACTAATATACAAAGAAGATATAGAGATTGATTTATCAAAACAATTAAGCATGTACTTCAATCAGAATACAGCTTTATAGCTGTTCCAAATTTCCAATGTACTCACAAATTTTAAACTGAAAATTTCTGGAAACTTTCATATATGAAGAAAATATTACTTTTGAGGTTTAATAGATTCCTCCATATAATCCATGAATCATATATATCAGCAAATTTTCACTGGGGAAGAAAATATTACTTTCGAAGGGTAAAAGAATCGTCCATTTCATCCATGAATCATATATATCAGCTTATATAATGCCTTGATGATAATATTCAAGAAATGCATCAACAGATGGGATGTTGCAGAATATTAACTTTAATAAAACAGCTCGTATTATAAAAACCACAAGTCAGGTTCAAACCTGTTCCGGTTCCGAAAAAATGACTTTGAGAGGACGACTTACAGTTAAGACACCTTAAAATGGCCATCAAAACCTAAAGAAATTATGGGGAAATCACCCTAAGAGTACCTATCACATTCTGCCTCATGATTTTGAAAGTTTGGCCCATCTCACAGGTCGTATCTCACATTCCATTTGCGATTTCCATCAGCATTAAAGGTCCAATTATTTTCCCGAATCTGAAAATATGGAATCTGAAAGGACGACATAATTAGCAAAGGAATACAAAATATTGAAAAGATGCGGAGATGACAACAAAAAGAAAATAAGTGCAGATAACACATTATCATTCAATAGAAACAACAAAAGAGATTCCTCCATCAAACTATGTTTGAATGCCTTTGTTCCTTTTCCAGGATGTCCAAAAACAGTCTTATACCTCCCAGTGTAACACTTTACTACCCAAGAGACTTTATCAAGAGTTAATGACCTGATTCAAGGATTCTTAATAACTACTTTTGGAGGTCAAATTGCAAAGATGCTTTAGTCCCACTTTTTTTACTTGGGTCTAAAAAGTTTATGCCAATTTGGAAACTGCAAATACACGGCCTTCATCAATCGTGTGCCTTACTATGTATAGATTTAGATTTTTATTTGGAAAATGGTAACGGTTTCTGAAAATCTGAGAGGAGTTAGCAAGTATTCAGAAAAAGGGTTGCAAAATAAATTAGGTAATTTAAATTTATTGAAGTTTCTATAGGTGTATAACCAACACAAAATCATGATTATCCAAGATAACCTCAAACTACTGTTTTATTTTCAATGTGATCTAACAGTTTACCAAAGCAGCCAAGGTTCTCATTTCACATTCCAATTCTCCTCGAGTTGTGTGATGGCAGATGATTATATTGCCATTCAACCCGGATATATTATTTGCATCCTCTTGAATATCTTTCAAGGAGGATAAGATCATCCTCAGGGAGAGGTGGAAGCTAATTAATGACATTTCATCTCTATCTATCCCACATGCCAGAGCAGCAAAATAAAGTCAAAAACAGGTAAAGTCTTTCAAGTAAAACAAGATCATCCTCAGGTAGCGTAAATAAGCTAAGGAGGTTTCACTCCAATTATAATCATGAAAGAGGAGAGATGGAACAGTCTGACTTATTCTAAAATGAGATTTAGTTTCGCATTGAGTCACTTAATGAAGATCTGCAAAAAATAGCCAGTGGACAAGATTTAACAAAAAGTAAGCATACCTTGTCCAGAACATCAAACCAAACTTGAGACGCAAATCCTGGTCCTTTTTAACATTGAAGATGTTCCAAACAAATTCAGCAGCCCCAGTATAACTTATCTGTTTCAGACATTGTACACGGATTTTCAAGTTCGCTTTAAATATGAGAAATATTCTAAGACACAAGACAAAACAACAATAACAGTAAGGGAATGACAGAAACTCTATGAATCAATAGGTCATAAAGTAAAATTAACTTGGTGAATTAAAGTAAGAATCACCTCTTTAAATTCCTCGTCACTATAACATCGACCCTTAACATTAAAGCTCAGCAATCCATCAGATGTTACTGGAAATGCCTTCTTTGCACGTATGTTATAGTGAACCTTATCATGCCTATTGTATTGAACTCCCACACCGATGCTTGCAGATAACTATATAGACCAGAGAACTTGTCAAAAAGTATGTTTCATCCTTGGAGCTTATACAAGGTAAGGCCTAAAGATCGAAAAATCTGAAACAACAACAATGTTAAATTTTTTTTCTCCTTTTCTGGACATCATGGGAGGAGAGAAATGATAAGAGTTGTTCAAGGAAAGCAAAGCCAGAACTAATTTTCAAGAAAATAATTTCTGTACTCACTTTTTTTAGACTATGGAATATTTTCATGATAATTGTGTTTCGATTGCCGAATTCTCAGTATTATACACTTATATAGATAGCTAAATCTATGGTCTATAGGTGTGAGACCTCCTTTGTGGCTACTAATGAAACATTTACCTTCAAAAAAAATCAATAAGGATTTGCGTTGAAAATTATTCATTTCCATACTCTTAGTCTTCATTATCTCTTTCACGGCACCTAAATATCCGAAAGTTTCTGTCAATTTTAGGATGACCAAAACACCCTCTAATCTAATAATTTTAATGCCAAGAATGTAACGTCTCCCATGTCATAATGGTTGTTTCCTTAGTTACATACTTGCCATTCAAATTATTAGATTAGACGGGTGTTTTGGCCATCCCAAAATTTGAGTTAAATCTATTTCACGGGGAGGGGTATTACTTGAAATTAATTTAATCAATTGGAGAATATAGGCATATACATCAGGATAGAAGTATCTTATCATTGCATTCAGGTAATTAGGAGCTCCAATTCTGGTGTCTAGCTCTCCATTAAGCTGCCAATTTGAAGACAGGCACATGAGTTAAAAGTCCAAGACAAGATAGCAGAAAATAAACAAAACATAAGAAGAATCTAACCAATAGAAAATTTCATCAAATATACAGAGAAGGGAAAAAAAAGAAGCAGCAATGCTCCTAAAGCATAACTGAGAAACAAGAATTTCTTATACAAATTGAACATCGCGTATCAGAACGACAATGCTGGATTATACATGCAACCAGTCGTATATCCCAGTGTCCAATCATTCTCCCTACTTTTATAGGTCTATACTAGTGCATATTCGCATAAGTCCAAAACCAGAATCTTACAGACATGCTCAACCAGAAACAGAACATATGATATTCGAATACGAAAAACGAAAACCTATATGCTCGCTAGATTATTTATACTACACAACAACCAGAGAAATAGGATAAAACCACATGATATAAAGAAACAGTAAATCTACTTGGCAGAGAGTGTTGGCAGCAATGGGGAATTTTTCCTTGGCGTGAATTCGGAGAGACTTGGAATCTCCGCCATACCTAAGCGATGTTTCCATTTTCAATTAATAAAACCCTATCCTATCTGTACTAAAGAGGTTTCAGTTCAATTACAAAAACCCTAAATAGCAGAAGAAGATAATGCATATGGCGGAACTTCCTCCGGGGTTTTGGAGTGTCTGACATTTAAGGGGGAGTAGATAGATTGTACATAAATTGCTTTTTCTTTTTTTCTTTTTTGAAAAAATACATAAATTTCTGTAGCACTGAAAACGTGAAGTGCGTGGCGATTTCAAGGATTTGACAAACAATTTTCCTTTTAAATTTCATAATTTAATTGTTTTTTTTTCTCTTTATTTTGATGCTATTAAAGAATGGGAAAAATGCAAAATTGGTCTTGTAACTTTACTTAGTAAGCAATTTTAGTCCTGTTCGATTTGCATTTTGCGAATTTAGTCCTATAATTTTTAATTTATCGCAATTTTAGTCTTATTGTCATCGGAGCTCCAAAATCCGGCAAAAAACTGCATGCCAAAGTCACATGGCCCGTTTTATGGCTGAGTTGGAACTTCCTAATCCACATGGCCCGTTTTATGGCTGAGTTGGACCTTCATAATCCACATGAACCTGTTTCTTCATATAATTGTGTAAAATTGGTCCTCTAACTGTTTTGGCTAGTAATTAGAAAGGGAAAAATGCAAAAATGGTCATTTAACTTTATTTGGCTAGCAAAAAAATGTAAGAAAAAAAGAAAAGGTAAACAGAAAAAAGAAAAGAAAAAATTATTAATATATTAAAAATATAAATTTAAATGAATGATATAAATATAAATATATTAATAACTTAAAGAATACATATATATATATATATATCAACATTAAAATATTTTAATAATAATCTTTTTAATCTTTACAAATAAATATTTATATATATAAAAATCATTAAAAAACATAAAAAAAGTTAGTAAAACATGTTAAAAATATTTTAAAAATAAAATATATATTCTAATAAAATGACAAAATAAAAAATAGTTTACATTCATAATTTTTAAGTATCTTAATGTTAAAAAATATACACATATATATGACAAGTTCTATAACAAAAAATAATAGTTACACCTAAATATTTTAGTTAAACTTCAAAGTTTTTTAATGAAAAATTCTAAACAAACAAATAAAATTAAAATAGAGCAATAAATCATCTTCCACCCAAACACATTTTCCCAAAGCCTCTCCTCCTCTCTGCCCTCCCTTCTCCAATTTCCCCCACCCGAAGATCAACTTTTTCTTAAATATCATTTAAATTTAAATACTTTGAAATTTAATTTTTCAGTGTGCATTTTTCATTTTAAGTATCATATTTTTAATTAATATTATATACTTTAATAAAATGTAATATACTTTTAATAACTATGATACTTAGAAGAAATATTATGTTAATTAATTTTTATTTTATCATTATTATTGTCATATAAGAAATTCTCTAAAATATTATAATTTTTTGTATGAACGTATTTAAAAAATAAAATAATGTATATATAGTTCAACAATAAATTATAAATGTAAACAATTTTTTATTTTTACATTATATTATAAGATATGTTTTTTTAAAATAACTTTTAACATGTAACTTTTGTATTTTTTATATATAAAAGTTTTTATTAAAAACAAGTATTAGTAAAATATTTTAATATTGATATATATTATATAGTTATTAATTTATGAAATATATATCATTTATTTAAATTTATAGTTTTAATATATTAATAATTTTTCTTTTCTTTTCTTTTTTTACATTTTCCTTTTTTCTTACTTTTTTTACTAGCCAAATAAAGTTACAGGACTATTTTTGCCTATTTCCCTTTCTAATTACAAGCCGAATAAGTTACAGGACAATTTTGCTCCATTATATGAAGAAACGAGTCCATGTGGATTAGGAAGGTCCAACTTAGCCATAAAACAGGCCATGTGCCCTTCACGTGCGGTTTTGTTGCCGGATTTTGGAGCTCTGCTCCGATGACAATAGGACTAAAATTACGACAAATTAAAAGTTTTAGGACTAAATTCGCAAAATGCAAATCGAACAAGACCAAAAAAATTTACTATATAATGTTACTGGACCATTTTTGCATTTTCCCTTAAAGAATTAAGCCCAGAGACAAAGTTTGTCCAAATTAAAAAATACACTTTGTTTGTAATGGAAGGTTTTTTTTTCCTTTTATAAGCATTGTTTATAGTAAGACGTTGATAATTTATGCTCCATCCGTCCCACTAAGATAGGTCAACTTTTCTTTTTTGTTTGTCCCAAATTATAGGTTTATTTCCTTATTGGAAGTATTAATTACATAATAATAGACTAAACTACTTCTATTTAATTCACTTTGTTGTAGACTAACAATGATATATGTACTCTCATTTAATGCAAAGATAGGGTAGGAAGAATATGGAAAAATATTATGATCCCAATTATATTTATTATGTTTTCTTAATATGTGTGAGATACTCTAGTTGCCTATCTTAGTGCGACGGAGGGGGTGTTAATGAAAAAAAGTAGAATAATTGAGAAATTAATAAATCATTAATTGATACACAAAATAGTCTTATGTCTAGAAGGTGTTCATTTAATAAGATCCAATCGAACCAAACAATAATATGTTTTTTTTTTTTGGGGGAACCAAACAATAATTTCGATAATCCAAAATTCACCAAACATCATACAAACAAAATCAATGTGTCCATTGTTGTTTGGGTGGTTTACTGTTTAACAAGAAAATGACTAAAGGTGTTTAGAAAAACTGGACAAGATTTTTTAAGTCGAGGCCAGCATTGGATATTGTCTCGCAAGACGAAATCGCCCGTATACAAAGTGCTTACGGTTCCGGCGATCTACCCTAAGATATAACGACTTTACTGTTTCGACTTTAGTGTATGAGGCTTTCAAGCTTTTGAAGGGAATGATCTCAATATGCAGATGCAAAATGGCTCGATTTTATTTTCTGATTTTCGTGTTTTATTTCATATGCAGGAGCCTTCTATTTATAGGCATCAAGGTGCCTGATGAAAAGGATATGTCTTTTGGATTGAAAAGACATGTCTACAGTCAAAATGCACCTGGTTGCTCGAACAGGTGCACCAGTTCGGACGTGTGCGTCTGCGTACTAGTGCGTGCGGGACAGGTTTCACCTACTGTCTGTGGTGCGCGCCCCCGCACACCCGCGCGTCCGCGCACCTCTTAGTTGGAATTAATTAATTAAAAATAATTAATTAATATTTTAAAAAGGTTTTAAATAAATTTGGTCCAAAAAGTATAAGGGCCTTGAAGCCCAAGCCCATGACCCACGACCCGGGCTGGGCTGGGTTGGGCTGAGCTAAACCGGCGGGCAGGCGGCACCGGCGCGCACGCGCGCCTGTGTGTTTTGAACCAAACCTACAAGAATGTAGGTTCTCACCCCTTTAAAAACTTTGGTGCCACAAGGGCCCAAACTCAATTGTCCAACTTGGGATTTATAAATTGAGCATACTTTGGTTTTGCCTCCTATGTGGGATGGAGTTTTTCTCCTTTCCCATATTTTATATTTTCCATACCATTTTCTAGTTTCAAGTGGCTAACTTCTAGCATTAATTTCTCATTCACCCGGAATTGGTTTTGAGAAATTCCAAATGCCAATATCATCTACTCACTTAGTAGAATTTATCGTATAATTTAATTCCATTTTCCACCAATAGAAACCACTTAAATATTTGGTCAAATTCGGGTCAACACCCAATTCATCAAACTAAATTCCAACAATCCCCCACATGAATGAAATTAATTCATGCGTGAATGCAAATTCGCCTGAAAGTCTCGGCGAACTGTTATTGCATCAGTATAGGTGTAGCTTTTGGCTTTGAACCTTTCTTAGTAAAATACTATCGGATTTACTAGTTGCTTAGTGACGCGGAGTCTTGAACTACTCAGCCGCTTGTGTAAACCGAGACAACAATACTTACACAATAACAATTCTAACACTTGTTGTTCTCACGTTGTGTCTTTCGGCCCTGGACCATATCTTAGATTCATAAGTGTTTCTTTGAAGCGGCCATTATTTCTCACTTATACAGGTGATCTCCTATAGAAGAGTATCCTGCTAATACTCCACCTTTTGGTATAGGAATCATTAAAAGTTTTATACTTAACCTCACCACATTCAGCAGGTTTCTATTTTCACTTGGAAGTTCCGGGAATGAGCTAACATATTTTCCAAGTGTTCAGCTGAACATTCATAACTTAGTTGTCCCATTGAACTAAGTGTTAGATAAATATTTTTATTATGATTTTGATGATTTTGTTTAAATGAGTTTTTACACCAAAACAATGTTTCTAAATATTGTCCAAATATTCCCGATCGATATAAAAATATTTTTACTAATTTTTCAAAGTATTTCTTGAAGTTTATTTTCGACAAAAATTGGACAACACTTCTGTCTCGTGTTGGACCCGTCGCCCTATAGGGCATCCTGTGTCTGAATTGATTTTTAAAATAGAAAATGGGACGGAAAAGAAATGGGGGAGGGCGACCGATCGACCCGGAGGTCGACCGGTGTGGGCGACTGGTCAACCTAAGGGCGACCGGTGCACTGGAATCGCTGATCAATTACGTAACACTCGTAATGTATTTTTAGGACCCCAACCGGTTGACATGGGGTGGACCGGTCCAACCCCATGGTGACCGGTCCCCCTATGTATTTTTCTTAAGAATACATTCAAATCATTCTCTCTGCGCGACCGGTCGCTATAGGTTTTTGACAGCAAACTATTCCTTGTGTTTTCAGACAGCTTTTCCTCAATTAAAAGGGGTTGATTTCTAACAGCTATATCTTGATTTTAATTGCATTTTTTTTGCAGAATTCACTCTCCAGGAAGGAGCCAATGTCTGAAATCAATATATGACCTCTCCTATAAATAGAGGAACCATTCAAGCAACAAGATACAACACAACATACAAGCAAAAGCATACAAGCAAAACACTTTGTCAAAACTCTTGTTGTATTAGCCTAAGTACTTACACTTGCACATCTTGAGGTCTAGGCTTTTCATTCTTGATTACACTTGCACTCAATATTTGTAGTATCATTATCGAATTATAATCTTAAATTTTGTCCATCATCCAAACAAGATATCCTTGTTGTTGTTCTTGTGGTAAGAGCACACTTGGGTGATATTAGGTGTTGAAGAGTGTGGTACTCTTTATAGGTGTTGAATGAAGATTATGGTAATCTCCTTGAAGGTGTTGTAAGAAGATTGTGGTAATCTTGAAAGGTGGTGTTGTATTAATTGTGGTAATTAATAAAACTTTTTTTTCTTTTTCGAAATCCATCCCGGAGACACTTGGGTGGTAGAACACGTAGTCCCTAGGTGGGGTGAAGCTCTTTAAATCAACGTGTGTTGTTTAATTTCCGCATTTCCAATTTTTTCCTGCTTGTTCATTCGAAAAAAAGAGGGCGGATTTTGAAAAACCGGCATAATCTATTCACCCCCCTCTAGATTATCGTAACCACTTGGACTAACAAGTGGTATCAAAACCAAACTCTTTGGCTAGCTCATTCCGAGTAAAGAGGAAAGATCCATGGCTATGAACGAAGCATATCTCACCACCGGCGCCTCCACCAACAAGCCACCGCTATTCGACGCCAACAACTACGTATTTTGGAAAGACCGTGTGGAGTGCTTTCTACAAGGGTGCGGATTTGATATTTGGAATGTGGTTGTTGAAGGAGTTGATCAACCAACCAAGAAATTGGAGGACGGCACCTCGGTTCTCAAAACTTTCAAGGAGTTCGATGACAATGATAAGAAGGCTTTCTCTCTAAACGGTAAGGCCTTAAATATTTTACATTGCTCTCTTACCGCCACCGAGTATAATCGCATAAGAGGTATAAGGTCGGCACATGAAGTTTGGGAAAAATTGGAGACAATCAATGAAGGAACAAAGAAGGTTAAACAAGCAAGAAAAACCATGCTTGTTAAAGACTTTGAAAACTTCAATATGCATGA
The DNA here is from genome assembly GCA_016081115.2 of Rehmannia glutinosa. Lineage (NCBI taxonomy): Eukaryota > Viridiplantae > Streptophyta > Magnoliopsida > Lamiales > Orobanchaceae > Rehmannia > Rehmannia glutinosa. Next base: position 102,380,201 of record CM071926.1, on the reverse strand, counting down.
TGGTGAAAGCATATCAAAAATGGTGGAAAGGCTTGACAACATTGTCAATCCTCTTGTGGCTCTCGGTAAAGTCATCTCCGAAGAAGACAAGGTGACTAAGGTATTGAACGCTCTTCCCGGCTCATGGTCCAAAAAAGTGACGGCTATCACGGAAGCACAAAATCTCGAAACACTCAAGTTCGATGAGCTCATCGGGAACCTCCTCATTTATGAAGTCTATCTCAAGGAGAGGAAAAATTCCAAACCATCCACTACTCAATCGGGTATGCAAAATAGTCCTAAAGGCCTAGCATCTTCTTCTAATAATTCATATTATGTTAATGATGAGGATGATGAAGAGACGGCCGCACTTATCCGGAAATTTGCAAAATTTGTGAATAAAAATAAAGCAAGAAAAACAAGAAACAACTCGTATTTCAAATGCAGAAAATCCGGGATTTTCATAGTCAATTGCCCGAAACTAGATGAGGAAGAACAAAAGAAGAAAAAGCATTTTCCGAAAAAGAAGGCTCTAAATGCGGATGTCAAGACTTGGGATGAACTACTCGCCACATCCGACGAGGAAGGAGAAATCGAACATGGTCTTATGGCCATAGACGATAAAAATAATGAGGTACGCTCTAACTCTTCAACTTCTTCCTTAGTTGATGAATTACAATGTGATTTTGATGAATTGCAAAATGAATTTCAAAATTTGATTGTTAAGTACAAGACTTTGAAAAAGGAGCATAAATAGCTTAAAATTGAAAAGGATAAATTGTTTACTTCTTATGAATCTCTTAATAAAGCTCATGCTTTTACTCTTACTAAAGTCCGTACTCTTGAAACCAAAAAACAATCGCTCACTAATGATCTTGAATGTTTAAAAAAGGATGTGAATCGTTTTAACTTAAGTATGGATAAAGTTACAAAAATTTTGGATGCACAAAGAGGTGAGCATTCTAAATTAGGTCTTGACTATAAACTTTTTCAACCTATTTCAAAGAAAAATGACTAAGGTCCGACTTTTGTACGTGCTAGTAGTGCCCACAATTTTATTTGCTTTTATTGTGGTAAAGTTGGTCATTATGTTGCTCATTGTAAATTGAAGAACAATTTGAGCTATTTTTGGAGACCCAAAGGTCTCAAAACTAACCCCCATGGACCCCAAAATTATAGGGTACCTAAAAGTACTTCATTTGTAGGTAATAGGGGCTATAACAACCATGGAAGATTCAAAATGGCTCGTGGACAGCGGGTGTTCGCGCCACATGACCGGAAGGAGAGAACTTTTTACCAACATCAAGCTCCAAGAAGAGGGTATGGTCATGTTCGAGAATGACAAAGGAAGAATTCTTGGAAATGGAGAAATTGGTAACTCTTCTTTCTCTCTTAGTAATGTTCTTTTAGTAGAAGGGCTTAAGTTCAATTTGATAAGTGTTAGCCAACTTTGTGATTCAAATTATAATGTTGTTTTCAATAAAAAAAGCCTTATTCTTAAAAATGATAAAATTATTTGTGAAGCAAATAGAAAAGGCAATCTTTACAAATTTTGTACAAGTGATTTGGTTAGTCAAAATATTTCTTGTCTTGTCACCAATAATGATTTAACTAGTTTATGGCATAGGCGACTTGGACATGTTGGATACAAGAATTTGAAAAATATTTACAAAAACCAACATGTAAAAGGACTACCCAAATTGAATTTTGAAAATCTTGGCTTATGTGACACTTGTTAAAAGAACAAATTAGTTAAGAGTCGTTTTAAGGCCAAAAATAAAATTTCCACAACCAATGTCATAACCCATAACTTTTGCATTTTAATTCGTAGGGTTAATTATTCATAAGCATAACTACACACATTTTGACATCTCATATTCACATTAGAATGCATATAAAATAATGAAATGTCCAATTTTAGCATAATCATGTTAGCTATGGATATGGATAAGTTAAGTTGAAGGATTAATATAATACTCTTTCACCTCTAATTATTTATTTTTTATATTTGTTAGTGGAGCAATGATTATACATATATGAAATAATGTGAAATTTATCTCGATGCACATATATGTATATAAGTATGTGAAAGAATGAAAGAAAATATATATATATATATATATATATATATATAGCATGTGGCCTTGCCATACTTTCAAGGTTATGTATTAAAATGGAATCAGGTTGCATGTATATATGTAGGTAATAGCCACTCACGTACAATTAGACAACATTTTACAAATAGATATAGATAACTAATATTTAATTAAAATACACATATAATAAAGATAATATATATAGTAGATATCTTAACCGCCTCAGTTCCTTAAAGGATAAGCAATTAGTTGACATATATCTTATTATTAGTTCAGAAACAAAGCACAGACATACAAACCTCCAAAGTGCTCGGCGGAATATGTGCATTTAGCGCAAGCTTTCATGTGAAATTCTCTATGTAATCATTGGTAGTGTTAATCTATGTCCTTAAATACTTTATTTCTACTACTATATTTAAATTTGGAATTGGGTATTAATAAAATTTAAATTCAGGAAATAATGAAACTGTTACTTAAATACTTTATTTCTACTACTATATTTAAATTTGGAATTGGGTATTAATAAAGTTAAAATTCAGGAAATAATGAAACTGTTACAAAGTACAATTAGCTTAAAACTTTATCTTTGCCATTTATTAAATTACGTGGCTGAATTTAAGTAGAAATTAGTGTAATTGAAAACTTTCAGATTGTTTTGTTTATTCATTTGAAAACTAATCTCTTTTCTAATTGACATTAAAGATTAAAATAAAAGTAATACTTATATTGGTAAGTATAATATATATACATATAATTAAATAAGAATGACTTTTATTAAGTTTTGTGAGCCTAAGAATTTGTTTGGCCATTAAGAATCTAATAGTTAGGTTCTTTTACTGAAGAATATAGAATAGAAAAACTTCCGTTCTTAGGGAATTGGATTAATTCTCAATTTTTTTTGAATTTCAGATTAAGAGACTAAGATAATAGTAAGTATAATCATATTGGAAAGTCTAGTAAACAAAACTAAATTTTAGTAAGATATGTAGTTAAGAATAAAAAAAATAGATTTCTCTTGCAGGGACGACACATTAAAAATTTCATAGATATTATAAGTGTTAAATATATGATTTTGAGATTAGTTATGTGTTTGATATGTTAATAGGTCAAAATCCTGATAAAGGGACAGATAAAGTCGACTAGACAAAGACTCCGAGATAAGGGTACCACTTGTGAGTATAATCTTTTAGCTTGTTATTTGACTTGTGTGATTATATGATTAATGTGTTGGAATGAATTGTTTACTTATTTGGCTACAGTGATTAGTAACTTATCGTGCCCTAACGTGAATTGCATGATTCTCTGTGATGATATTTGATAAAATTGAGATATGTGATCCCTATGTGATGAGATGGATATAAAATTGAGATATATGATCTCTATGTGATGGCATTGAAATGGAATTGAGATATGTGATCTCCACATGATATTGATATAGAAATGAGATATGATCTCCACGAATGTTATTAATATGAAAATGAGATATGTGATTACAGAAAGTGCATTCATCAGATATTAATGGGTTATGTTATGGCCGCTAACGACCTTGAATCATGTGTTACAGAATTACAGTCATCCAGAATTTCTGGATTACAGAGTACCGTACGACCACCCCGAGTTCACTAAACTCTACGTGAATTAAGAACTACTGAGTGCCATGGCCATCTTCGTAATCACGATTTATTCTTGGTATTAGCTGGCCCATAACAGTAAAAGAATATGATGAAGCATATGCATTTATGTGTTTATGAATATTAAAATATGAAGTGGTTGTGATAATGTGCTTGTGTGATGTTAAATAACTTATTATTGGATTATACTTGCTGAGCTTGCAACTCACCAAATGCAATGTTGCTAATTTTTAGTTGATGTAGATAAAAGTTGGTGTGACAGAAGTTTAAAGCATGGATCAAAGGTCGGCCGGCTGGACTCCCATCCTTCTCCCTCAGCTCATCATTTGCATTTCATATAGGGCGTCTGTTTTGATCTGTACAGTCGTTAATATCCTGTAATATAAAAAAAAATGTACATGTGTGAATAACTATTGTTAAATCTTTTTAAGTGAATGCTTCCTCTTGCGTAAAAGGGTTACAGATTATGATTAATATGTTAATATCATGTACAATGCAGCCGTGCTGCTTATGAACTACAGTTTTATGCTATAAAATACGTGTTACAAGGGTAAGGGTGTTACAACCAAGCCTCTACAACTTCTTCATTTAGATTTGTATGGGGATATTGGTACGGCTAGTCTAAGTGGAAAACATTACACTTTCGTTATAGTCGATGATTTTTCTAGATATACTTGGGCTCTTTTTCTTGCAAATAAAACTGATGCCGTTAATGAGTTTGTTAAGTTGTGTAGACTTATTGAGAATGAAAAAGAAGATACCATAAAGTCTATTTGAAGTGATCGAGATGGAGAATTTGATGGAGAATTTAGAGTCTTTTGTGAAACCAATGGATATGGTCACAATTTTTCGGCTCCAAGGACACCTCAACAAAATGGAGTAGCCGAAAGGAAGAATGGGACACTTCAAGAAATGAGCCGGTCCATGCTCAATGAATTTTCACTTCCAAAATATTTTTGGGCCGAAGCCATAAGTACCGCTTGCTATGTCATTAATCGAGTTTATATTCGTCCTAAAATGAATAAAACTCCATATGAGCTTTGGAAAGGAAGAACTCCAAATATTCGCTATTTCAAAATATTTGGATGCAAATTTTTATTTTGAATATTAAGGATCAATTGGACAAACTTGATCCTAAGGCCGATGAAGGATTATTTATGGGGTATTCAACCAAGAGCAAAGCATATAGGGTTTACAATAAGACTAGTATGGTTGTTGAAGAATCTATCCATACCCAATGATGAAAGTGATGAAGAGGATATTATTGAACCAAATGTTCAAGATGATGCTCAAAATGATCAACCTTCAAGCTCAAATATTCCTCAAGAAGACAAAGGTGATACTTCGGATCTTCCCGTAGCATTGAAATTTAAGGGAGATCACCCAAAAGATCTTATTATTGGTGATCCCCTTGATAAAGTGATGACTTGAAGAAACTTTGCCGAAAAAGCTCTTATATCTCAAAAAGAGCCTAAAAATGCTAAGGAAGCTATTGAAGATGAGGATTGGTTTTTGGAAATTCAAGAGGAGTTGAATCAATTTGAAAGAAATGATGTTTGGGAATTAGTACCTTGTCCTCCATCACAAACAATTATTTGTACAAAATGGGTATTTTGGAACAAACTCGATGATCAAGGCAATATTGTTCGAAACAAGGCAATGTTAGTAGCTCAAGGTTATTGTCAAGAAGAAGGTATTGATTATGATGAAACATTTGCACCCATAGCACGTTTAGAAGCTATTTGAATTTTACTTGCCTATTCTTGTTTTAAGAACTTCAAGCTTTACCAAATGGATGTTAAATCCGTATTTTTAAATGGTTTTATTCAAGAAGAAGTCTATGTAAAACAGCCTCCGGGGTTTGAAAATTTTTCTAGGCCAAATGATGTTTATAAACTTAAAAAGGCCTTATATGGTTTAAAACAAGCACCCCGTGCATGGTATGATAGACTTAGCTCTTTTTATTTTTGCAAAATGATTTTACAAGAGGTAAAGTTGATACTACTCTCTTTGTTTTTGAAAAAGGGGAAGATTGCTTATCAGTGCAAATTTATGTTGATGATATTATTTTTGGTGCTACTAATGAATCCTTGTGCAAGAAATTTTCTAAGTTAATGCAAGGTGAATTCGAGATGAGCATGATGGGGGAGCTCAACTTCTTCCTTGGACTTCAAATTAAGCAATGCCAAGAAGGTATTTATATTTCGCAATCAAAATATACAAAAGAACTTTTGAAGAAGTTCGGCATTGAAGAAGGAAGAACCGTCTCGACTCCTATGGCAACCAATGTCAAAATTGACAAAAATGAAAAAGGCAAGTTGGTTGATGAATCCAAATATCGATGTATGATTGGTAGTTTACTTTATTTAACCGCAAGTAGACCGACTTTCTTCATGCCGTATGCCTATGTGCTCGTTTTCAAAGCAATCCCAAAGAATCTCATATGAGTGCCGTTAAAAGGATTTTTCGATATTTGAAAGACACTATTCAATATGGTTTATTTTATCCAAAGAATGAATTTTCTCTTAAAGGTTATAGTGATTCGGATTATGCGGGTAATATTGATGATCGTAAAAGTACTTCCAGATCATGTCAATTTTAGGCGATTGCCTAGTTTCTTGGTTTTCAAAGAAACAAAATTGTGTTTCACTTTCAACGGCCGAAGCCGAATATATTTCCGCGGCTTTTTGTTGTACTCAACTTCTTTGGATGAAACAAACTTTAGCGGATTACAAATGTTCTTTTGAAAATGTTCCTATCTTTTGTGATAACATATCCGCTATAAATATTGCTCAAAACCCGGTTCATCATAATCGTACTAAACATATTGAGATTCGACATCATTTTCTAAGGGATTGTGTTTCAAAATGAAAAATTGAGATATCTTTTGTACCATCTCAAGACCAATTAGCAGACATCTTTACAAAACCACTATCTTCCGAAACTTTTGATTCAATACAAGCTCGGTTAGGTATAATGCATATTGAATGAGGTTAATATTTGCATTTTGCACGTTTTTAAAACTTAGGGGCGAAAAATCGGATTTTTGGATCAAATTTCGGATTTCTCAAAAACAGACTGATCCAGTGGGCAAACTGGGCTGAGATCGACCGGTCGTCCTGCCCTTCGACCGGTCACCCTCAGCCTTGACCGGTCGTCCTAAGCTAAATTTGGTTTAAATGTGTTCTGTTTTCCAGACTTAGCCATTTTGGCTCTTTCACTCCATTTTTCGTCCCCTTTGTCATTTGCACACACATTTCAGTCAAAATGAGTTCTATTGTATTATTTCTATATCTTGGACTTCTTAATGCTCGATTATCATCATTGTAGCTCATCTTTACCGATTAAATGGTAAGAATTCCACTCCTTTATCTCAATTGGGTTGAACCCTTGAGAACTTGGCTTATATGTTAATATCTTGATGCAATTCGTATATGTTTGTGATGATCTTCTTAATTATAGTTGATTTAATGTTGTATAAATTGATTTGGTGATGAAAGTTTTGGCTTGATTACATTTACAAGGGCTATATACAACTTCTTCAATTTTTAACGCCCGCCAAGTGTTCGATGAATTGTTACAAAGAAAATTTCACCAATTACATGACTCTCTCGATTTTAAAAGTCATATATTTATGGAGACCATGTTTGTACCAATCAAACGAGCTTTTGCATTTCAAATGATCGACTTCTCCCTTTGTTTTTGGATTTTAAGCCTAAATCTTCAAAAAGCTCGATAAATCGACTATTTTGCGCACTTTGATATGGATGAATGATGTTTTTATCGTGCTAACCTTCTTTTTGATGATTCCAAAGGGGGAGAAATAGGAAATTGGCTCGTTAGCTCAAAGAAGCTAATATAAGCTTGCGAAAGAAGCTATAAGCTATGGCTCCTTAAAGCCAAAAGCTGTGAAAAATACTTAGTCCATTGGATGTATTATGGACTTATATGCATGTTTAATGATTGTTTTTGACAGGGGGAGCTTCTAAGCTCATGATATTCATGTTTACATTGTAAAAGCTAAAGCTTCTAGCTTTTGATTGATTACTTCTTGATGTGCTTGTTGATAGGGGAGCTTTTGTAAAATGTTTTTGAAAATCTTAACTCCCTTCAATTTGGCTATTATGCATGGTTTGATGTTGCTCAAAACGGATAGTTTATTCTTTGACCGGTAAATTATTTTGTTTTCAAAATCGTCCTCTTAAAATTATTTTGGTTTGTAATTATCAAAAAGGGGGAGTTTGTTAGATAAATATTTTTATCATGATTTTGATGATTTTTTTTAAATGAGTTTTTACACCAAAACAATGTTTCTAAATGTTGTCCAAATCTGCCGATCGATATAAAATATTTTTACTAATTGTTCGAAGTATTTCTTGAAGTTTATTTTCGACAAAAATTGGACAACACTTCTGTCTCGTGTTGGACCGGTCGCCCTATAGGGCATCCTGTGTCTGAATTGATTTTTAAAACAGAAAATGGGACGGAAGAGAAATGGGGGAGGGCGACCGATTGACCCGGAGGTCAACTGGTGTGGGCGACCGGTGCCTGGGAATTTGTTCTGAATTATAGAACACTCTGTAATGTATTTTTGAGGACCCCAACCGGTTGACATGGGGGTGGACCTGTCCAACCCCATGGTGACCGGTCCCCCTATGTATTTTTCGTAAGAATACATTCAAATCATTCTCTCTGCGCGATCGGTCGCTATAGGTTTTTGACATCAAACTACCTGTTGTGTTTTCAGACAGCTTTTCCTAAATTTAAGGGGTTGATTTCTAACAGCTATATCTTGATTTTAATTGCATTATTTTTTGCAGAATTCACTCTCCAAGAAGGAGCCAATGTCTGGAAATCAATACAAGACCTCTCCTATAAAGCAAAAGCATACAAGCTAAACACTTCGTCAAAACTCTTGTTGTATTAGCCTAAGTACTTACGCTTGCACATCTTGAGGTCTAGGCTTTTCATTCTTGATTACACTTGCACTCAATATTTGTAGTATTATTATCGAGTTGTAATCTTGAATTTTGTCCATCATCCAAAACAAGATATCCTTGTTGTTGTTCTTGTGGTAAGAGCACACTTGGGTGATCTTAGGTGTTGAAGAGTGTGGTACTCTTCATAGGTGTTGAAGGAAGATTGTGGAAATCTCCTTGAAGGTGTTGTAAGAAGATTGTGGTAATCTTCAAAGATGGTGTTGTATTAATTGTGGTAATTAATAAAACTTCTTTTTCTTTTTCAAAATCCATCCCGGAGATATTGGGTGGTAGAGCACGTAGTCCCTAGGTGGGGTGAAGCTCTTTAAATCAACGTGTGTTGTTTATTTTCCGCATTTCCAGTTTATTCTTGCTTGTTCATTCGAAAAAGAGGGCGGATTTTGAAAAACTGGCATAATCTATTCACCCCCTCTAGATTATCGTAGCCACTTGGACTAACACTAAGGTCTTGGGATCTCTAATTCACAAGGTTAGGTTACCGCTATGAACATTCTTTATTTTGTGGATTTTAAACCCATTCCCCTTAACAATTTATACAATTGATCTCGATTTATTCATTTTGTAAGCGGATCCACAAGGTTTTCCTTTGACTTCACGTAGTCAACCGAAATAACCCCATTCGAAATCAACTGTCTAATGGTATTGTGTCTTCAGCGAATATATCTAGACTTACCATTATACATACTATTTTGTGCCCTTTCTATTGCTGATTGACTATCACAATGTATCAATAAGGCACTGGCTTATTCCAACAAGGAATATCCTCTAGGAAGTTTCTAAGCCATTTTGCTTCTTCTCTTTATCTAAAGCAATAAATTCGGATTCCATAGTGGATCGAGCTATGTGCGTCTGCTTAGAAGACTTCCACGATACTGATCTTCCACCTATTGTGAAAACATATCCACTTGTGGATTTGGAGTCTTTTGTGTCTGATATCCAATTGGCATCACATTATCTTTCTAATACCGTTGGATATCTCGTATAAAGTATTCCATAGTTCATGGTATACTTTAATCTAAGTACCCTTGTCACGGCTTTCCAGTGATCCTTACTTGGGTTATTAGTGAACCTACTTAGCTTACTCACTGAATATGTAATATCTGGACGTGTACAATTCGTTAAGTACATCAGACTTTCAATTATCCTTGCATATTCTAGCTGAGAAACTGGTTCTCTTCTATTCTTGGCCAAGTGTAGACTTAGATCTGCTGGTGTCTTAGCCGGAGGACTATCAAAAGCATTAAACTTTCTAAGTATGCTTTCGACATAATGGGATTGTGACAAGACAATTCCATCTGAAGTTCTAGGGATTTTAATCCCTAATATAACATCAAATAATCACATATCTTTCATGTCAAAGTTCTTTTTTAACATGTTCTTAGTATTCATGATTAAATCATGACTACTACTTATAATCAGCATATCATCTACATAAAGGCATACTATGACGTAATCATTTGTAGTACCTTTAATGTAGACACACTTATCACATTCATTGATCTTGAAACCGTTTGACTTCATAGTCGAGTCAAACTTTTCATGTCATTGCTTAGGTACTTGTTTTAGTCCATAAAGTGACTTAACAAGTTTACACACTTTTCGCTCTTGACCGGGTGCAATGAACCCCTCGGGTTGTTCCATATAAATATCCTCTTTAAGCTCACCATTCAAGAAAGCAGTCTTCACATCCATTTGATGTATCTCAAGGTTATGCAAAGCTGCAATAGCAATGAGAACACGAATGGATGTGATCCTCGTAACAGGAGAATATGTATCGAAAAAATCATATCCCTCTTTTTGTTTAAACCCTTTAGCCACCAAACAAGCTTTGTACTTATCTATAGATCCATCTGCATTATACTTTCTTTTAACGATCCACTTGCATCCCAAAGGTTTGCAACCCGGTGGGAGATCAACCAACTCCCAAGTGTTATTTTGCATGATGGAATCTATTTTATTATTGATAGCTTCTTTCCAGAGAGGAGCTTCTGGACTAGACAAAATTTCTTGAATAGTTCTAAGTTAATTGTCTAACATATAAGTTAGAAAACCAGGACCAAAAGACTTAACTACTTTTGTCCTTGTACTGCGTCTTGGTTCCTCTTCATCATCACTTTGAGGTAACCTTGCAGTTTCATAAATTCGTTTATTCGAACTTTCTTCTTTCCTTTCTTTATTCGGAAAGAAATTCTTGAATAATACAACATTCCTTGATTCTATGATCATACCATCATTTATATCAGGAATAGCTGACTTGTGCACTAAAAAGCGATATGCACTACTATTATTAGCATATCCAATGAAAACGCAATCGATCGCCTTTAGACCGATTCTCACTTGTTTAATTAGGCTTAGGTACTTCAACTTTAGCCAAACACCCCCACAGTTTGAGGTATTTGTATGATGGTTTCTGTCCCTTCCATATGGAGTTTCATTTTTACCTTGTGTGGGATCTTATTAAGAATGTAGTTTGCAGAAAGTATAGCTTCCCCCCACAAGTTTTAGGGTAAGCCATAGCTTATCAACATCGTATTCATCATCTCCTTATGAGTACGATTTTTGCGTTCTGCTACACCATTTGATTGAGGTGAGTAGGGAGCTATCGTTTGATGAATTATACCCGCTTCCGAGCAGAATTCTTCAAACGGAGCAACATACTATTCGCTTCTATCACTTTGAATCATCTTAATTTTCAAACTAAGCTGATTTTCAACTTCATTCTTATAAGTTTTAAAAGCTACTAAAGCTTCATCTTTGCTTTCTAAAGATATACATAGGAATATCTTGTGCAATCGTCAATAAATGTTATAAAATACTTTTCCCACCTCGAATTTGCACAAGTTTAAATCACACACATCTATATGAATTAACTCAAGTGGTTTAGTACTTCTCGTTACCGAATGAAACAGTGCTTTAGCCAATTTTTCTTCAACACAAATATCGCATTTATCTTGTGAATCGGTTTTAAACGTAGGTATTAATTCCAGATTCACTAATCTTTTAATTGTGTTGAAATTTGCGTGTCCTAATCTATCATGCTATAAATTAGAACAATCCAATAAGTAAACAAAAGTAATATTTTTAATCTTCGCCTCTTGGCGGAAAACAGACATTACAGACATCTTAAAGAGCCCTTTATTAAGATAGCCCTTCCAAAGAAATTGACCATTCTTGGTCATTACAAACTTGTCGGACTCAAACACTAGTCTAAACCCGGGCTTACTAAGCAAAGAACTGGAAACCAAATTCTTGCGGATATCCCGGACATGCAGCACATCCACAAGCGTAATCTCATTTCCGAAAGTCATCTTGAACACAACCTTCCCAAGCCCCACGATGTTGGAAGTCGAAGAGTTTCCCATGGAAAACTTTCTTCTATTTATTGGAGTGTAGGAGGAAAATATCTCCTTGTCGGCACAACTGTGACGAGTAGCCCCTGTATCTATCCACCACTGGGTTATCCACCATATTGGCTTCAAACACAACGGAGGTGAGATAGAGCTCCGATATGTCTATTGGAACAGATTTGTCCTCCGTCACATTGGCTTGTTGTTGGTTGCAATTTTAATTGCCCTTTTTTGGGTGTCGGCAATCCTTGGCCATGTGCTTTGGTTTGCCACAGTTGTAGCAATTCTCTTTGAATTTCTTGGCCTTCCTCTTGTCTTTTCCGAAATGCTTCTGTTTCTTGCTAGTGCTTGATTCAGCAAGATTGGCCTTGGCCTCCATTACAGACAATGGACTTTACTTTGGATTTTCGGTTGTCTTCCTCAATCTGAAGCCGAACTATTAGATCCTCAAGCCCCATTTCTTTGCCCTTGTGCTTGAGGTAGTTCTTAAAATCCTTCCACAATGGTGGCAACTTCTCGATTATCGCAATCACTTAGAAAGACTCGTTCAGAATCATTCCTTCAGATACCAAGTCATGAAGTATGATATGAATTTCTTGAACTTGGTTGATCACCGTTTTGGTGTCAACCATCTTGTAATCCAAAAATTTGCCGACAACAAATTTCTTTGTGTCGGCATCTTCTGTTTTGTAATTTTTCTCCAAAAAGTCCCACAACTCTTTGAACGTTTTGAACGAACTGTAGACGTTATAGAGGGTGTCTTCCAACCCGTTCAAAACATAGTTCCGATAGAGGAAATCGTTGTTATGCCAAACATCCACAGCGATCCTCTTTTAGCTGTCGGATTCTTCATCGCCAATGGTAGGGGGTCCTCCTTCAAGAAACGGGACATACCCAAGATAGTGAGATAGAAGAGCATCTTTTATTGCCACCATTTGAAATCAACGCCGGAGAACTTCGCCGATTTTTTGCCGTGAGCAGGAGCAACAACCATCGGAGCGAATGAAACGGATGCCATCATCTTGAAAATAGCAGAAAGAGATTTCGTATTATTCGGGTAGTTTACTGTTTAACAAGAAAATGGCTAAAAGTGTTTGGAAAAACTGACAAGATTTTAAGTCGAGCCAGTATTGAATACTGTCTTCGCAAGCCAAAATCGCCCCATATACAAAGTGCTTATGGTTCCGGCGATCGTCCCTAAGATACAACGACTTTACTATTTCGACATAACAGCACTTGCAAAAGTCAAAACTGCAGCGAACTTAAAGTGTATAAGGCTTTCAAGCTTTTGAAGGGAATGATCTCAATATGTAGATGCAAAATGGCTGAATTTTATTATTTGATTTTCGTGTTTTATTTCATCTGCAGGGGCCTTGTATTTATAGGCATCAAGGTGCCTGATGGGAAGAATATGTCTTTTGGATCGAAAAGACATGTCTACAACCAAATATGCACCTGGTTGCTCGAACAGGTGCACCAGTTCGGACGTGCGCGTGCGACAGGTGTTGCTCACTGTATGCGGTGCGTGCCTGCGCACGCTGGCCTCGCAGCGTGTGGTGCGCTCCGCGTACTGGTGCACACTCGCGCACCACCCAGTTCGAATTAATTAATTAAAAATAATTAATTAATATTTCAAAAAAGTTTTAAATAAATTTGGTCCAAAAAGTATAAGGGCGTTGAAGCCCAAGCCAGGCCCACGACCCGAGCTGGGCCGAGCCGGCTGGCGGGCGGGCGCACGTGTGTGTTTTGAACCAAACCCACAAGCATGTAGATCCTCACCCCTTTTAAAAACTTTGGATCACCAAGGGCCCAAACCCAATTGTCCAACTTGGGATTTATAATTTGAGCATACTTTGGCTTCTTCTCCTATGGTGGATGGAGTTTTTCTCCTTTCCCATATTTTCCATTTTCCATACTATTTTCTAGTTTTAAGTGGCTAACTTCTAACATTAATTTCTCATTCACCCGAAATTGATTTTGAAAAATTCAAAATATTAATTTTATCTAATCGCTTAGTAGAACTTTATCATATAATTTAATTCCACTTTCCACTAAAAAAACCACTTTAATATTTGGTCAAAATTGGGTCAACACCCAATTTATCAAACCAAAATTCCAACATTCAGTTCCACTATTAACCAAGATTTCTTCAATAATTTGATTTGACTGTTTTTCAATCTATAACTATATCTATATCTATATCTATATATATGTATTTCTATTTCTATATCTATATCTATATCTATCTATCTATATCTATATCTATATCTATATCTATCTATACTACCTTAAAAGTGTGAATGTTTTTTCAAATTTTTGATTGGACAAAAATATCCTTTGGACATAGTAATATTTTAGGATAACTAAGGCCGCGATTGGATAAGAAACAAAATTCATTTTCGTTCCGCTAGAGAAATTTTTTACACCAAACATATGATTGTTTATGAAAATTCTCAGAAAATATACTATTTTCTCACTTTCACTTTTTCTTATTTTTTCTATCACCAATCACATCTACACATTTTTTCACAAAAAACTAATCATTATTACACATTCTCCCACAAATTTCACTATTCATTCACTCACACATTTCTAACTACAAATCATTATTTTACTATTCTTAAATCAAATCAACTTTCATAATTACTTTTCCATCTCACATCCAATCACAATCTCAAAATTCATCTTTTTTCTTCTAAAATATTTTTTACCACTATTCTCTAGCAAAATGAAAATTTTCAAAACGAAAGTATATCCAATCGCCCCCTAAGTAATTTGATATTTTTAAGCTTCTATTTGTTCAACTATAAAACAAGTGTCCTTTTATATTCTACATTTTAAAAGTATTTATTCTTTCATCTATAACTCTTAAAATATTTTGAATTTTCAAATAATATTAGTTTCATATTAAACTAGATTTCAAGAACTTTTTAACCATATGTCATAAGCATATATAAGGACTTCACATGAGAAGATTTTAACATTACAAAGTTCAACACAATGTTGAAATTAAGAATTTATGTTTTTCTATAGTTTTATTATTTATTTAAACTTTTTGTTTAATTATATGGGAGATGTTCATTATAGACAACTTATTTTTCAAAATCTGACAATATATTTTTTTAATCATAATACTAAGAATACTCTAAATTTCTTTTATTGAATTCATAATATGTGACTATATTAAAAAATGTAATACTTTATTTCAAAAAACAAATATTTTTACTCTTAAAACATGATATTTTATCTCAAAAATATATACTTTTACTCAGAAAGGTGTTACTTTAACTCTGATATATTTATTTTTCCTTCAATGTAATGTAATCATAATATGTGGCTATATTAAAAAATATGATATTTTATCTAAAATAACCGATACTTTTTCTCATAAAACTGTTAATTCTCTTATAATAGTTGTTCCTTACAGGGGGAGGCGGCTAACTGAGGAAGAAAAACAGAAAAAAAAAAAAAGACAGGAGGTGGCTTTGACCCGCGGACCTGGTCAACAGGATCCACGGGTCAATAGGATCCGTCTTACGGATTGAGACCCATAAGACGGTCCTATATGAGTTTTTGCCTTCAAAATTTACAGTCTCATCAAACAAATATAGATTAGTTTCAGTATATTAAGAATAATTGCAATTTTCATAACTATACGGCTCACAAATTTTACAACTAATTAATTTTTAATATAAGCAAAATAGTCAAATTCAATTGCAAAGTACAAACTCTAATACTATAACGTATCTTTCTAAAACTTTATGCAATTGAAAAAACTATATTAATTTTTAGTTTATTATATAACTTTTAAAAACTTAAGTGTTTGCAAAACGAAATTCAAACATAAAAGTTAATTAGTATTATATTTAATTATTGAAGATTGACACATGAAAATTGTTCTTATTTTTTCTTTTATAAGACTGTCTTTAGTTTTATTATTTATTAAGTGAAGATATTTTGTGTGCAGTTGAATAGAGTTTCAAAACTCATATTTCGACTTATCATTATTTTTAGTGTTTTATTAATACCTGACTCTCGATGAAAATAATAGATTAATTATTTTATATATTATTTTAAGGTTTATTATATTTATGACACTGGAAATAGAACGACTACAAACTTCAAGTTTAAGTGTTAATGATAAAATATTGACTTTGTTACTAGAATTGAAATAATATATGATTTTTTTCATATATATTATATTATATTTTTTTACATTTCTTTAATCGAAGAACTGATATAGAATAAAAGAAGTAAGCACATGAAATATAAGAAATTGATTAATTTTTATTTTATTTTATTTTAATTGAATAACAATAACAAATAAAATGATGATATTATGATGGATTTGGGTATAAAATTTAGTTAATTAATTTTTTATTAATGCGATAACTTGCATGTGATTTATTAATAATTAGCTTACGATTTATAAGCTAAATTATTTATTTGGTTATGTAAAATACATACAATGCTAAAAGAATTCAAAAATCATGAAGCGAAAAGACTTTTCTAGCCATAAAAATGAAATAAAAGACCGATGAATATGATTGTAAGCTAATATAAAACTTATTTAATTGTTATACCAATTGTAAAAATTTTGTGGGATTGAGTCTTTTAAAATGATTATTTGACAATTCATATCGATCTATAATTAAAGTAAAGCAAAATATATATTAAATACTATATAATATTTAAATTTAATTATTATTTATTTCTTTCCAGCCGCTTTTTAATATTTTAATATTAATCAATAAAATTATTAAATAATATAATTATTTTAGTAAAGTCATGTGGATCACGTGCGACGCACGTGTTTCTTAATAGTAAATTGAAAAAGAGTATATATAACGTAAAAATCAAATAGTAACATCACACATTTTTCGTTTATTATTTTTGCTAACTAATACATAAAAAGCATAATTGTGTGTCATAAAATTCTACAGAAATCTATACTTTGGTATTAACCCTTAAACTAAACTGAATTTCCATTCAATTCAATTGGTTCATCTAGGGGTGACCACGGTTCCAGAACCACCGGTTCTGGTTAGAGATGTTTAACGGGCTAGCCCTAGCGGCTTCGGGTTAAACGGTCTTCGGGCTGAATGAGCCGCTATTAAATGGACTGACAATATTGGAACATAACCCTAACCCTAGCTAGCTTTAAGGCTAAACGGCCACTACTAGGCTATAAGTCAAAAAATTAAAAATTATATATTTAAATCTAAAATTTTAAACTCAGACATATATAACATTTAAGTTTAGCATTTTAAAGTTAAAATATTTATTATAATAAAAGCCATGCATAGTTTATAATTACACTGCATTAACAAAATTAAAATTTAAATATTTTGAGATCTAAATTCTAAAAATAAAACTATAATAATAAAAGATAGCATTTATACCCATATAAAATGGGAAAAATTATTATATTTTTTTCAATTACTCATATGACTATAAGTCATAATTTTCAAATATATATTTAAATCTAAAGATGAGGTGTGAATTTGAAAAAATATATTTAGTAATAGGTAATATGTAATAAAATAGATATATAATATTAGAGTTATATTTATTTCTTTTTTTACAAAAAAACGCAATTGGCGGGTAAGCGGGCTAGCCCGGTTAACCTACGGGTTAGTCCTAACGTGCTTCGTACTAAACGGTCTGGGCCAAAAAGGGCTCGTATTTAAACGGGTCAAAATAATTAGGCCCTAACCTTTTTTTTCCCATTTAAACAGTCCGGGCCAACGGGCTGCAACCCGTTTAACATCTCTAGTTCCGATTACAAACTTGTTGGTTCCGATTCCTCATTTTGGAGGAACCAAAACCGCTGCCTCACAGTTCCGGTTTCAATTTGAAACCCAATTCCTCCATGGTTCCGGTTCTGGTTTTAACTAAAATCTTTTGTTTATCTTTTGATAATTTTTTGATTTTGTAAATGGTTTATCAATTTCAGTTACAAAAAAAGGGAAAAGGAAGAAAAAACCTTTGAATTAATTTTCAATTACGTTTTGTACTTAATATTAATAATAATATTAAACTGTCTATATATACTATTAGAGTATAGATGAATCAAAGTTCACGTAGTTCACTTACAATATTTGGTTTAAAATACGTCACATAGTTATGAATATAAAACATTATAATAAACATTTAACTTTTCTTCCTAGCATATTTTGCCTTAAAAAATAAAAGTCGTTGTTTCTAATGTTTAAACCGCTGGTTCCACCGACGGTTTGAACTGCCGGTTAAAATCGCCGGTTCTTCGGTTCCGGTTTGAACGTGGTTTTGGTTACATTTGGCCACCCGTATGTTCACCTGTCACTTTAGTTGATGAATTTCCTTCACAGAAGAAAATAAAAACCAAACAAGATATAACGCCCTACAAAATGATCTCGAAGTCTCATATAATCAAATTCTGGAATTCATGTCCTGTTTGATGCATAACGTAGATCAAATGTAATAAGTCACAACAAAATTTTTTTAAACGTCTAAACGCGAAATGTTCTTGACCTAAATTATATCTCATCAATGATTTCAAGAAGATCATCAACTTCCTGTCTCAACATTGAAATTTTCTGCTGAACTGCAGCGATACGATTGTCAATGTCCCGACCACCGGATTTCTTCTCGTAAGCATCCACAACCGTCGAGTGTTTCAACATCAGCTTTTCTTGCAATTCCCTCTCTTTCAACACCAACTCATCCACCTGCATTAGAAACAATAAAGCAATATTGATGTAATAAAAGTTACCACCATGGGGATCATCTCTGCATACTCACATAAAGTTACCACCATTACTTTAGGGATAATTACAAAAACTATCCTGAGGTTCAGCCTAATTACAAAAACATCCAGGTATCTTTCAAAATTACAAATACCCCCTTGATATTTGTTTCTATTTTACAAATTGCACCCTCAATAGGCGGGTATTTGTTAAGTATAACAAACCTCAAGGGGTTATTTGTAATACCTTAAGGGGGTATTTATGATTTTGGAAAATAATCAGGTTTTTTTGGTAATTAAGTCAAATTTCATGGGTACTTTATGTAATTATCCCTTTATTATAACCAAAGAAGTTATCATAGAGTTAACAGTAATTTAAGGTGGATTAGGATTATTATTAGTGAGTGAAATAAAAGAACAGATTGTGAACCTTGGGTGTTATCTGAGCTGCCTGCGAAGAAGATTGCAAAAATGACAACAATGGTCTCATCTCTTTCGAAAGCTCCTTAAGCAAACTGTCAGCAGCTTTTCGTGCTGCTTTGCAAGTCTGCACATCACCAGTCCTTGAAAGATCACGCAATGATGCTTCTAGTTTGTCATGAACAATCAAACACCGGTTCATGATATTTAGGAACTGCTGAATTGCACTTTGGACCTGTAAAAATTAATACATTACCTCATTCTTTCTTTCAATCGATATGATGAATTGACAATTTTCATTTACCAACTAAAAATGAGGGAGAATATATACATACCTCATCCCACTGAAGTTTTGCTAAATAAGAAGGCGAAGACTTTGAGATTGTGAAGTCTGCATGCGTATATACTATACATGCAACGAAAAAGAGGAAAAACCCGAAAATCAGCATTGATGGCTCCGTAAGGAGGGAAAGATTGCTGAATCTGTAATAGACCTGATGGAAAACAAATATATTAGATTGCTTCTAAAGAAGACTACCTGCAAGATATAGCCTATGTCATTGTAAAGTGATACTAGATAATGAGCCTCTAGGAGCAACTGCATGAAAGACTTTTAATCTCGTCTAGAAGGGACAATAGTTGAAAGGCTAATGTGTCCGATTTGTAATTATAGCATACCAAGTGCAACGTCGATGATGCCTCACATGGATCCACTATTATCCAAGTCATGAATAAGCTGAACCTATTTGTGTACATGTCGTGAATATACCAACCATACTCAAAATGGAGCCATTCTTGTGCTCTTTGTAGTAGTTTCAAGTAGTTAAATCTTCTAAAGATAATTAAGTTGAAACTCCACCAAATTATATAGCAGTTAATCATGTCTTTTTAAAGGGGCGGATAAAAATGATAATAAACCCTACGTATATACGCCGATTCCATCCATGAGTTAGGTGTTATATAATATGCATAGGGTTCCATATGATAATTGACGACGTTCATGGACATCTTTACATTTTAACATCAAAAGTAGTTGAAAGTTGTAAGATGGAAGCAGTGACATAATTCAAGTGCTAGGGAGCTTTTTGAAGGAAACTTCCTATTTTAGGAAACAGAAACATGTCAGCATCGAAAAGGAAATAAGAGCATCGGAGGGTAAATAAAACCTTTGAAAGTTTAAATGGGGTTATTTGGACAGCTTTAGTGGAAGTTGTCTTCTTCGTGCACTTTCAAGAGAAGTTTACTTTCTTTACTTGCAAAGTACTAGTATGCTTCTCTCATATATTATCAAATTTCTGATTTACCAAAAAAAGTTAAAATGATATAAATGCAGCAAAAATACCTGAAAGTATTGATTATGTTCTGGTACAACATTTGTCTTTTCTAATACAATGACTGGTCTGCCAAACATATCCAGATGAGAAAATTTTGTCTGCACCAGCTCACAAGAACAATATATTAGAATAGAGGCACAACAAACCAGTTCTTGGAAATAATATGTTAAGATTACCCATAATTAATCATACCTCTTGAGACTGTTTGACAGGAAATGGAACAGACACAGAAACGTCCTTCGACCCCTCTGGTAAAACTACCTGAAATTGGAGAATCCATATGATATTTAGTAGCAAATCTCCAAGCATGAAAAGGAAACAAAACGAGGGAAAAAAAAGGACAAAAAACAAAATTTTACATATGAGCAGCAAAAATTTGTCTCGCAGCAGTTTGTAATAACAGCATACAATAGAAAATTATTCTGAATGGGGAATGAGTGCTGAGTACCACAACGTCAAGCTAATTATGACAGCTATACTTCCAACCATCACTCCCCTCCCACCTTCCCTCATCCCATCCCAAACCAAAAAAGAACTTGAAAAAACAGTAGTCACAAAATAGAGATACGAAAGATCAAAGAAGGTACACTTGCGCATAGACGAAGAAGTGAAAGACCCGAAAGTGCATGCTTTTGGAAGCAAATTTAGTTTCCAAGTACTTCAAACTCTAGGTTATTTTATATATTCTTACAAAACACATTAACCAAAAGAGAAACAACTGACTACGAAGCATAGCTTGTCCATACTTGGTGCGACCAAAACAAAGCTGACTTATGAAAATGTTTGAATGTGAAACCTAGTCCGGATTTATTTCATATACACATTAGGTTATTACTTATTACCTGCATACGACAATGCAAAAGCATTAAAAGTGTACGTGCGTGGATAAGAGGCCAAAGTTCACAAACACAGAAAACAATACAACAAAAAATAGAATTAGTTGACACAAATTAAAATTTCAAGTGCGTCATGCCATTGGTTTTTTCACATTAATATCTTCATCTGAAACTTGTCAAAAAAATTGAACAGAAACAGGTTATACGAGGCAACGCTCATCTATACTCAGCACAACCAAAACAAAGCTGGTTTCTGCAGAAGTCTGAATGTGAACTGAAGTCGGAATTTGTTTGAAGACACTGAATTATTACTTGCTACCTAATTTTGCAGAAGCATAAAGAATGTGCATGCACAAATAACTGGGGTCAACATACGTATGAGGGCGCACACATACAAGCATGCATATATGGATATGCTTTAGCCTTTAAGTAACGTCAAGATTCAAGACTCAGACAACCAGATAACATTACGAATGCAATGGTGCTCTGACCCTAAGAATAACTTCTTTTGTCGTTTTCCCAACATCAAATAAAACCCTAGAAGATTACATAGGATCTAACACATTGAATTCGAAATCTGAGAACCATAAGAAACATTACCTTTATGGTGAGATTTTCGACAATGACATCAGTCATTGGGCAACCAAAGGAGATATTAAGAAAACGTTTTCCTTCTGATTGGAACAAGAAATCTCGAAGCGGCAAGCCATATCCAATGGTAAATGAGGTTCTCCAACCACCAAACATTGGATACCGAGGCTCAATTTCCAGTAGTGTCTGCATTTCAAATAGAATGCTTATCACAATTGGAAACCAAGTCAAAGCATTTATTGAGAGAATCAAAACCCACCTTTGCCGAATCACTCCATACATTTGATGTCGAAATATTTCCTATCTCATCCCTGTAGTAAATAGAATGCGCTCTTGGTGGTAATTTGGCAATAAGATTTCTTAATGCTGATGCTCCTCTAACATGGGGTCGAGCCTGATAGTCTAGCCTGCAAGTATCAAGAGGAAAGACAAATATACTAACTTACTGTCCAACAGAGATATCACAAACAAGACTATATCTAAATGAGGGTACAAGTGTACCTTGAGAACTCTCCCGTGAGCTCAGCACCAGCATGAACAAGGTTAAAGTTTTCTGTGATTTGCACATTTCCCCAATGGGAAATCTCTATCTCACGTACCAACTCTTGAGAAACAGAAAATGGCTTATTGCTCACAAAGTGAACTACTATTGGTTTGTACGAGAAAGGAGGAAGATTCTCATAAGGACCATATTTTAGTTCGGAACCAGAAAACTTGGTATTCTCCAATTTTGTGTAAGATTCAACTTTTGGTTCAGGTAATTTAAAAGTAAGTGACTGGACCTTGATTGCATAAGGAGAGAAATAATGTGCACTATCCTGGAACGCAACGAGCTGAACATCAGCCTGAGTTATTTTCTCAGGGAAAGGCCTCAGTATATGAGTAAATACAGCTTTGACCTCCAAAGTCAAACTTCCTCCCTTACCCAGTGCCTTGGGCAAAGTGATGGAATACCAGGTCAATTGTGGGGGCATTCCTTCCGGGTTTGCGACATTAACAGGAAGGCTATCAGAAGAACTTTTTGTTTTTCCTTTCCCTTCATTAATCACCGCCGACAGAAAAGCTAAGTTCTTTGCGTGATGTTCAGGGAAGGGCAACAATATCTCTGATGCCGGATCAATGCCATTATTTTCTACCTGGATGGGAAGAAATCAGCTTAATTGTCCTTAAAATGAGCCAAAAATACAATCACTAGCATGTAAATTTATACAAATAACCTCTATCAACAACATGGGATCATAAACTACCTTCAGTGATACGGTAGTCCGTACTATCTGCGATGATAAATCAATCTGCACCAGAAGATCACTCAAAGTCAGCAAGACAACAACGATGAATTTCTACCAGAAAAAACAGACATTTCCATATTCTCAATTTCAATCTTAAGACCAGCACAAATCTTCAGCATCTAGGCCACATGCCTATATTCTCTGGAATATTTTTGTACACGTTTATACACTAGTAGATGAATGCATAATTCATTTGATAACTTCTTCCTTAATTTTCATATAACGACATAAGTACACCTAATCAGAAGGAGAAAAACAAAATAACTAAAACCCAAGCCACGAAAAAAATCTTTAACTTCATCAAGTTTACATCGTCATATATACAATGTACAGGCTTCAAAAAAATAAAACATTCACCGGCTTCTTAAACCCTAGCCATCGTGTACCAAAATTTCTATACATATACATCTATAGAATCTATTTATATAAACTTCAATTCTTTCAAATGGTAATATAAACATAAATTTACATATATATCGCAAATTTATTTAATAAAAAAAAAAAGACAGCGCAGATTTCTACCTGGCGATCGAGCTTGGATATTACAAGATCGGAGAAGACAGTGGAAAAAGCGTAAAAATCCGAGTAAAAAGACCAATGAGACATCGGATCGAATCCGCTTCATTTTTCAGTTGCTCTCTAAAAGTTGGTCGGAAAATACAACGGTGGTGAAATGAATCGAGTCCAACAAAGGTTGTAGTTCTAACTTCTAACTGGGCGATCTGGACTGGAACTGATTGCTCCACTTGCCTATTGTCGTGTTTTCTCGTTTGTAGTACACGTAATCAGCTGATCTCGCAATGGTTACCAACACGTTTTTTGTCTATCATCATTTCCATTCCTTTGTCTTTTCTCTTTTTTCTTTTTCTCTCTTTTCTTATTATTTTTTGTAACATCCCATATGATATTTAATCTTTGGGATAGTGATTTAGTGTGGTTTCATAATTTATGAAATCTATATCCACAGACGGATCTATCCAAAGTCAATTCATAAACCCACTCCCCAAAAAAGGAAAAAAAGCGAATTCTATTTTGTTTGGATATATATGAAACACGAATCTTAATCAACCACGAAGATCAAAACACAATTTATTATGGATTAAAAGTCACAATGTCTTGGTCCCAAGACCATCATCCATTAATATTCAAAAGAAAAAAAAACTATTCTTTGTTCCAATGTGAGTTTTCATGCTAATCCAGCATCTAGGCCACATGAAACTTTTCTCGGAATAATTTTCTAATTTTCTTTTAAATAATTAGTAGTTATAAATTATAAAATCTTTTAAATTTGATTAAATTGCTTAATGTATATTTTCAACTTCATAAATCACATCCTTAGTGATTATCATTTATATTAAAATGTGATAAAAAAATGATATTTTAACTAAAAATCGATACATTTTGGACAAAAAATGATACTTTAATAAGATGATGTTGATACTTTTATATTCTTTCATAATTATTTATAAATATAAAGTGATACTTTTAATTAAAACATCGATACTTTTTCGACCCAAAGTAAAACTTTAATTAGGTAATACTTTTGCAATTTTATGTTCTTACTTTCATAAATCTTTTGAAACAAAAGTGATACTTTTAACCCGTAAATCGATACCTTTTGGACAAAAAATGAATTTTTTTTTTTTTTTTTTTATAACTTCGGCTTCCGACATTACCGACTTTGTAATAAATGCCACCCGAAAATTTCTTTAAACCGCGGGATGTGCACGACATTTCTTTGACGACTACAACCAATCCTCCTGTTTATATTCAACCCCCAATCTACTAATAACGATCTCTCCCGAATCAAACCCACACGGATGCTAATATAAACAAATCTTCACCACCGCATAAAAATTTGATGAAATAAAAATATGAACAGATTTCCACCTGGCGATTTGATGGAGCGAGATTTGAACCCCCTACTATCCCACAATTGTGGTGGCAAAATATACCTTAATAAGATGATACTAACAAATTTATATTCTTTCATAATCATTTACAATAGAAATTGATACTTTTAATTAAAAAATAATACTTTTCACGAAATATGATAAATTAATTAATACTCTAATTTTATGTTATCACTTTTATAAATCTTTTGAAACAAAAAATGGTACTTTAAACCTAAAAATCGATACAATAAAAAATAATACTTTAATAAAGTGATACTTCTTCAATTTTATGTTCTTTCATAACTATTTATAATAAAAATGATACTTTTAATCCAAAATCTGATACTTTGTGAACAAAAAGTGATACTTTTTAATTGATGGTTCTATTTAATAAAATTTTCT
The DNA here is from genome assembly GCA_016081115.2 of Rehmannia glutinosa. NCBI lineage: Eukaryota > Viridiplantae > Streptophyta > Magnoliopsida > Lamiales > Orobanchaceae > Rehmannia > Rehmannia glutinosa. Next base: position 102,354,654 of record CM071926.1, on the reverse strand, counting down.
AAGGCCACAACAGAACTCCATAACTAATGAAACCTAAATCATTAAATTCCAAGACATCATTTCTCAATATTAAAAAACTTTCACATGCTAATCTCATTCCTAATTAATCAAGGAATTAGCTTCGATAGTCCAACAAACCATTGAACAATTCTAACTTTCTTTGTAACATGAAGTGATAACAAAATAAAACATTGATTGCCCATTGACATTAAATTTTCTCGTTTGTAGTGAAAGATTCTCAAAAAATGTTAAAAGGACTTTTGAGTGAAATTCCTATGAGTGAAGTAGCAATGGAGATTGATTTCCATTTTCTTGTCGTTTCTCTTTTTCTTTTTTTTTGTATTGGATGGTTCGTCAACTCCCAAAATATTTAAAAATTTGGGTTTGAATTTGGGTCAGTGATTTTTGATCTAATCCGTGAGATTTTAATTTTGTGTAGTGATTTTTGGCCTTTTAGAATTTTAATTATGGTCCAACATAGAAATACCCTTTCTTATTGTAAGCCCGGTAATTATTATATTGATAGGCCTATTTTTATAAGGGCATCTCCAACCCAACTTGAAATCCCACTTTATTACACAAAAATGCAAAATTCCTCTCCAACTCAACTCTAAACCTCACACCAAATTTGGTGTAGTGAATAATATTACACCAAATTTGGTATAACACTATTCATTTACACCAAATTTGGTGTAATCCAATATCCCACATTTGCCCTCAAATTTCCTTATACTTCAAATTTATATTCCAATTATATCTTCATTTTGACATTTTATATATAATTAATTTATATAACATGATTTTGAAAATTAATTAATATTTTCTATAAATATTAATAAATAACAAATAATTATAATGTAAACTAAAGATATACTAATACTAATTTTAATATTTATTTTTGTAATATATAATTAAGTAATGTAATATTAAATTATTAATTGAATGAACGTCTATAATTAATTACATTAATAATAATAAAATATAAGTAAATGAAATAATTGTATAAATAAATAGATTTGGTTACTATAAAATGAAAAAGAAAGAATAAAATATTCATTTGGTGAAAGATTTGGTGCAATGAGTTGGAGATGGTTCTGACAAAATTACACCAAAACACTAAATTTGTTGTAGTTTTTACACCAAATTTGGTGTCATGGGTTGGAGATGACCTAAGCCCACTTTATTAAGGCTCATATGTGTATTTTATTTTATTTTAAAAATCTGTAGTATTTTTTATAATAAACTGATTAGAGTCCTTGTTTCACAAAGTGTTTATTATAGAAAAGATTTTTATTTGTACATACATGACCTAATACAATAAGGACTCTCAAACCTATATACATTGATATCTTAAAATATCCCCAAACTCTCAGCAAATCCCACGTGAATCATAATACTCTCTGCAAACTCATAAATTTCCCGTTCAGATTATTTCTTAACCTCACAAAACTCACGTCATATTCGCAGTCCTAGCAAGCTGTTGTGAAATCTCAAACGTTCACAACAAGGTAAAAGTTCAACAATGTTCCCAGTGTTCCTTTCAAACAAATCAACTCATCACCACGAGAACCCATACGCCAAACCCATGATACCTCAAGTCAAAAACCAGACCCACAGTCCAGTTTCGTGTCCACGACTTCTGCCATGCCCTGCCCGTCGCTGCTCGCACCGTCTCTACCAAGTTCCTCCTGATGCGGCGTGGAGACGGAAAAATAAATGACGGTTGAGAGAGATTTAAGAAAAAGAGAATGAAGGATGTTAACACGTCTCATGTCTCACGCTTTTATTAGTTACTCTTCATTTCTGTTTCACGCTTTTAGTTGTTGGTTTTCTGTTTGAGTGCACACGTGTAGCTAGGTGATTGGGTTGTTCAAATCTGGAGGGAAATTTCTGTATAAAAGTTGTACACCAGCCTCTTCATCCATTCAACGTGAAAAAAAATTTTACTTGCTTTCTCCATTTTATTCTCTGATTTAAAGTTACAGAATGGATTATTAGCTTGTCTTCATGGTACCAGAGCATGGTAAACCACATGGCTCGCAGGCAATTTGGTACTATTAATGCTGCTGATGTTGAGAATGTGCACAAGGAGCAGGATGCTGCAAAATTGGTGTCGATCTACACCAAGGATCTTGATCCTTTATCTCTTCACGGTTCTGATCACCCAGGGATGGTGCTTGTTACAAATCCACTCAACGGATCGAATTATTTGCATTGGAGCCGAGCTATGAGGTTGGCACTTGGTGCCAAGTCAAAGCTCGGATTCATCTATGGTACGGTGAATGTTCCAGATCCAGACGCATATGAGCAGTACCAGAAAGTAGATTTTATGGTGATTTCCTGGTTGTTGAACGCGATTTCGAAGGACATTGTGGAAGCTTTTATGTACGTCAAGAGCTCAAAACAACTTTGGGATGAGTTAGCGGAACGTTATGGAGAGAGCAACGGTCCACTATGCTATCAACTCCAGAAGGAAATTGCTAATTTCACTCAAGCTAACTCTACTGTCACCACATATTACACAAAATTGAAGTGCTTATGGGACAAATATGCATGTATAGTACCTATTCCGGAATGTGTGTGTAGCGCTGGGAAGGCTATTTGTGAGAATGATATGGATGTGAAACTGATGCAATTTTTGATGGGGTTAAATGATGTTTTTGAGCCTGTGAAGAATCAAATTCTTCTAATGGATCCTTTGCCATCAGTGAACAAGGCCTATTCTATGATTTTAAAGGTTGAGAAGCAGAGATCGATACATAACAAGGTTTTAGATCCATTGGACACAAATGCTATGTTTGTTAGAAGTAATTCTTCTGGCAGAGGGAACAATGCTGGCTATGGAAGAGGATCTGGTAGAAATTCTAATGCATATGGCAGGGGCCGAGGCGCACCGCGGAAAACGAATGAGGAGAGAGCAAAGTTGTTGTGTGAACACTGTGGCTATAGTGGACATGAGATGAAAGAATGCTTCAAATTGCACGGGTATCCGGACTGGTACAAGGAATTGAAGGACCAGCAACGTACCAATCAATCAATTAATATGGTGGAAGGAGGTGGCGAATCTACATCAGCAAAGTTCAAGGGAGAGGAGGAAAATAAGAAATGTGATGTGACAGATTTTGCAGCAATGATTCAGAAGGAAATAGTTAAGTACCTGGCTGGACAACCTGTGTCTACCTCTGGGGACATACATTCATTCTCACACATGGTTGACTATTCAGGTATACGGCTCAACACACATTTTGCTCTATCTCTACTCAATACACTTGATAAACATAGTTGGATTGTTGATACGGGTGCTAGTGGGCATATTTGTTCATTTCCTGATCTAATTGCTCAACCAATACTCATGCCTAGTCCTGTCACTGTTCATTTACCTGATGGTTCTCAAGTGATAGTTACTCACTCGGGGGATTTGAAGCTGACAGATGATATTACACTCCAAAATGTGCTGATTGCTCCTGGTTTTAAGTACAATTTGCTATCTATTAGTCAGTTGCTTGCAGGCAGCAAGCTACATTGTGTATTTTCTCAGAATCAATGTTGGTTGCAGGACCTTAATGGGGGAACACTGAAAGCAGTTGGGAAAGGAATAGCTGGACTGTATGTTTTCCAAGTTTCAGAGTTTGGTGGATCTTTGCATAGTGGCAGCAGACTGGAAGGATTAATTACTTGGCATAGAAGGCTAGGTCATTCTTCTTTAACATGTTTAGAACACATTGATTTTCTGAAATCTCTATGTAATAAAGATGAATTGAATGTTTGTCATACTTGTCATAAGGCCAAGCAATGTAGACTTTCCTTTCCACAGAGTTCAATTCAAACACAAGGTGCTTTTGAGCTGTTACATATAGACATTTGGGCTCCTTATCATGAAACATCCATTACTAATACCTCTTATATGCTGACTGTGGTGGATGATCACACTAGAGCTACCTGGATTTTTCTTATGCAACATAAGTCTGAGGCAGTGAAACATTTACAAAGCTTTATCAAATTTGTTCTCACTCAGTTTCAGAAAAGGATTAAGAAGATAAGATCAGATAATGGGGCAGAATTTTTGGGGAATGAGACATAGACCTTGTTCTCCCATGAAGGAATACTACACCAGAAATCATGTCCTTATACTCCACAACAAAATGGAGTTGTGGAACGGAAGCATAGACACATATTAGAGATTGCAAGATCTCTATTATTTCAGTCCCAGGTGCCCAAGAAATTCTGGCCATACACTTTGTTGGCAGCAGTGCATATAATGAACTCTTTGCCTAGTGCTTTACTAGGTTGGAAATCCCCTTATGAGTTGTTACATGGTGAACCACCACGTTATGACAGATTTAAAGTTTTTGGATGTCTGTGTTTTGCATCAAATACCAGGCCACATAAAGATAAGTTTGCACCAAGGGCCAATGCATGTGTGTTCCTTGGTTATGTCACCGGTGTTAAGGGATATCGATTGTACAATCTTGCTACTAAGGAAGTATTTGTCTGTAGGGATGTGATTTTCTATGAATCACAGTTCCCTTTCCATGTCCTCTCCAGTCCTACCAGTGAAATCCCTCTACCAATGCACATGGATGAATTGAATGACACTGATGAGATCACACCTGCTGTGGAATCTATACCTCAGCATGATATGCTTGTTCTTTTGGGACGCGGAAGGAGAGCTAAACATAAGCCTAAATGGTTGGATGATTATATTACAGATTTTGAGGATGCTCCTGCTACCTCCACTGATACACCTGTGGTTTCAAACTGCTCTTCCACTGATCATACTCATTCTGCCTCATATCCCCTGAATTGTTTTCCCTACATCACCAATTCTATTCTTTCCCCATCGTACACTGCATTTCTTGCCAAGATCACAGATGGTACTAGTGAACCTACTTGCTATAAGCAAGCTGCTGGGAGTAAGGAGTGGGTTGAAGCTATGAATCAAGAAATTGCTGCACTGGAAGCGAATCAAACTTGGGAGCTTACTACTTTACCACCGGGGAAAAGAGCTATTGGCTCTAAATGGGTCTACAAAATCAAACGCCATCCGGATGGAAGTGTTGACAGGTTCAAGGCACGGTTGGTTGCCAAGGGATACTTGCAAGTCAAAGGTATTGATTTTGTGGAGAGTTTTTCACCTGTTGCTAAGTTGGTATCTGTTCGAATGCTTATTGCACTTGCTACACAACACAACTGGCCTTTACACTACATTGACATTAACAATGCGTTCCTACATGGTTATTTGGATGAAGAGGTATATATGCACCCCCCGGAGGGGTATTTCAAGGCTCAACCTGGGGAGGTTTGCTTGCTCAAACGTAGCCTATATGGATTAAAACAGGCTTCCCGACAGTGGAACCTGGAATTCTCTACAAAGTTGCTGAGTTTTGGGTTCCTTCAGTCCAGTCATGACAATTGTTTGTTTGTTAAGAAGAATGATGCTGAGTTTCTGGCTTTGATTATCTATGTTGATGATGTTTTAATCACTGGGAATTCTGAACATCTCATTAGTTCTCTCAAACAGTATTTGGATGGTTTATTCACAATTAAGGATTTAGGCACTGCAAAATATTTTTTGGGTTTGGAGTTGCTTCGAAGTCAGCAGGGCACACACTTGAGTCAGCAGAAATATATATTAGATCTACTGAAGGATGTCGGATTGTTGGGCTGTAAATCTACTTCTACCCCATTTCCTCAAGGACTTAATCTTACAGCGCCACAGGGTCCTATTTTTCCGTGAGATCTTTGAGAGGTACAGGCGGTTAGTTGGGCGGCTCTTGTATTTAAACTTATCAAGGCCTGACATATCTTTTGGCGTTCAGCAGCTAAGTCAGTTCGTACATGCTCCATTACAAGCTCATTGGGATGCAGCTATCCATTTGCTTAAGTACTTAAAGGGAACACCTTCCTTGGGTTTATTTTATCCGGTTGGAGAATCTTCCACTCTTGCAGCTTATTGCGATGCTGATTGGGGTACGTGTTTGATCACTCGAAAATCTCTCACAGGCTATTGTATTTTCCTTGGCACCTCTCTTGTCTCGTGGAAAACTAAGAAACAGAAAATGGTCTCAAAACCGTCTGCGGAAGCAGAGTACATAGCAATGGCGGCCACGGTCTGTGAACTTCAATGGCTGTTCAACATAAGTAAGGACTTGCACATTCATCTCACATTGCCTGTTGACTTATGGTGTGATAATAAAGCAGCCCTTCATATTACCGCCAACCCGGTGTTTCACGAGCGAACAAAACACCTTGACATCGATTGTCACATTGTCCGTAATCAGTATAAAGAGGGTCTTATACTTCCTCAGCACGTTTCGAGTCGGCTCCAACCTGCAGACATTTTCACTAAAGCTCTTGGAGGGCTAGCTTTTCGGTCTTTCTTGGTCAAGTTAGGAATGTGTGTTTCTACCCACATTCCAACTTGAAGGGGGGGTGTTAACACGTCTCATGTCTCACGCTTTTATTAGTTACTCTTCATTTCTGTTTCACGCTTTTAGTTGTTGGTTTTCTGTTTGAGTGCACACGTGTAGCTAGGTGATTGGGTTGTTCAAATCTGGAGGGAAATTTCTGTATAAAAGCTGTACACCAACCTCTTCATCCATTTAACGTGAAAAAATTTTTACTTGCTTTCTCCATTTTATTCTCTGATTTAAAGTTACAGAATGGATTATTAGCTTGTCTTCAAAGGAGATGAGTGCAGACGAGTTTGAGAAATAGAGATTAGAAAAAAAAAAGTAAAATAGGGGATGAGAGAGGGGCAGACAGGATGAGAAAGGGATAGGGGAGCTGAAATTTTTATCCAATTTGGGAGGGAGACAGATGAATACGTGAAATTAGAAGGAAAAAAAATGAAGGATAATATGAGAGTTGAGATTGAGAGAGAGACGAGCAGAGGGTATGGAGTTGCAGAATGGGTAAACTAAGGAATTAAGAATTAGGAATCATGTTGGTTGCTGACCTTTCATTGATTTTAGAATTTTAGCCTACCTATGTTTCTAGAATTACAGAATGACCCGAAAGAATTTTATTTGTTTACAAGTCAGCCCATGAACTCTATTATTGGAGGAAGTTGCCAAGATTTTTGACAGAAATTCTTTTTTTGATCCTAAATTCAATTATTCCCATTCTTTCTTTCACGTATACATTACAATCCGATTTTCCAAAAAGCTATGTATTAAGTTAAGTTTATTTTCATGTGTAGGAAACAATACTTTCAAGGTCTAGGATTTTCAAGCTCAAGCAATTGCATATTTTTTTCAAGTCACGATTGCATTGGGGTTTACTGCTTATTGTCTATTTTAAATGCCTTGTTATGAATGTTATATGTATGGGCACGTAAAACATGACATGACACGAATGTACTTAAATTGTACAAACACAAAGGTACTTGATTGTACAAATATGAACGTACTTAATTGTACACCCACAGTTGGCCTACGGGCTTGTTTGATCAAACCATGGAAACCATAGGTGTATATGCAATGATGATTATGCTTGTGTATTTAGTTTAGACAATGCCTCCCCACTGAGTTGTTGATAGCTCACCCCTTTCATTTAACAATTTTTCAAGGGAGTTCGATGTGGCATGAAGGCAGATGGATGTGATCAGAGTCATGCAAAAGTTTATTTTAAGATTTTTCATAATTATTGAGAGTTTTCTGACAATGTTTATTGTTTTAAATTTTCCTTTGCGCATATGGAATATTTTTTAAAGTTTTTTTTTGTACAAGTTATTTCTTTTTCTTTGAAGTTAAATTTAGTAGTATATTTTCTTTAACTGTGAGATATTTATAAACCTTTTTATTTACCGAAAAATTTATTCATGGTTGCACTCTTTATAAAATTAGGGTGTTACATTTGTGGTATCAGAGCAGGTCTACATTTCTATAGACTTGTAAAAAAAATGTATTATAGAATGTCTATGATCATCCATCTCCACCGTACCACGTCGACTCCAGCTCCAAGGTATGCATATTTGTTTTTTATGTTAATGATCATGTCAAGTTATGATTTATGAGCTTTATGCTAATGCCAAGTACTATGAGAAATCATGTTTTATTGTCATCATGCGATATATGTCTTCATGTTTACTTTGTTTTATATCAAAGAAAATTTCATGATAAAACCATGTGGGCTTTAATTACATGAACCTAGATGGCCAATACTTATTAGACTCGAACTATTAGGAAGATGATTGAAACAATATGTTAATGAATTGCGTTACTGATGGCTTATAGAAGTTACCAACTGCATGAGTACGACAGTATTAGTGTTCGCAGCACTAGTTAGATAGTATTTTAACCCATGGTATATGATGACTTACTTAGAGTACTAAGAAGCATTATGTATATGACAATAGGAAAATGATTCGAGGACATAGATCTGGAGCCCGAGCTGCTGCGACTACTAACAATAACACGAACCAGAACAATGAGACAAACCCAGTACTGACACGGAACCAAGGGAATGTCGAGAATGAACGCGCGTTCAACCAAGCACCCGCGTTAACCCAGGCCTAAGTGGTGGAGCAATTTCGCCACTTCTCACCCCCAATCTTTAATGGGAAAGAAGGTCCTTCTCATGTGGACGAGTGGTTCATATCAATGGAACGCACTTTCGAGTTGATCGGTGTACTGAGACACAACGCATTCTTTGTGCTCAGTACCAACTGGTATAAGATGTTGGACGATGGTGGATGAGTTACTGGAGATTAAGATCTGCCGAGGAACGAGCAACCCTAACATGGAAAGGGTTTAAAGAGATAGTAATGGAAAAGTACTGCCCCCAACACTATCAGGAACAAATGGAGCGCGGGTTTTGGGATTTGAAGCAAGAAGGGATGTCAGTTATAGAATATGAGAGGAAGTTCAACCAGATGAGTTTCTTCGTGGAGCACATGGTAGACATTGATCATAAGAGAGCATCGAGTTTTCGATCGGGCTTATGCCCTGGGATACGTCATATTGTGGCTAGCCATGGAGTTCTATCATATGCAGAGACAATGTTTCATGCACAGGAGATAGCCGCCAGTCAGGAGTTAGACCGACAACAAACAGGAAATTTGGGGAAAAGAAACTAGAGTGGGAATCAAGACGAAATGGGAGATCAGAATAAACAGGTAAGAACCGAAGTCAAATTTGGACCAAGCATCCATACTACTAAACTGTTGTGCGCCAAGTGTGGGAAAAATCGTAATGGAGACTGTTTGTTTGGTAAAGATGGTTGCTTTAGGTTCAAGAAGCCAGGGCATGCAGCATGGGAATGTGTTACTCTGAACAAAGAACATGGGAGAAAAGGGCAAGGCCCAAGAGGTCAGGCCCGAGTTTATGCTATGACTCATACTGAAGGTACATAACTGAATTTTGAGGACGAAATTTTTCGAGGGGGGTAGAATTGTAACACCCCATAAATTATTTGATCTTTGGGATAGTGATTTTTAGCATTTTAGGATTTTAATTATGGTCCAACATAGAAATGCCCTTTTCTTATTGTAAGTCCAGTGATTATTATATTGATAGGCATATTTTCATAAGCCCACTTTATTAAAGCCTATGTGTGTATTTTATTTTATTTTAAAAATCTGCAGTATTTTTTTTATAATAAATTGATTAGAGTCCTTGTTTCATAAAGTGTTTTATCAGATAGAAAAGAGTTTTATTTGTACATATCCAAATAGATTTAACCTAATACATGGACTAATACAATAGGATCTATAGGCCCATATACATTGATATCTTCAAATATCCCAAAACTCTGAGCAAATCCCACTTGAATCCTAATACTATCTGCAAACTCATAAATTTCCCGTTCAGATTATTTCTTAACCTCACAAAACTAACGTCATCTTCGCAGTCCTACCAATCTATTGTGAAATCTCAAACGTTCACGACAAGGTAAAAGTTTAACAATGTTCCCAGCGTTCTTTTCAAACAAATCAACTCATCACCACGAGAACCCATAAGCCAAACCCATGATACCTCAAGTCAAAAACCAGACCCACTGTCCAGTTTCATGTCCACGACTTCTGCCATGCCCTGCCCATCGCTGCTCGCGCCGCCTCTACCAAGTTCCTCTTGATGCGGCGTGGAGACGAAAAAAGAATTGAAGGTTGAGAGAGATTTAAGAACAAAAGAATGAAGGAGACGGGCGCAGACGAGTTTGAGAGACAGAGATAGAAAAAAAAAGAAAAAGTAAGATAGGGGATGAGAGAGGGGCAGATGGGATGAGAAAGGGATAGGGGAGCTGAAATTTTTATCCAATTTGGAAGGGAGACAGATGAATACGTGAAATTAGAAGGAAAAAAAAGAAGGATAATATGAGAGTTGAGATTGAGAGAGAGACGAGCAGAAGGTATGGGTTGCAAAATGGGTAAACTAAGGAATTAGGAATTAGGAATCATGTTGGTTGCTGACCTTTTCATTCGTTTTAGAATTTTAGCCTACCTATGTTTTCAGAATTACAGAATGACCCACCAAGAATTTTATTTGTTTACAAGTCAGCCTATTAACTCCATTATTAGAGGAAGTTGCCAAGATTTTTGACCGAAATTCTTGTTTTGATCCTAAATTCAATTATCCCCATTCTTTCTTTCATGTATACATTACAGTCCGATTTCCCGAAAAATCAAGTATTAAGTTAAGTTTATTTTCATGTGTAGGAACCGATACTTTCAAGGTCTAGGATTTTCAAGCTCAAGCAATTGCATATTTTTTTCAAGTCACGACTGCATATTAAGGTGGGATTTACTGCTTATTGTCTATTTTAAATGCCTTGTTATGATTGTTATATGTATGGGCACGTTAAACATGACATGACACGAATGTACTTAATTGTACAAACACAAGGTACTTAATTGTACAAACATGAACATACTTAATTGTACACCAACAGTTGGCCTACGGGCTTGTTTGATCAAACCATGGAAACCATAGGTGTGTATGCAATGATGATTATGCTTGTGTATTTAGTCTAGACAATGTGTCCCCACTGAGTTGTTGATAGCTCACCTCTTTCATTTAACAAATTTTTAGGTTAGGAGTTCGATTTGGCATGGAGGCGGATGGATGTGATCAGAGTCATGCAAAAGTTTATTTTAGAATTTTTCATAATTATTGAGAGTTTCCAGACATTTTTTATTGTTTTAAATTTTCCTTTGCGCATATGGAATATTTTTTAATGTTTTATTTTTTTGTACAAGTTATTTCTTTTTCTTTGAAGTTAAATTTAGTAGTATATTTTCTTTAACTGTGAGATATTTATAAACCTTTATATTTACCAAAATATTTATTCATGGTTGCACTCTTTATAAAATTAGAGTGTTACATTTTCCCCTTTCGTATTGATAAAAGTAGAAGCTCTTATACGAGCTAAGAAGTTGTGGAAAGATGAAGATATTATTTCTGTAATATGAAGTTTACAATAGAGCAGTACCAACTATTTATATGAGCTGTAAAATGAAGAATGACGAAGTCGCATGTGCACATCTAACAACTTTGCTAACAGAGTTAAACGGCAGATATGACAACTAAGCTAACAATATTCTACATAGCTAACATCCCCCCTCAAGTTGGAGTATGATGAATATCAAGCATCCCCAACTTGACAACAAACTTAGAAAAAGAAACAACACCCAAAGGTTTCGTGAAAATATCGGCAAGCTGCATGGAAGAGGAAACCTTGCGAGGCAGAAAACCATCCTTGAAGTGATTGCGGACTAAATGACAGTCGATTTCGAGATGCTTGGTATGTTCATGAAAAATCAGGTTCTCGATAATATGTAGTGCGTGTGACACCCCACTTCCTGATAATTCTGAAATATCACAGTGGAAATAATGGAATAGTTGAGATTTTGAAAATATCATTTTTTTAAATATTAATTATGGTATTGTTACTAATTAAGTATTTATTTAATTAATTTTAGGTTAACTAATCCTTATTTCATAAGAAGCTCAAATTTATTCATTAGACACTTAGCCACATTAAAATAATATTTCTGTTCACCAAACTGCTTAGTTAATTTCAGTAGCAGTTGTGCATCAGCCTGCTTATTAATTCGGTAGCAGCTGTGCAACAGCCTGTGAATTAATTCCAGTAGCAACTGTGCAGCAGCCTGCTTTAGCAAATTTTTGATTTGCAGCAGCTTTTATAGCACTTGTGCAACAGCCAGCTTCAACAACTTTTGATTTGCAGCAGCTTATGTAGCAACTATGCAACAACCTGTTTATTATTCTGCAGTAGCTGTGCAGCAGCATGCTTCATCAGTTAAATTGATTTGCAGCTGCTTCTATTGCGTCAGCGCCTACGCAACCAGAAGCTTTTTGAAAACTATAAATAGAATGTTCCTATTGTTTTTCAGTTCTTATCGAGCCTAAGCTAATGAATATGTGGAGATGTAATTTATCGGGTATTATTTTGTTTTATAGTATAACAAAATACAGTGCGGCTTGATTATCACACCAAAGGGGTATAGGAACAGGAAAGGGCAGCTGCAGATCCTTGAGTAAGAAACTTAGCCATTTCAATTCACAAACCGTGCTTCCCAAATCTCGATACTCCATTTCAGCCAAAGAGCGAGATACTATATTTTGTTTCTTAGTTTGCCAAGCCACCAAAGCACCTCCTAAGAAAATACAATATCAAGTCAAGGAACAACGTGTATCTTGACAAGCCCCCCCAATCAGCATCGCTATATGCCTCCATAGAAAAAGAACCTGCAGATGGATAAAACAGGCCCAAAGAAGGATGTACCTTCAAGTATCTAAAAATATGCAGGGTTGCGTCCCAATGTGTGTTGTAAGGGGAGTTAATGAACTGACTAAGTTGCTCCACTGTAAGTGAGATCAAGACGTGTCATGTTCAAATATAACAATCTCCCAATGAGTCACCAGTACCAATTTGGATCTGGTAAATGAATTCTTTCACGGGCAATGAGTTTGACACCAGGTGGCAATGGTATAGAAGTAGGCTTATTCAAGAAGACCAACGTCTTTGATGATATCCAGAACATACTTATGTTGATTTTGATAAACTCCCTTGGAACCCCGTGCCATCTCAACACCTAAGAAATATTTGGGAAATCCTAAGTCTTTAATAGTGAATAGCCCATCCAAATAGGACTTAAGATCATCAATATCAGCTTCATGCGAACCTGTGAGAAGAACATCATCATCTTCCTCATCAAGCATTGTAAGACAAGTAGAAACACCACCGATACTTGAACAAGTACCTACAATTAAACAATAAAATTACTAACATTGAAATTTAACAATCATTGAAAAATAATGACAAAAATCTGAGAAATTTTATTTATCTTTCACCTCATTCCACAACCAACGACGGGAACACATTAATGCTTCCAAAATATCTGGATGAAGCCTATTGTGATGGGGACTAATCAATCTTCCACTACAACTAAAGGCAGAGTCAGATGCAAAAGTTGAAACTGGAATAGCTAAAATGTCCCTTGCAATCTTCTGTAAAGTTGGATATCTAACTTCATTTGTCTTCCACCAACTAAGAATATCGAAATTTGGAGCTCTTGGCAAGATACTTTCTTCTAAATATATATCCAACTCTGAAGTTAGGGATATTGAAGTAGTAGGATTTGAACGTGATACCACAAATTAGTCATACATCTCTAAAGCATCACTCTCAAATGAATCAACAAGATCAGAACCACAAGATGGCCTCCCTAAAGTTCTGAAAGTACTAGCAGCTGAGTTATTTTCTTTCAAAGTTGAAGCTCTTGATTGGTAATCAATCAACAAATCATAACAATTTTGTCGAATCTCATCTATCTTGATATGTGATCTTTGGCCATAAATTCGTAAAAGATAAAACTCAACAAGTTTCATTTTATACCTAGGATCTAAAATAGCAGCAACCCCCATCATAATATGGCAAACTTCCCAGTGTTTTTCATACTTTACCAACATCTTTTGAGCCATACTTTCAATCATCATCTTTGGACTCTTCACCCACTCATCTAATTTTAATTTGATGTAACAAATCTTTTGAAAATAAAAATTAGAAGTGGGATACAATGTGCCAGAGAACATCTCAGTTACTTGATAAAAAAAACTCTCAACTTCCCACAAATTTCGATTGAATTCTCCCAATCCTCGTCAGTTGATACATTTTTGTAGTTTTTCTCTCAACATTTAACTCATGGAAACACATCTTTATATAATATTGAAGTTTCTAGCATCAAATAGGTTGAATTCCAACAAGTTTTACAATCAAGAGTCAACTATTTAGTACAATTAATATGCAATTGGCGTGCAACTTCCTCAAATTTTGCTACTCTAGAAGGTGAAGCAGTCCAATATAAAACACTATCACGTATCCTCTCAATTGCTTCACTAATTATTTTCAGACCATCTTTCATAATTAAATTCAAAATATGAGCACAACAATGCATATGGAGTACCTTTCCATCTAATGGAAAATCTTTCCTTGAGAGCTGTCCAACAAAAGATGAATCATAGCATCATTGGTCGTGCAGTTGTCTATTGTGATTGTCGACACTTTACGATCAATATTCCAATCCATGAAAGATTCAACAAGTATATCGGATAGCACATCAGCAATATGTGGAGCAGGAACATATATAAATCTGTATCAAAAATATTAAAATCATAAATATATTTTCTAAATGCATTAAATATTAAGAAAATGAAATTAAGCATACTTCAAAATGCAACTCTGAAGAATCCACGAATCATCAATAAAGTGTCCAGTAACTTCCATGAAACCTTTCTTGGCATTGTTTGCTATCCACATATCAGTTGTAATAGCAAACCGACACTTAAGCTTGTCGAGAAACTTGTAACTCTTAGCCTTCTCATCCTTGAAAATATTTATAATGTCATTTTTAAGTGCGTTTCTAGATACCACCTTAAAACAAGGCTGGAGGCTAGAAGAATAACTTCGAAATCTAATATGATTAACCATGCTCAAAGGATAATCATGTAAGATGACCATCTTAGCAAGCTTATTCCTTGAGTCATCTTGGTTGAAAATATGAGTTTTCAACTCTTGGCCACTAGTTTTCTTGTTTGTCATCATTAGACTTTGGTGAATATCTATTTTTCTTGGTTGGTATTTACATGCTCCCTCATAATGATTTTCAAGTGTGTAGTTCCATGGCTAGGTGGAGCTTTGAGTTTGGTATTGCAATAGTTTCACTCTGCATACTGAGTTTTATCAACCATTAACCTTTTAAAATGGTTCCAAGCATCCGATGTATGTTTTCTCTTTCCACTATTTTCAGAAATATTTTCATCTTCCAAGTCATCACCTATATTATTATCCTTAGTGGTAATTTCCATTGTTGCATTACTTTCTCCAAGATTAATTGATGGTTGAGAATTGTTTCCTTCCTCAGACTCCATCTACACAAAAAAGTGAAAAACATGAATTCTTTCATAGGTTATAAAATCACTACTTTAGAAAATTAGAACAATGACTTGAAAGATAGTTCAACAATGGCCTTTGCAATATCCATATTTCGAAAAAACATCTAATCTGACATCGTTAAATGATTATTAAGTAGATTCATAAGAACAACCAAAACCTTCAAATCCCAAGAGACTCAAAATGCAGAAAGAATGCAGAAAGATAGCACCATTCACAGATGAAGATAAATTCAACAAAAAAATGAAAAAGAAAGAAATTTTTGTGCCAACTAAACAGACGACCACCATAGAACATTAAAGCTCATTCAGAAGCATAGGACAAACAATAATTAAAGCAGAAATGATTCAAAGTACATATTACAAAATCGATTAAACTAAATGATAGATTCGTGAACTTAAGAAGTAAAAATGGAAAACCATAATCATTCCCTAAATTCATTTGCCTGAGAAAATTGGGGGAACCCAACAAGTGTCGACAAGAATAACATAAGAGCTTGAAGCAAACTTACCATGGGTCGCTCTCGACATTTGGCAGTTCAATTGATCGGACTGGAAGTCAGGAGTAAGGCAGACCGCGCATGAAGTGGGGAAGAAAGATGAGAGAACAATCCAAGAGACTCGAGAGACCGAGAGAAAGAAAAACAAACCATAAGTCAATATATTTTAGTGTTGAAAGTCATACTGCAGCTAAGTAATTGGGCCAAGAAACAAATTAAAGTAGGACTTAAGAAAAAACTTAATGTATCGGGGAGGGTCCGGGGCAGGTCCTATTGGACCCATTTCTCACCTCGGATCGGGCGAGTTTTAGATTTTCACTTGGACCCGCTTAGCTTGGTCCAAACCCACCCCGTGCGGGGCAGGTTTGACGCGGGGTCGGATTTTAACCCGACCTATTGCCATCTCTATTAGTGAAAAACTCTGTATTCCACTGTATAGAGGCTAGTTTAAGGCCACACAAACTTCTCTTGAGATGATACACCTCCCTGCCCTAGCTTTAGTATAACCCTCAGCTGGTAGCATAAAAAAATCCTCATTTAAGAAACCATGTAGAAAGGCATTATTAATGTCAAGATGGTACAAACCCCACTGTTGTAAGGTGGCCACTGCCACAAGGACCCCGACCGTGTCCATTTTAGCCACATGTGAGAAGCAATCTAGATAGTCAACACCATACACTTGATGGCAACCTTTAGCCACCAATCGGGCTTTAATCTCCACAGTTCCATCAGGATTAAACTTGGTTTTAAACACCTACTTGCACCTAATTGCTTATTTCCCCGATGGCAAAGAAACAATAACCCAAGTATGGTTCTTTTCTAAGGCATCCAATTCTTGTTGCATTGCCTTAATCCACTTAGGATGCTGACTGGCTTCAGCATAAGACTTAAGTTCCTGGATAGTGGATAAGTTGGCCAGGAAGGAGATATGTGTGCCATGAAGGTGAGGTGAAACTAAGTAGGGAAAAGTAGATAAAGGGTAAGAACTACCTGAGGAACCCGGAGAAGTAGTGGCAGTTGCTGGAAGTAGTGGGACAATAACATTATTGAGTACATAATCAGAATGCCAAGCAGGTTTGTGTGAAATGTTGGTGCTTCTCCTGAGAGGTGGAAAACTAGGATCTGAGGGCGCATGAGAAGAATGTAAGGGAATAGGAATAAGATTATAATGTGTGGGAGGATCTAAATCTTGGAGAGAGACAATAGGTAAAGGAGTAGAGGAATGTGAGGAGGGAATGGAAGAATAAGGAAATTGGTCCTCAATGAAAAACACATCTCTGGGAACAAGGAACTGATGAACGTCCAAATCAAATAGCCTGTAGCATTTTTTACCTGCCACATATCCCACAAAAACACATTTACTTGCCATGGGAGAGAATTTGGATTTATGGGGTAGGACATTTGTGGCAAAAGCAAGACATCCAAAGGGCTTCAAGGAGTTATAGTCAGGTAACTTCCCATAGAGAACCTCAAAAGGAGTTTTCCATTGGAGGGAAGAAGTAGGGAGTCTGTTAATCAAATATCGGAGGTAAGAAGAGAGTAGGGCCAAAACTTAGAAGGCAAAAGTTGCCTATGCTTTTGTTCCACATCCCCATTTTGTTGAGGTGCATATGCGCAAGTAGTTTGGTGAATAATTCCATGTTTGGTGAATAATTCCATGTTTGGTGAACAAGGCTTGATATATTTGGCTAAGAACTCACTATCATTGTCACTTCAAAAAATCTTGACAGAAGTACCAAATTGATTGGAAAGTGAAAATCAAATTCAGAAAGGTTGTAAGTAGGACTGTGACTTAACTTTTGTGATGTATCAAATAAACCCATGTACCTCTACTACAATCATCCACAATGGTAAGATTGTATGATGTATGGGTAATAGATAAAGAGTTGTACGACCCCCATATATCTAAATGCACCAATTCAAATAAAGATGCAACATGGGTATTGCTAATAGGAAAAGACATTCGAGGTTGTTTTTCTTTATGACAAACATCACAATTGAGAATAGATTATTCAAAGGGAATTATTATAGAGAGGCTTAGGAATTGTAAATGTTCCAGAACATAAGGGGAAGCATGGCCCAACCGCTTGTGCCAAATGTCAAAAACATAAGTATCAACATGACAAGAGATAAGTGTGGTACTGGGAATGACTGATTACAGGAGAGTGAGAAGACTGGAAAATGTACAAATTTCCCACTGCTTTCCCATCTGCTACTATCTTGTTAGTCTCTAGGTCCCGCACAAAGTAATGAGAATGATGAAGAGGTTACCTATTTTTGTTAAATGTGCCACAAATAAAAGATTATATTTAAAGTTTGTAACAACAAGGACATCATGCAAGGTAAGAGAGTTTGTGAGATGGACTTGTCCTATTTGAGTAACCAAAGTGGTAGTGCCATCTGGCAATAAGACAGATATATGAGAATCAAGAGAACGAATATTGAACATAAGATGGAGATTGGCACACATGTGTCTGCTCGTACCACTATCCAAAATCCAGCAACCTTCATCAATGCATTCAACACTAGTTAGAGCACAATCAAGAGCTTTATGTAAAGGAGTACATGCACATTCCACAAAGTGTGCATAGTTCATGCCCCCATCTCCTGTATCATCTGATCCAGAAGTCACTTTTTCTGTCAAAAATTTTGCAAGCTCCTGTTGGAAATGTCACGGAGAGGAACACTTTTCCCCGTGCATTGAGATTGCTCTTTCTCTACAATCATAGTGTCTGCCACATTAGCCATTGCTCTACGACCATGTCTCCATTTCTGCTCTTTAAATGTTTTATACTAGTCAGGATATCCATGCAATTTGAAGCAATTCTGCATAACATGACCATGCTCATGACAATGGTCACATAGAAGTCTGGCTTTCTCTCCCTTGATCATCCTAAAATTTCCCTTGCCTTTGCCACCTATCCGATTAATGTTGGTAAATACACCTCTGCCAGGAATACCTCTTCCACTCCCTGATTTCCATGTAAACATAGTTGCATTGTCAATTACATCTGGAAATTGCCTTTGTACAAATATCTGTTTCTCAACTCTTTGGATCATCGAATATGCTTTATTCACCGTTAGTAATGGATCTAACAACATACTTTGACTTCCACATTCCATAGCTGTCATTTAACCCCATGAGGAATCGCAACAACCTCATATTAGTTTCTAGAGCAGCCAATTGCTTACTAAAACACAAGTGCAAGGTGGAAAAGGAACCAAGCTTGCATATTCATCTCAAAGTCATTTTAAATTGGTGAAGTAAGTCGCTAAAGTAACAGTACCTTGTTTGATTGTTGCGATCTCCTTTTGCACCAGATATAGTTCCATTACTCTCTCCATATTTCTATTCAATTTCTTCCCAAAGTGCCTTGGTCAAATCGTCATAGAGAAATGCATAAACTATATCCTTGGTAAGTGTATTGATAATCCAATTATATAGCATGTAATCAATTTGCTTCCTTTGTTCATAAGAAGGTGAATCAGGTTCAGGTTTAGGTATCCTACCATCAATAAAGTCAAGCTTCGTTTTCGCCCCTAATGTTATCACCATAGCTTGCCTCCAGGAAATGTAGTTTGTATCAGTTAATGAATTAGTGACTAGCGTCATCCCTGGGTGATCCGAGTTATGAAGAACAAAAGCATCATCAATGTGATTTGACAGCTGATTTGCACCAGATCTAGCTGTAATATCTTCTTTATCACCCTCTCAATCTCCCCCCCCCATAGCAAGCACATTCCAAGCAGTATTGCATGGCATAGTGGTAACAATCGATCAAATAAAGAAGAAAGGAAAAGAAACTTTAGGATCTGGATAACATGATAAAAGTAGAAGCTCTCATACGAGCTAAGAAATTGTGGAAAGATGAAGATATTATTTATGTAATCTGAAGTTTGCAATAGAGCTGAGCTGTAAAATGAAGAATGTCAAAGTCGTATATGCCAACCTAACAACTTTGCTAACAGAGTTAAACGACAAAGATGACAACT
Organism: Rehmannia glutinosa; assembly: GCA_016081115.2. NCBI lineage: Eukaryota > Viridiplantae > Streptophyta > Magnoliopsida > Lamiales > Orobanchaceae > Rehmannia > Rehmannia glutinosa. Next base: position 102,334,748 of record CM071926.1, on the reverse strand, counting down.
AAGCTAACAACATTCTATATATCTAACATGTATGAACCATAATAACAAAGTTAGGTCCCAAAGTGTTCGAGAAAGAAGTTCCACGAATATCTCAACCCTTAAGAAAATTGAAAGAAACTCATAATTTATTTACAAATCTATACCAAATATTCATTTTTTGGGAGGTGAAAAATGCAAAACAACATTAATAATCTTTCTTCGTAAAGACTAAAGAAAAAGTGTATAAGATTTAGGGATAGTTAAAAAAAGTATTTTTGTTAGTTTTAAAAATCTCCTTGTATTTTGATTCCGTTCTACATTTTTCCCGGATTTGATTCTCTATTCCAAAAACATGTTTCATTTCCTATTCCACAGCACAAATGATTGTCATGTGTATTAAATTTATCATATTAAAACCCAACAACTTATGCTTGATTTATTGTTGAAAATTAATATGTTAAATTTTATACATTTGACAATCATCTATGCAGTAGATAGGAGATGAAATACCCTTTTGGAATGGAGAATCTCGTCTGCATTTTCCTCACAAGCAAAACATTTAAAACACCCTTAACATTTATAACACTCTTATGTCCTAATATATCATGAAATTTGGCAGATAAAAATGAATATGCGGCACCAATGTCGAAAAGCATAAGACCAGGTATTCCTGGAATGGTTAAAATTATGAGATAGACTTAAATCGACTCAAATTACTCAAAAATAACACAATATCCCTACTCTAGAATACTCGATTCGTTGGTATAAAACTAATTTAACAAATACCCTAAAAAACTTGAAATATTGCTTGTCCTCAAGCAACCCGCTGACTTCAACAAGACAAAAGACACTGCTCTGAAATTCACAAATATCCATAGATTGCGACCATTTCATAAACAAATGAATCTAACCAATCACAACAATGTTTCATTATTAATCAAGCGCGAGAGTTTTACATCAATCATGTGACCTCGTGTGTGTGTATTTGTTCAATCAATTTCTCAACTCTAGTTTTATTATCTAGAAATATTTTGTAATCTCAAGTACTTTCTAATTGATCATCTTTTTGAAGTAGTTCCCGGACTCATAAACATACCTTTCACACTAATCTCCACTAATGTTGGTGATTATAACATAAAAATTAATAGGGTTTTCAAGCTTATAATGTGGTTTCGGGGTAAGGTAGAAAAATATGGAATTAAGTAGCTTAAGTCACCCCAAACACAAATTTTATCAAGTCAAATCAATCGAAAAATAACACCCACCATAAGTGTCGATATACGCTCTAGTCATTCCCTTTTTCACAAACGTTTTTTTTAGACCCCGAAACTTGATCGGTGCATATATAGATAAGGGTATTCACATCCCTTGACTTAGAAAACTTTACAAACTTCCTCAAAAATCTACCCATTCAAAATAAATAAACCTCCAACTTCTAAGAATATAATTCTAGAAAATTGTGTGTGGGTGACAAGTATATTTCAGATAATATTCATGTAAAGTCTGGAAAGTGTATAGGCTGTCAAAGAAAAATATCTCAGTAAGCTCAAAAGGGGATAGTAGGGATAATATCAATGCACGGGTAGGTAATAAAGTCTAGCTCTTCAAAAATGGCCTAACTTATTTTCTTAATGTTACCTCACCTATAATTTCGCCTCAATTAGTGTTCAAGCAAGTTTTAGAACCCGGTAGGATCATTCAGTTAGCAATTAATCATGCATACGATCTCTAAAGTAATCAACAAAGTTAATCAAGAGATTTGTGCGAGTAAAGAAGTCACAAATCAAGGTCTAACATCATATTTTTTCAATAACTCGACACATCATGTTTAGCAGAATCAAATAGTTATGCAATTTTGACAATCATCTAGATGACCCAACTCGAAACATAGACAACGACTCGATTTTTTACCACAAATAAAGCACTCCCCCAAACTTAAAATAACCACTGTCCTCAATGTAGAAATAATGGAAAACTTTCTTGGTAAATGAGGAATTAAGATTCCTCATCTGAATCATGTTGTGGAAGAAAAGTGACGGGTCCAGGTGGCGGTGGTGGTGGAAATGGAAACTGTGGATACATCTGACCATAAATCTGAGCAAGTACCCTGTTGTGCTCGTTCTTATATTCTTCTCGTGCTGCTCTATGGCGTTGCTCAGCCTAAAAAGCAATGTCTAAGTGGCGATGGGTTCTCCTCAACTCCTGCATTTCTTGAAATAAATGATCTGTAGACTCACCATGGGGGCCTGAAGAATGAGACTGGCCTGCCACCGGATTGGATTGGGCGTCAATGCTATGCGTCAGGGCTGGAGCATCAACTTCAGCACCTGGAGGGACGTGATCGGGGTCAATGATATATCCCGCACCCTTTGGGTCAGGTACAGTACTGGCCCACTCCTCATATGAAGCGATAATGGACGAATTAATCGGCCTTTTAGGTCACTCCAAAGGCTCGTCCCTGCCCCATGTGATTCACTCTTTGTTACAAAGATCACAGATCAATGCCATCATGACCAATCCCCTAGATGTGCAATGCCATATGGAATAGTGAATGGATTGAGAAATAATCATTGCAGGGTCGAACTGGATGTCATTAATGATAGCATATAAAAGACAAGCCCGACTTTTCGTGACATCATTGACATGCTTGGTAGGCATCAAGTTATGGAAGATGAGATAATACAAAGCACGACCATACCGGCTAAGCATAGTATGAGAAAAAGCAAGAAACCCGCATGTGGCTTTAGTAGGACACCATTCTGTGCCCGGGTGACAGAGAGTTTGAACAATCAAATCCAAGTCTACTGGCTTAGAGATAAATTCAGTGTAAGGTGTGTGATCCACCTCAGGTAACGTGTAATATTGTCGGATGTCTGATAGATCATACGATATATCATCGTCACGGACACAGATGACGGAGGGCTCTATGGCTGGGAAGCGCACATTTGCATAGAATTCCCGAACAACATTCGGGGCATAAGGCTCAAGTTGAGCAACTAGTTTTTCCAACGTCTTTGTCGAATCATGCTTGCAAGGTCCTCATCTTGCGGGCCCGGCTGAGACCCCCGCTCCGCGGAATACTCTGCGTGCTCAATTTTTCATTAAAGAATGTTTGTGCGTCCACACATATGAAATGGTGGCTGTCATAATCAGTGAAAGTACTAGCCTTATTTTTGCCTTGCTCGTGCTCTTTGACTTTCCCATCTTAGGAGATGTTAGATTGACCTGTGAAAATAGATAAAGTACAACAACACGTGGAAACGAGCAACATGGGTTATGGTTTAGAAATTCACGCGAGAGATAAAATACGCACCAATGCAACATATTTATGGTCAAAGTGCAGATTGTGAACAATGAAATCAAGAATTGAATGCATAATTGTAGGATTTTTTATTGACATATTTTATCAAACACCTTATGGCATAAGGATAAACAAAGGATGAATAAGCAATTCATATATCAATTCATGCCCAAAAATCAACACCAATCTAATTCTAGCATAAAGAATTCACATAATCCAACAATATTCATCAATTATGCACATGAAATTCAAACTGAAAAAACACAACTTGTTCAACAAAGAGATATCCATGGGGGAGTGTTTCACTTGTGCCAACTTACCAAGGATAATGTAGAAGATAAAAATCAAGAGTAAGATGCTCAAGTGTTCCTTTGATGATGAAAGATTGAAGATTGATTGGGTGATATGAGTGTGTGTTTGTGTGGAGGAGAGAAATGGCGAAGGGAAAGAGATGTTTGTGTGTGTTTTAAAATGAGTAGGTGTGGCATACTTATTCCCAAGTATCGAACGGGCGCTGTAGCGCCAAGGGAAAGGCGATGCAGCACCAATCTACAAAACCCCTCTTCCTCGTTTTAGACCTGGTGCTGCAGCGGGTCCAAATGGGCACTGCAGCGCCTACTTTCAAATATTCCATTTTTGCTTTAGAAAAAAACAAAATCAAATTAAGAAATGAGCAACTACGAAAGCAAGAAAAATGCTTGGGTTGCCTCCCAAGAAGCGCTAAATTCATAGTCTTCAGTCGGTCTAATTACTCGGGCTTAAGAATTTATATCACCAAGTGGAAGATTTAAAACCTTCCTTGCTTCATCCCCGAAGTAATGTTTTAAACGTTGTCCATTTACCTGGAATGTATCCCCATATTTTCGACGTAATTCACAGCACCAAAGGGAGATACTCGTTCAATTACAAATGACCCGGACCATCGTGATTTAAGCTTACCTAGAAATAACTTCAGTCGAGAATTGAATAATAACACTTGTTGATCGGGTAAAAATCCGCATCATAAAATCATTCAATCATGCCAGTTTTTTGTTTTTTCATTATAAATCTTGGTATTTTCATATGATTCTTGACGGTTTCTTCAATTTCATTTAACTGAAGTAATCATTTTTGACCGACCACTTTTAAATCAAAATTCAATTTTTTTATTGTCCAATAGGCAAGATTTTCAAGTTTAACCGGTAAATGACACGCTTTACCAAACACCAATCGATACGGTGACCTTAACTTCACGATTAGAAATTACAGCTTAGCCATTTGATTTAGGGTGATAACCCAGAGCAACTTTGTGACGTACACTAAATTTAGTGAGAAGGTTGTTAAATAATATATTACAGAAATGCTTATATTCATCACTTACGATAGCCTGATGAGTACCAAATTGAGTGAAAATATGCTTGTGTAAAAAATTTAGTACTACTTTGGCATCGTTTGTTGGTGTCTCAATCGCTTCCACCCATTTGGAGACGTAGTCAACCACAAGCAAAATGTATAGATTTTCATATGAAGCCGGAAATGGTCCTATGAAATCAATGCCCCATAAATCAAATAGTTTCACCTCCATCATATTTGTCAAAGAGAGTTCATGACGCAGTGATATGTTGCCAACCCACTGACATCGATCATAAGTTTTAACAAAAGTGTAAAATCTTTGAATAAACTTGGCCAATAGAAACCAGATTTTAGTACTTTTGTAGTGGTACAGGTTGGTCCAAAATATCCCCCGTAGTAAGAAGAATGACAGTGTTGGAGAATTTCTCCAATTTCTTCTTTGAGGACACATCGGCGTATGATGGAATCAACGCATCTTTTGAACAACAATGGATCATCCCACAAATAGATCTTAACATCATGTAGGAATTTTTTCTTTTGATGTGATGTTATGTTCGAGGGTAGAACTCCACCTGCGAGGTAATTAACAAAATCTGCATACCATGATAGAGTTGTTTCAACACACATGATTTGTTCATCCGGAAATGACTCTTGTATTGGGCTTTCGATTACCTCGTGTGGTTGCTCGAGACAGGATAAATGATCGGCAACAACATTTTCACTTCCTTTTTTATCCCAAATCTCAATATCAAATTCTTGATGGAGCAAAATCCATCAAAGTAAGCGAGGTTTTGCATCCTTTTTCAAAAAAAGATATCGAATTGCTGCATGATCCATGTATACAATCATCTTGGTAGCCACCAAGTAAGCCTTAAACTTGTCAAATGCAAAAACTACCGCCAACATTTCTTTTTCAGTGGTGGTGTAGTTTTGTTGAGCATTGTCCATGGTCCGACTTACATAATAAATAGCTTTGAAATTTTTATCTTGCCTTTGACTTAGAACCACGCCACTACACAATCACTTGCGTCACACATGAGCTCAAATGATTGAGTCCAATCTGGCACTACCATGATAGGAGAAACAAGTGCCTTTTTTATTTGTTCAAAATCCTGCAAACATGATTCATCAAGCAAAATGTAGAATCTTTTTCGAGAAGCTTACAAAGAGGTTTAACAATTTTTGAAAAATCTTTTATAAATCTTCTGTAAAATCTTGCATGTCCTAAAAAACTTCTAATTCCTTTAACATTTGAAGGTGGTGGTAGCTTTTCAATAACTATAATCTTTGCTCTGTCTACTTCCAAACCTGTGGAAGAAACACGATGACTAGACACAATTCCTTCTTTGACCATAAAGTGATATTTTTCCCAGTTAAGTACAAGATTTGTTTCTTCACATCGTTGTAAAACAATGGATAAATTATGCAAACTATGGTCAAAAGAAGTTCCAAAAATAGAAAAGTCTTCCATGAAAATTTCTATTATTTCTTCTACCGTTCCATGAAAAATTGCCATCGTACACCTCTGAAAAGTAGCAGGTCCGTTACATAACCCAAATGGCATTCTGCGAAATGCAAAAGTACCATATGGACATGCAAAAGTTGTATTTTCTTGATCTTCAGGGGCAATGACGATTTGATTGTACTCTGAATAACCTTCAAGAAAATAGTAGTATTCGTAACCAGCTAACCTGTCCAAAATTTGACCAATAAAGGGAAGGGAAAAGTGATCTTTACGAGTAGCCTTGTTCAATTTTCTATAATCAATACATACTTGTCAACCTGTGACAGTTGGTGTTGAGATTAATTCATTATTGTCATTTTTCACTACTATCATACCTTTTTTTTCGAACAAACCGCACGCATTTGCCCATGAGTCATCGAAAATGGCATATATGATACCTGCCTTGAGCCATTTGAGAACAGCAACTCTCACTAACTCTTTCATTGCTGGGTTAAGTTGTCTCTGGTGTTCAATGGATGGTTTATATGAATCTTCCATTAAGATTTTGTGCATTACAATGGAATGACTTATACCTTTCAAATCAGATATATACCATCCTAAAGCCAATTTGTGTTCATGTAGAACATGCAATAACTTTTCCAATTTAGAAGAAAACAATGAAGCCGAAATAATTAGCGGGTAAGTTTTATTCTCCCTCAAAAATGTATATTGAAGATGTTCCGGAAGTTTCTTTAATTAAAGTACCTTTAGGAGCATTTTCAATACTAGCATTTTCCAATTCTTCCTTTGGTTTTTCTTTTTCAATTTGTTTGGCATCAAAGGAAAGAATGTAGTCAAGTAAATCCATGTCATTAATTACCTCATCATCACATCTCATTATTGATTGAGTCAAAAATGTTCTAACGGATCATTTGAATTTTGTTTTATAGCCTCCATTTGAGCATTGTTCTATCATATCAATAAAATGACATATTTGAGGTTCTTCTTGAAATTTCATTGCTCTATAAATATTAAATAAAACATCATCAATATTTACCCGTAATGTTAACTCACTTCGTTGCACGTCAATTAAAGCTCGTCCAGTTGCTAGAAAAGGTCTCCCAAGAATTAAGAGAATTTCTTGGTCTTCTTCCATGTCCAACACCACAAAATCTGCCGAAAATATGAATTTATCTACCTTTATCAAAACATCCTCAATCACTCCTCTTGGGTAGGTGAGTGACTTGTCAGCTAATTGCAAGGTAATGGTGGATGGCTTCACCTCTCCAAGGCCAAGTTTTCTAAAAACAGACAAAGGCATAAGATTAATGCTAGCACCCAAATCACAAAGAGCTTTACTAAAAAAAGAATCGCCAATAGTGCAAGGGATAGTGAAACTCCCCGGATCTTTTAATTTTTGTGGTAGCTTCTTTTGTAAAATGGCGCTACACTCTTCTGTGAGTTTGACTGTCTCATATGCCTCCAATTTTCTTTTTATGGACATTACATCCTTTATGAATTTTGCATAATTTGACATTTGTTCAAGTGCATCGGCAAAAGGGATGTTGACGTGAATTTTCTTGAAGTTCTCCAAAAATTTGGAAAAAACCTCTGTGGAAAAGGAAGAGAATTTGGCAATTTAAGATCAGAATTAGAAATTGGTGTTAACTCAGGTTTCTCAATTTCTTATTGTTTATCAATGTTCTCTCCTTTGTGGAGTATTTCAGAATTTGCTTGTATCTCATTGGTGGCATGAGTTGGCATTTTCGGCCCATCATATTCAGTTCCACTTCTCAGTTTGATGGCCTTGCAATGCTCACATGGATTTACCTCGGTGTTACTTGGAAAAAATTTATTTCTTTTGTTGTGAGCTAATAGTCGTAGCTAATTGACCCATTTGTGTTTCCAAGGATTTGAGGTGAGTTTCGATTGTTGTTACCTTCAAATCTAAACTATCCATGTGAGCATCACTCTTGTCGTCCTGGATTGGGTTTCTCCAATAAACGTGCCAAGTAATTCTTCCAAAGACGGTTTTTTCTCACCCACCTGCGTACTTGTACCTGCTTGATTTTGAAATCCCGGAGGTGGTTGCAACACATTTCTAGTATTGTTATATGAGGAGTTTTCATGATTGCAAAGTCCCCGATGATAATGTGTTGGCAGTTGATTTCCCCTATCGTTAAAACCTTGATTGTTCACATATTTTGCTTGCTTTGTGTCATGATTAGCTATCTCTTGACTGATATCCATTATAACCTTTGTTGTTGTTTTCCACCAGAGTTGATGATGGCAAGTTGCTTTGATAAAGAAGACATTTGAGCGGCCAAAGCTGACATAATATCAAGCTCAAGAACACCATCAACTTTCCCTGGTGTGGGCGTCTCAGAAGACCATTGATAACTGTTGCGGCCATCTCTTCTAGCAAAAGCATAGCTTCACTTAGAGTTTTAGCCATTAACGTACCTTGTTAGGAAATTTATTTGTTAGATTTTGATGATACCATGTAAAACTTAAACTAGGAAGTTGACACCCCATTTTCCTTGTAATTTGTATTGTAATAGATAGGACTGAAAAGCTGAGTTAAGTCAGCTATGTCAAAGATTACAAGAAGTCAACTGCAGACTGAATGAAGACTCTGCTATGTGTCAGCTGAGTAAGGCCATGAAGGAAGTCAAGGACTCGACTGAAGGAGAGTCAACTGAGGAAGATCTTTGAGAAGTATCAGTCAAGTCAACTTAAGAAGCCAAACCTAACAGTTGAAGTGATAGTTGAGTCAATCCAAAGATTGGAGCAGACTCAAGTCACCTGGGGTAAAGGCAACAGTCAAGTCAAGACAACTGACTTTGATCCGTTGATTAAAGTCAAGAATATTACTCCAATTAGTAATATGACAAGCTGCCAGGTCTAAAAGTGTTTGACCCAGAATTGTGCAAAAGGAATGAGCCAATGGGAAACACTACACCTTGTGTCAGACACCTGCAATGCTGGAATGCCATTTAATACGTGGAAAGGTCAACATCACCAAGGCTGCATACCAAGAAAAGACAAGCCAACGAACACAAAGTGACATTTGAAATTAGCCTATCTCTTCAACGGGCAAAATTTCAAATGTGCACTATAAAAGCCTGAGGAAGCTATTGAGAAAACGTGACCTTGATTACCTGAACCTAGCAAGAGCAAGCATTATTCAAGCAATTAACCTGCAAATTTCTCAAAGCATTACAAGCAATTCCTCAAAGCCTAACACTTGAAGAAACTCGATCCAACACAAGCTGTGAAGGAGAGATAACTTCAACCTGTTGAGAGGAAACTTTTGAAGAAACAAAAGGGTCTACTTTCCAAGCCAAGATTGTAGAAAGGTTCAAGGTCGAACCATTATCAAGTTTGTTGGAGGGATTCGTGATCAAATCCAAGAACTTGAGAAGTGATCTGAAGTAGCAAGGCAGTTTCCCTGTGAAGAAGCTGAGTCACAAGAGAAGCCAGCTGTGTGATCAATGCTGTCTCCAAAATGATAACCGCTTGTAAAGTGATCTGTTACATAGTGGATTCCTCCAGGAGTTGGAGAAGAGAGGATTAGAAGAATTACACTATCTTCGAACCTCTATAAAATATTTGTGTTATTTACTTTCAGCAAATTTACATTCCTGCATATTTACTTTATATCTGCTGTTAGTTTACATTTGCTATCCAATTGATAAATAACCAAGTGCTAAAAATCAAGTATTAAAAACAAGGTTAAATCATTTCAAAGGGTGTTAAGTCTTCCGCTGTTAAAAACCAAATCAGCCAAGTTAAGTATTTGGCTTAAGCAGCCGAGTTATACTATCAACAACTTATCGAGTCTGTTGAGTGGGTAACTTAGCTAAATAACCAACTTAGCTGTCCCCCAAGGACACAACTGTTTGAGTCAACTCTGTTGAATATTTTAAAAGGACTAAAATCGAAAATTTGGTAAGGTCTATTCACCCCCTCTTCTAAACCTTACACCACACCCCTTGGGACCTACAAGTAGTATCAGAGCGGTTAGTTCATTGAGCCTTCCGCACTAGTTACTGAACTAGATCTCTATCTTTTCAAAAGGTTTTAACACTTGTGTTTTTCAAAGTCTTTCATTTTTTTAAGCCAAGTTATTATCATGGAAGCAAATCTAACTCGCATTCCAATGGTCACTGTTGAAGAATTTGATGATTGGAAAATTCGTATGCAGGCTCATCTATCTGCATTACATAATGAAATGTGGCTTGTGATAGAGGATGGGCCACTGCAAATACTCAAAGTCAACACAACTGTACGAAGAGCAGCTGCAACAGAAGGAGAAGAAGCTGCTGCTGAAGCAAGATCAGCCATGGTTGAAAAACCAAGGACTGAATGGACAAATAAGGATAGAAAGAGATACAACCTGGACATTGTGGCCAAGGATATTCTCTACAAAATGTTGGACAAAGCCATGTTCAACAAAGTCAAATCTTGCAAATCTACAACAGAGATTTGGGAAAAGCTAACCTTAATTTTATGAAGGATCAGAACAAATTAAGGAAAATAAATTAACTGTTGTTGTTCAAAAATTTGAAAATTTTAAAATGCTTGCAGGTGAAACTCTGGATCAGCTGGATGCCAGATTTACTGAGATTACAAATGAGCTTTCAGCTCTTGGGAAAGAATATACACAAAAGGAAATGTGTATGAGATCTTAAGAATCCTCCCAGCTGAATGGGAAATGTTGGTCATGGCCTTGAGACATTCAATGAACCTTTCAAGAACATCTAACCATGAGCTATCCTCAGACCTCAAAGCCTATGAGTTTGAGCTGAGAAGGAAAGAGCAAGAGAAAACAACTGTACCCAAGACAGCTGCATTGATGGCCAGTGAAGGGAAAAGAGCTGAGCCAAAAGAAGCCATAGACCAGGAGGAGATTGCCCTGATGGTTAAAAGATTCAACAAGTTCTTCAATAAGAACTATTAAAGGAATAAGGGTGAAACCTCCAGAAGACATTCAGCACCTTCCAAGGCAAAGGAAGATAGGCCACCCAAGAGAGCTGAGCATCAAAGAGTTAATAATCAAAGAACAGACAGAGCTGATCAGAGAGCTGAGAACCTGTGTTGGAATTGTAGACAACCAGGACATTTTGCTGTTGTCTGTTCCTATCCACCAGTAAACAAGTACAAGAATGAAGAAGAAAGAAAGGTCTTCAGGGAAAGATGACAAGAAAAGAAGAAATCCATGTTGGCTGCTGAGACTGCTAAGCCAGCTAAGTGCAAAGAGGCAACAGACTCAGATAGTAGTGAAACAGACTACTCAAGTGATTCTGAGGAAGAGGCTATGATCTGTCTCATGGACAATGAACAAGATCAAGAACATAAGGTACACTCTAACTCATCTCATTCTGATTCAAGTGATAGTGACTGTGATACACACACTTCATCACCCACACATCTTTATGATTCATTAGGCAAAATGATGAAAGATTTTGAACACATAAAGTCCTCACAAACTATTCTAAATGAGGAAAATAGCCAGCTTAACAACCAAAACTCACAGCTGACAAAAGAGCTGAGTACTCTGAGTCATATAGCTGATGAGATCACTAAACTGAAGGCTGAAAATGCCAAGATCACATAAGAGTTAGCTGCTACAGAAAAGAGGAAAAAGATCTTAAAAATATGATTGCCTCATTTACAAAAGCATCCAAATCATTGGATGAACTTATTATGAGTCAAAAGGAATGTGGATACAAGACAAGCATAGGATTTAATTCTTTGTGCATAGTCAAATTCCAAGAGTGATTTTGGAAAAAAAGATCTTCAAGTAATGAAGCATTCCAAAAACCCAAAACACCAAATGCTGCACCCACATTCACTCCAAAGCACAATCACAATCATACTGGCTTTGGATATAAAGGGAAAGGAAAGCAGCCAGTTGAGTATGCTAAAAGGATAGCTGAGAAGAAATTCAGCCGAGTTCCTCAGCAAACTCCAAACAGAAAATACTCAGTGAAAAGTAAACAGAGCTACCAAAAACCCCAGAAATTTTATCAGAGAAATACATATGAGGGGAAGGGCAGAAACTATCCAAACTATGCTGATTGGAATAAAGTGAAACATCAGCAAAGACCTATGGAATACAAGCCAAAGTGGCAAAGACCTAAATCTCAGCAAAGGTCATTCCAAAGGCAAAAGAGCTTTTATCAGCACACATATGAACCCAAGCACTACACTCAGAAATACCACAACTACCCCAAGAAAGCAATTGCTAAAATACATACACAGGCATACAGACAAAAGAGACAACTATATGATCCTAAAACCCCCAAGCAATTTGCTAATGTGCACTATGATTATGGTACTGATAGATGGCAACCTCTTAGAGTCAGACCATTTGGCTATAGGTTGGTTGAAACATCATATAGCACTAACCCCTCAGGACCCAGACAAGTATGGGTACCTAAAACTGATTTCCTTGATTGCAGGTTCGCTGAGTGCAAAGGAACCTGGTACATGGATAGTGGCTGTTCCAGATATATGACAGGAAACAAGAAAAAACCTGTCAAGATTCAAGGAGATTAGAGGTGCAAAAGTTATATTTGGAGAAATGAAGCTCGAGGGGAGATCAAAGGCAAAGGATCCATTAAGAAAAATGGATTGGAAATCATAGATGTTGCTTATGTTGAAGGCCTCAACTTCAACCTGCTAAGTATCATCCAACTATGTGACAAAGACTACAATGTAGGATTCAACATGGGGATATGCCAGATCAAAGATGCTGAGTCCAATGAAATAGTGCTACAAGGGTCAAGGCAAAAGAATATATATGTGGTAGATTGGTCTACTGCTACACCAAGCACATGTCTTCTAGCAAAGAGCACAACCGAATCAAGTTGGTTGTGGTATAAGAAGATGAGTCATCTAAACTTCAAGACAATCAACAAGCTTACAAGGAGTCATCTTATAGAAGGATTGCCAGACTCAGTGTACAAGAAAGAAAGTGTATGTGATGCATGCCAGATGAGAAAGCAAATCAAATCATCATTCAAGGATAAGCCAAGTCCTTCTTCAACAAGAATATTGCATTTGTTGCATATGGATTTATTTGGTCCAGTTGAACTAGCTAGCATCATGGGAAAGAAATACACCCTAGTAGTGGTGGGTGATTATTCAAGATATACATGGATAATTTTCATGTGTAAAAAGAAGGAAACTTTGCAGAAGTTACCTCAACTGATGAAAAGAGTTCAAAATGAGAAAAGTCAAACCATTATAAAGATAAGATGTGACAGAGGAACTATGTTTTTCAATGGAATAACAATTCAGTATAGTGTTGAAAATGTTATTGCTCATGAGTTATCAGCTGCAAGGACTCCACAACAGAATGGAGTAGCTAAAAGAAGGAACAGAACTCTCAAGGAAGCTGCAAGGACCATGTTAGATGAAGCTGGATTGCCTAAGAGATTTTGGGCTGAAGCCACAAATACAACATGCTATACTCAAAATAGATGCATGATTAACAGGCAATTGACTAAGACTCTCAATGAGATTTGGACAGGGAGAAAGCCAAATGTTGGATACTTCAGGATATTTGGATGTAAATGCTTCATCCATAACAATGGCAAAGACAATTTGAAGGCTTTTGATGCTAAAGTTGATGAAGGCATCTTTTTGGGATACTCAGCTGAGAGTAAAGCCTATAGAGTGCTGACCAAAAGGACTATGGTCACAGAAGAGTCTATCCATGTGGTTTTTGATGAACTTAATGTGAATAGAGAAGACATTGATGAGTTAGCTGATAAGCTGAATCAGCCAACTATGCAGAAGAGTCCCTATGTTGAAGCTGAAGTAAGAGCACTCAACCCAGATGAAGATGAGATAGCTGAATCTCAAAGACAGCTGGAAGGTCTACAGCTGAATGAAGATGAAAGAGCTATTCAAGACAACTTAACTGCGAGACGGCTGAATCTAACAGACTTACTCCAACCTGATGTGAGATGACTGAGAGACCATCCACCGAAGTTAGTTATTGGAGATGTTAGAGATGTCATAAGAACCAGATCCAGAGCACAACATGAAGCTATGTTCACTTGCTTCATTTCCCAAATGGAGCCTAAAGATGTGTCTCAAGCATTGGATGAAAAACATTGGATTCAGGCCATGCAAGAAGAGCTGAATCAGTTTGAAAGGAACATAGTATGGGAATTAGTTCAAAGGCCAACCCACCAAAATGTCATTGGTACAAAATGGGTTTTCAGAAACAAGATGAATGAGGAAAGATCTGTTGTAAGAAACAAAGCAAGATTGGTAGCCAAAGGGTATTGCCAAGAAAAGGGTATAGATTTTGATGAAACTTTTGCTCATGTTGCCAGATTAGAAGCAATAAGGATATTTCTTGCTTATGCTGTACATAAGAACTTCACTGTATATCAAATGGATGTGAAGAGTGCATTTCTCAATGGATCATTAGAGGAAGAAGTCTATGTTGAACAATCTCCAGGTTTTGAGCAGAAAACTATTGGAGATAAGGTCTACAAGCTCAAGAAAGCATTGTATGGATTGAAACAAGCACCAAGAGCATGGCATGATGCATTGTCTCAATTTCTAACTGACAATGGATTCACCAAAGGCAAGGTTGATAGAACTCCCTTCAGGATTTAAGATGGAGAAAGTATACTGCTTGTTCAAATATATGTGGATGACATCATTTTTGGTTCCACAAATAAAGAGCTGTGTGACAAGTTCTCAAACCTCATGCAAGGTAAATTTGAGATGAGCATGATGGGTGAGCTGACTTTCTTCCTAGGACTTCAAGTCAAGCAACTGAAGGATGGAACCTTCATAAGCCAAACCAAGTATACCAGAGATTTGATGAAGAAATTTGGTATGGAAGAGAAGTCTTCTGTGAAAATTCCAATGAATACATCACCAAGATGGACATGGATGCAGATGGCAAAGCTGTTGATCAAACCAGATATAGAGCCCTCATTGGATCATTGCTCTATCTAACAGCAAACATACCAGACATCACTTTTGCAGTAGGTGTATGTGCAAGATTTCAATATGCACCAAAAGAGAGCCACATGACTGTAGCTAAGAGAATCCTAAGGTATTTGAAGGGATGCCAGGAAGTCAGCATATGGTATCCAAATGAAGGTGGATTCAAGCTGGTAGGATATTCAGACTCAGACTATGTTGGATGTAGAGTTGACAGGAAGGGTACCTCGGGTACATGTCAAATGCTTGGAAATAGATTGGTTTCTTGGTTCAGCAAGAAACAAAATTCAATAGCTACATCTACAGCTGAAGCAGGGTACATAGCTGCGGGTAGCTGTTGTGCCTAAGTCTTATGGATGAGACAATAGTTGAGAGACTATGATATTGAAGAAAAAGAGATTCCAATTATGTGTGATAACACTAGTGCTATTGCAATCACTCAAAATCCAGTGTTACATTCAAGAACAAAGAACATTGATGTCAGATATCATTTTATAACAGATCATGTTGAAAAGAAAGACATCACATTGGAATACATCTCAACTGATAAGCAGTTAGCTGATATATTCACAAAGCCATTATGTGAATCAAGGTTTGAAGAACTCAAGAATGAGTTAGGGTTAATTGAGCTGAGTTAGGATACTCAGAAGACTCAATCAGCAGAGGAAGAAGATGAGAAAATTGAAAAAGACAAGTTTCACATTTCAGCCAAATGAAACAGCTCAGTCAGGAAGTCAGTTGTATCGAGTTAGCTGACAGCTGAGTTACATCATGAGAAGAGAGAAGCAGAGTTGAGTCACTTTGGATATAAGTTGAATCATTTATGAACTAAGTGATAAAAACGCAGTCGTTTTAAATGAGCAGGAATGTTTTTAAGAATGACGTCAGCGTAATAATGATTGTTAGTACAAAAGCTGCACAGTAAACCATATGATTGGATATAATTGCTGCTGCATTTAATGTTGGGAAATTAATGCGATTTTGAAGGCTTAATCTTGACCGTTGATTTTGATCAATATTTTCAAATTCCAAAAACTGTCCTTTGACGTTCCTTATATACGAAATTTCACTTTCTCTCTCTTCACGCAAACCTATTCATCTTCAACAAAGAAAAGCTCATACTCTCTGTAACCTTGTTCAAAACCCTAGCTACTCAAGTTTATTTTTCGCATTTTTAATCAGTAAAATCATCTGAAAATGGCAGCAAACCATGATTTCACATTGTTATCTAAGAAGATCCACACCGGTTCTTCAGTGGACTTCGCTGGTATGATCTAACAGGGCGTGGATGATGCCCTTGTGAAGAAAATAGCCGAAAGATAGAAAGGTCCAGTCTAAAGGACCTTTTGACGATACAGTTCATGCATACGTACCTAGAAGAGGTGGCCATGTTCTATGTGAACGTGGAGGTGCAGGACGATGAAATCCGTTTATCAGTCCACAACAAGGTCCTCAAAATAACTGCTAAGGACCTTGCTGAGCATTGCTTTCTGCCCACTAAGGGATTAAAGGATATTGCTGAGAAGGATGTCAACCTAGATGCAGCTTGGAAGGAAATTGCCAAGCCGGAGTTCGCTGGGAAGGCTGTGTATACAACCAAGAAGGAGTCTCTAAAGGAGGATTACCACAAACAGATGGACATCGTGTCCAAGTGCGTGGACATGAAGTTTGGAAGCTTTAATCAGTTGTCCAAGACCAAGCTAATCGTGATGGTTGTGATCATGCAAGATAAAAAGGTGAATTGGGCTGAGTTCGACTTCAGCCGAATCTGTCAAAACGTGATGAACAGGTCCTTCAAGGAGGATGGGACCTTTGGTTGCTCATTGGGATATGGTCTTGTGATTGGCCATCTGATGGAGGTGAAGGGCATTGCACCCCGCCATGGCAAGCCCTTCCATGCAAATAAGAAGATGTTTAAGGCGAATCTTTCTGGAGCCCAGAAGAAGGCTCATGCACGAAAGGCTGATACGAGTTAGGGGGAATCAGCTGACCCTGCAGAAGACACATCTGAAACCTCCCCAGCTCCCTCTCCCAAGAAAACATCCAAGAAGAGAGCTGCATCTTCTAAGCCTGCCCCTGCCCCAACAGCCAAATCAAAGAAAGCCCCTGCCCCAATAGCCAAAACAAAAGCCCCTGCCCACGCTGCCGAGACACCTGCCCCAGCAGCCGAGATAGAGGAGGAACCCCAAATTCCTTTCCCTATCGTGAAGAAGAAGCGGACTGCTAAGCCTAGAAAGGCAGCTGCTTCTAAGAAAGGAGCACAAACCTTCACTATTGAAGAGCCTACCGGAGTGGAACCAGAGATCCCGTTGGTTGCTATTCACCAAAAATTATTTTGGTTCATACAACTGCAAGTGAACAGTGTAGTTTATAGAATTATTGCAAGCAAGGTCGTATTCCTCAGGGATTGAAGCTCGAAACACTTAGGCTATAATAACACCGTATTCCAATTTTATTGAAGCAACCGAAAATCAAGTATTTTAATCTAACTAAAATCGAAAATAAGGAAAAATAAATAAACTAAATTTGTGAACCCCACAAGTATTTTCAACATCTTCAGGAGCAACCTTAGGCACTTAATCTCAACATGCTTCTTCAATATTAAATGCGAATAAAGTTTTAAAAACCAATTTATGCAAGTCTATGGGTTCAAATTCCTAAATTCATTTACTCCCCTGGTCAGGTGGTGCGTAAACAGTTGATTAATAACAATTTTAGTCCTATCGGATCGTTACAATTCTTATAAACTCCCAAAAGATTTGTGAATTAAATGACTCACCACAAACACGCTTGTCACACACGTTTCATGTCTGAATTCGATTTTCGTCTTCTAGAACTCACTTGGTAGGATTATGGACTAGAAGTATGATATGCAAATTATTGGCCAAATAAAAAGCAATTATAAATAAGCACTCGAATTCATAAAATAGAATGCATGAATTAATTAAGAAAACAAATAATCATATTTAATATAAATCCACAGTTTTGATTATGCCCCTAAGATCCGAAAAATATGCCAAGCATTGATTACAAACCCATAGACAAATCTGAATCAATATTTAGACATCATATAAGCACATTCAAGAGTTCTTAGACATAGAAAGAAAACCCCTTCTTGTCAGGATGGATTCTTCCTCCAAGCCCTCGAAACTCTTGTGCTCCCTAGATGTGAAAGCCTTGTGGTGTTCTTCACGACTTAGCCTTTTGCTCTTAGAAGCTCTTTGATTCCTTCGTTCCTGTGTTATTTGATGTGTTTTCTATGTAGAGAGTGATGTTGGATGATGATTTTTCGTGCATAGCCTTGGGTCCCTTTTATAGATGCTTGGAGAGATCACTTGCAGAGTTTGAGTAGGAAAAGGAGACCAATTCAGCCCCAGTTACATCGCATGACCGTGTTAACCCACACGACTGGGTCGTGCGATCCGAATTTGATCTCGGTGTCTTCATGCAATTATATATCTTTCTTTTAGCTTTCCATGGCCACTTGAATCACCTCAATATCAATTTTGTAGAGAAAGTTATGGCCAAAATACTGAACCCTGCTAGTGCTGGAAACTGTTAGCGCGTTTTGACGTTTTTTGAAGGAAAATTCCTTTTGTTTGACCTTCCATGCTTCTCTCCTTCATATTTTTGCTCGTACTTTAGCTCTTGACCTATATCTCTTTTTATCTAATTTAGCTCCAATCTCTCTGCAAAATTCATAAGAGTACGCAGTATCACGCCCAACAAGGGAAACCAAGCAAAACATATTGAATATGCGTGAAAATGCATCAAATATATATCATTTTAAGCCCTCAAATGCACATATATTTTACACTCATCAGTTGCCACTAAGCGAAGATGGTTGTTCAAGCAATCTAAGCTTGAAAAGACAGCCGAGTCCGGCACTCAGCCGGAAAAGCAAGTTGAGACTGCTGATGCTTAAGAGGAGACTGACAGTGTGGATGCCCCAGAGAAGACTGCTGATGATGATCATCAGAGACAAGAAGACCTAGATGTGTGTAAAAACAACGAGAAACTTAAGCGGTGACAACAACAGAGCGATGCAAGAACAAAGTTATCGAACTCCTCAGACAGACGCTGCTGAGTCTGAGGAGGAGCAAGGCCCATTAGACCCCATTCAGGAGACCGGAGAAGATGATGATGATGATGACTTGATCATGTACTCTCTAGTCTACCCTGACATTCGGAGAAGATTAAGGGAATAAAGGGAGTGGAAGTTGGACTACTCCATGCGTCAATTTGCTCACCCAGAATTCATTGAGGAGGAGGAGGAACTTCTTAGGTTCCTTGGGAATGCATCTATCCAATGTACTCTCAATGAAGATAGCTGCATGGAAACCCTCCGCCTTATCAAGGAAGAAGAGAAGGAGAAAGCGGCGGAGCATGCAAGAGCCTTGGAGAAATCTTAGATTTGTCAGCAGACTGGGACTTATGAGCATATATACATGAGTCTACTGACAGTGACGAAGACATGGATCCAGCTGCTGCAGTAGAGAAGTCTGAAATGCTGCAGGCTTTACAAGAATCCCGAGCCATGCACGAAAGGAGCCAACTAGAGGGTCCAGGAGAGTCATCCAAAGTCTCTCCCAGGACTGATTCTTTTGGAGTGGCGCAACTAATTGCGATGGACATTCCTGCAGCCATGTCCCTCATGCACTCAATTGATGGCTCGCAGGGAATTGGCAATGAAGCTGGGACTTTGGGCCCCCAAGCCAAGCCAACCCCTGAAGATGGTGTTAACACACCCGCCCCTGCGGCTGTACACTCAGAGAGAACAAAAGCCGCATCTCAGGAGAAGAGTGACCCCACCTCATTCACTCAGCTGGTGCGCCAGTTGAGGGGGAAACTCTCTCCACTACAACAAGGTCGGAGGAAGCTGTGGGAGACAAAACAATGCAGTTTGGAGGCGAAGGTGAGAAAATCACAAAACAATAGAGTGACATTAACGACGCTCGGACAGTTGAGTCTGTCTCAGCTTGAAGGCCGATGAAGCTGCTGCCGCAGCTAAGGCAAAGGATAGAGAGACCCTGGGAGTTGAGACTCTAGGTCCTGAAAGTGCAATCCAAGGAGTTGAGACTCCGATGGATGCCATGGTCCAAGACCCTAAGACATCTGCATCTGTCGAAGGGATTATAGAAGACCCTAAGACGGTTGAGACTGTCGAAGGCCCTGCAGCAGTTGAGACTACTGGGGGTAATGAAGGCCTAAGGGAGGTTGAGACTTCCCTAGGTAAAGAGCAGACAGAACAGAACATTCCTCAACTCGAAGGTGCTGCTGCAGAAGAAGAGATCAGTGCCCCTCATGATTCCCAAGAGCATATCGATACTTAATTTTTGGGATTGGAGGATGAAGATGAGTCCACTCAACACGAAAATCCAACAACGGACACAGCTGAAGATGTTCTCAAATCTCAGAGCCAAGTCAGTGATAAGACGGTTCGTATGAGGTTTCATTTTGATGATGTGCCAACTCCTAAGGCTTCATCATCTTCCAATGACGCTGATGAATCAGCTGAGGACCAGGTTATTCATTTAGAAAAACACACTGACACCGAGGAAGCTGTTAAGACAGCTGAGCAAATAATCTGAAATGCTCCAGCTAGAACCGAGTCAACTGTGCAGGCTCCCACAGTTGCAGTAGTAACAACTACAGCTCAATCGCAGGCTTTCACAGCTGCACCATCTGCCGATGACGCTGCCGCAGCTGAGGCACAATGAGCTGAATCATCGCAGGCGCTTCAAAGTCAAGAACCTGAAGGTGAAGCCTCATGGATACCGTTCGTGCGCAATGATGTTTTTGAAGACATGTTCCCATTCACTACAAATCTGCCCGACATGGAGGATAAATCTACTGCAGACATAAAGAAGTATACCGTGTAGGAAGAGCAAGTTATTCCCACAGATATGATTGTGCCAATGGACTTCAATTTTCATGTCGAGTGGCCGGCAGCTGAGTCCAACCCGATAGTTGAGTTCTGTGAAGCCTTCAAGAAGATCTGTGATGAGATTGAGAAGATGGAATGTCACTAGGCCTCTCTAGATTTGAGATTGGACAATCGAGATGCTACCCTCATAGCCGATTTGAGAGGGATCATCGTGTGAATAAGGGAATGGGCTGCTCAGTAGACAGCCATGAGATCGGAGCAGGTCCGTTACTTCAAAGATCTATTTGCCAAAATGCTTGTTTGGAGTGCGGACAACTCAATATATTAGCAGAGAATGAATGAACATATAGTCAGGATGGAAGCTTCCCACAAGTCGGATATGGAGCTGCTATAGCATTTCCACAAGACCGAGATTTCCCGACTCAAGAATAATATGAATGAAAAATCCCATCTTCTCATGGCTGAAATGAAGATTGTGACAGCCGAGTCGAAGGCTACTCGCTCAGAGTTTAGAAAGGCGTACGATCCAACAGACTCCAAGCAGAACTCAACCAACAGCCAACTGAATTTCATCCTCAGTGGACTATTCCCTGGGCTAACCCTTAATTTTGGTGATGATGCCAAAAAGGGGGACGATGAGGCCTTGAAGGGATTAAAAAAAGAAGAAGTGAAGAAAGGAGGTGACAAAGCTGATGGGGAAGAAAGTTCCAAAAATCTTCCTTTAAAATTGATGTATCTTTGAAACCCACAACTTGGTGAAGTCATCGCTCCATTCACAAAGAAGCTACCCAAGAACCTACCTATTGAAAGAGCTGAGGTGGCCATGGCAGATAAAAGAAAGGCCATCGAAGCTGCATTTGAGGAGGTAGCTGAGAAGCAAGAAGCTCGCGTTCAGGAGATAATGAAGCAATATGGTGGTCCTCCAGCCGGAAAGGACTACGCTGCGATCAAACCCCCGAGAGACATTGCCATGCCTGATGATGGATTTGAGCCCAGATCAATGGAGGAATTCAAAACTCTAGAATCATAAGGCTACTTTCAAGGAATGACTCTGCTGCAAGCCTGAGACTTGTATTGGGAGAAGGGATTGGATTTGTGTCAATCAGCTGATAAGAAGCAGACATCCAGCAGTCACTCAGCTGGAAAGTCGAAGGCTCCAATACAGTACACTCCCAGAGGAAGGAGAAGTGGTGGTGGAAGAGGCTCTCAACCTCGACCAAAACCAAAAGACATAGCATACGTAGATCCAGACAAGAAGGGTCTTATATATTGGGCTGGATACGATCACCTTGCCAACCTAGAAGTTGCTAGAAAGAACGCTGAAGCTCTTAGAAGGCAAGAAGCTGAGAATGAGAGGACTGCTCGCGAATGGGAAGAGAGGAAGCGAAGGGATAACCCTGCTGCTAGGCGAGCGTACAAGAAGAAGAAAAGAGATGAAGAAGAGAAGAAGAGGAGGAGGCCAGAGGAGGCCAGGAAAAGAGCTGATGAAGAAGAAAGAAGAAGGAAGCAGCAAAGGCGTTGAAGTGTGCTGTGAACCTCTTCATGTATTTTGATGTGAATACATTTGTGTAAGTCTTCTGTAATAAGCTCAGTGAATTTCCTGTACTTTTCACTCCGTATGTATCTTAGCTTAGATATGCAATGTATTGTCATGTTATATATAAGGTTTGATACCTGTTGTAAACAGCTTTGTAAAGGACAAGAATGCTATGATCAATAAAATGATGATTTAAAACATACATTCTTTGTTACTGCATTGCCTGTATATTTGCTGTTCATTTATTTTAAATGTTTTAAGTTTTGGCATCATCAAATAGAGGGAAATTGTTAGGAAATTTATTTGTTAGATTTTGATGATACCATGTAAAACTTAAACTAGGAAGTTGGCACCCCATTTTCCTTGTAATTTGTATTGTAATAGATAAGATTGAAAAAGCTGAGAAGTCAGCTATGTCAAAGATTACAAGAAGTCAACTGCAGACTGGATGAAGACTCTATTGTGTGTCAGCTGAGTAAGGCCATGAAGGAAGTCAAGGACTCGACTGAAGGAGAGTCAGCTGAGGAACAACTGTGAGAAGTGTCAGTCAACTCAACTCAAGAAGCCAAGTTTAACAGTTGAAGTGATAGTTGAGTCAATCCCATGATTGAAGCAGACTCAAGTCACTTGGGGTAAAAGCAGCAGTCAATTCAAGACAACTGACTTAGATCTGTTGATTAAAGACAAGAATATTACTCCATTTAGTAATATGACAAGCTGCTAGGTCTAAAAGTGTTTGGCCCAGAATTGTGCAAAAGGAATGAGCCAATGGGAAACACTGCACCTTGTGTCAGACACCTGCAATGCTGGAATGCCATTTAATACGAGAAAAGGTCAACATCACCAAGGATGTAGACCAAGAAAAGACAAGACAACGAACACAAAGTGACATTTGAAATTAGCCTATCTTTTCAACGGGCAAAATTTCAAATGCGCACTATAAAAGGCTGAGGAAGCTATTGAGAAAAGGTGACCTTGATTACCTGAACCTAGAAAGAGCAAGCATTATTCAAGAAATTAACCTACAAATTTCTCAAAGCATTAGAAGCAATCCCTCAAAGCCTAACACTCAAAGAAACTCGATCCAACACAAGCTGTGAAGGAGAGATAACTTCAACATCTTGAAGAGAAAACTTTTGAAGAAACAAAGGGGTCTACTTTCTAAGCCAGGATTGTAGAAAGGTTCAAGCTCGAACCATTATCAAGTTTGTTGGAGGGCTTCGTGATCAAATTCAAGAACTTGAGAAGTGAGCTGAAGTAGCAAGGCAGCTGCCCTGTGAAGAAGCTGAGTCACAAGAGAAGCCAGATGTGTGATCAAGGCTGTCTCTAGACTGATAACAACTTGTAAACTGATCTGTTACATAGTGGATTCCTCCAGGAGTTGGAGAAGAGAGGATTAGAAGAATTACCCCATCTTCGAACTTCAATAAAATATTTGTGTCATTTACTTTCAGCAAATTTACATTCCTGCATATTTACTTTATACTTGCTGTTAGTTTACATTTGCTATCCAATTGATAATACTAAAAATCAAGTGTTAAAAACAAGCTTAAATCCTTTCAAGGGGTGTTAAGTCTTCCGCTGTTAAAAAATAAATCAACCAAGTTAAGTATTTGGTTTAAGCAGCCGAGTTATACTATTAACAGCTCTATCGGGTCTGTTGAGTGGGTAACTTAGCTGAATAGCCAACTTAGCTATCCCCCAAGGACACAACTGTTTGAGTCGACTCTGTTGAATATTTTAAAAGGACTAAAATTGAATTTTTTTTAAGGTTTATTCAACCCCCCTTCTAATCCTTACACCACACCCTTTGGGACCTACATACCTCCTGATGTAGCGTCTATCATGGTTCTTGAATGACCATTCATACCACTATAAAAATATTGGACTTTTTGCCAATCTGCGTACCCATGCTATGGACATCTCCTCAACAACTCTTTGAATTGCTCCCAAGCTTCATATAACGGTTAAAAGTCAATCTGTTGAAATTGAGCGATTTTGCTTTAACTGGAGCGTCTTGCTAGGTGGAAAGAATTTTGCCATGAACTTTTGAGTAAGAACGTCCCAACTAGTTATACTTCCAGGTGGCAAAATTTGTAGTCATTGTCTAGCTTTATCCCGAAGTGAGAACGAGAATAGCCTCAACTGAATGGCTTCGTCGGGAACCCCATTCATCTTAATAGTATCACAAATCTCTAGAAATGTAGCCAAATGAGCGTCCGGGTCGTCTACAACACTTCCCCCAAACTGATTTTGTTGCAACATGCTTATGAGGGCCGGTTTTAATTCGAAATTATTCGCATTGATAGGTTGGCGAATAATTCCCGAATAATTTTGACTTGTAGTTGGTCGAAAATAGTCTAGAATGGCCCTTTCCGATAGTGCGACAGCGGGAATGCGGTTGTTATCATCATCAACGTTTCCTGACATTATTTTATTCTCTACTCGTCGTGCAACTCTAATTCTTCAGAGTGTTCTTTCAATTTCTGGATCAAAAGGGATTAAATTAGTACTTTTATTTTTTCGCATCAACAAATACTCCAAATAATGGCAACAACCGAATTGTAACAAGAACCAATCTAAATTAAAGTTAAGACTACTAAGTAACAATATTAGCGCAAATAAGATAAATTATTCCCGGCAATGGTGCCAAAAACTTGTTCGAGAAATTCTTACTGCAAGTGTACGATTGTCAAGTTTTAGTATAGAATATAAATAAGGATATCGTCTCCACATGGAATAATATCGAATTATTGCTAAGTGTTGAAAATATAATAGTCTAACTTTTATCTAGAAATCCGAATATGGATGAAATAGATTACACTAAACAATTATAAAAATTAAATAAATGATAATTACATAAAGATGATACTACACAAATGGTCAAATGAATTCTAGAGATTTGATGCACCTAGTTTTCCCTTATGTTATCAATATAGTTTATCAATTACAAATTATCAATTTATAAGCCAAGATTCCTCCAATAATCATTTTCTCTCTCAAGTGTCAAATGATTGTAGATTTCAATTAATTATCAATATCTCTATAAAGATCACAAATTAAAATCTCAATATAATACATGAATCTCAATAAATGACTCCAAAGGTTTCATAAATTTCTCAATTCTATGAAATCCGAGGTAATGCTATTCCAAGGTCATGTATTCAATTATCTTTCACAAGTGTCAAATTAAATATACCCAACAATCTAAATTATTGATCAAGTAATTTAGAAGCAATTAATCCAAATAGCACAAATAAATTGAAGCATATAGATTGATAAATCACAATCTCAAAACATAAGTTCAAACTTAAGTTACATCAACCTCTAGAATTGAAGAGTTTAGCTCATGATGAAAATTAGATATTCATAGAAAAACAATAAAACATCTCAAATGATAGATGAAAAGCAATAAGAATGAGATCTAAAGATTAAAGAAGAATCTTCTCTATTTCTAGATGATAGATGCCTTCAATCTCATTTCCCAAGTCTTTTCTTGTGTCTTCAAGGTGTTTAGTTGACTGACCAAGATGCCAAGATCCCTAATTTCATGCCCCAAGGTGTGTATTTATACCCCCACAAACGCCCAAGATATGGGAATAAAATTCATTGTTTTGTCCACCCAGAGGCGCTGCAGCGCCCACCCGTCTTTCTCCACTGCCATGATTTTGGCCACCGCGCTGCAGCAACGCCCGACTTTATTCCTCTCTTTACACGCTTTTTCTCTTTCCAATTGTGATTTTTATTTTCCAAGCTCGTTTCTTCTCTTTCAGACATGATTTTTACCCTTTCTACACGTACCAACTCGATAATGACAATAAAACTATGAAATAGACTTAAAACGACTCAAATTACTCAAAAACAACACAATATTCCTACTCTAGAATACTCGATTCATTGGTATAAAACCAACTTAACAAGCACTTTTAGAACAAAAGTTACTAAACACTTTATTAGAGCTGATAAAATTTTCAACAGCTTGTAAATTGTTTTTAAGAGCATCTAGGCTCAATCAAACACTACACAAGAATTGACACTCCTAGATTGATTTTGAATCTCACCATGATTTGTTAATTGTAAGGACAATTAGCAATCTAAGGTATAATTCGTGTAGGTCACTCGTGTGTTTTAAGGATTTTCAAGGATTTAAGTTGTAATCAAATTTTGAATGTTACAATGTAATTTGTGTTTGGAATATTTATTTAGACTCTAGAAAATATCTTTGATCCTCTCTCATCCAAACCCAAAGACCGTCTTCCATCATGGCTTCTTCTGAGATTCCAGCCAATTTTTTTGGCGATCAGATTGATGACGTCCTCTTATCCGTTATGTCCTCTACTCCACCATGCAACCCTATGGTTTTTTCTCCTAATATTTATTCTCATGATATGTTACCTCTACCCATGCGTTGGAGGTTTCCCACATGCTCTTACACGCCCAACGGTCCCCCCTCCAAGGTTTTCGCATGCCCACTCCTCCATGATGGTCCCCACGGCTTCAATCTATCCATCCACTTCATATGTCCAACAGCCCCCACTCTCAGGATGCCACACGCTCAGTCTTCTATGGTCGTCCCCGCGACTCCTCACGCTAGGTGTCATGGACTCCTCCCATCAATTGTTTCTGCAAATTATCAAGATCTGGGTTTGACATCTTCTGTTATTGCTAGGGATTCTTCTGCCCCCATGGGTAAGATTGTCATCCCACAAGTTACTGAATCCTCAGCAGGTAATCTTATCCCTTTTTCCCCTAGGGTTCAATCTTTTGCGAGTGTGGTTACTGGGAATTCCATTCCGGCCTCTGAACCCATTAAAAAAGGGATTATTTTTCTTTTTCAAATGATGACAATTTATATAAATAACGTATTATGGAGTTTCAATTATGAAATATTAAAAAACATTTGAAGTTGATCCCATTGGGGAAGGGATACTTTTGCATTAAATTTTTTAATGTCTTGGATCGAACGCGGGCTGAGTCACGTTCTTCTTGGACTCTCAATCCGCGTTCTATTCATTTATCTCTATGGGTGCCCGATTATAATCCATCTAAATTCAATACTTCAATAGCCAGTATCTGGGTATGTATTTTTGAACTTAGCATTAAATATCTTAGCATTATTCTGGGAACTTCTAAAGCTGTGGGGACCCCAATTCAGATTGATAAAAAATTATTGAATGGTTCTCTTGGTCATTTTGTGCGGGTTCTTATGAATATTGATCTTGCCAAGCCTCTAAAAGAGTATATTATGGTTGAACGTGTGAGTCATTGTTCGTTTGTTTCTTTGAGTTATGAGAAATTACCATAATTTTGCTCAAATTGTTGCATTACGGGTCATAATATTGCTGCATGTTGTCATATTTTACCTTATGTTCCCAAGGAGTCTCATGGTCGTGACCCTTCATCCAAGAGGGGTAGATCACGTGTTCGTAAGGTGTATAGACCTATTCATTCATCTAAGGATAAGGGTAACGTCGTGGATAACTCGGTGGAAGAAACAGTCTCAACATTGCATGTTGGTTCACCCTCTTGAGCTACTACCAGTAAATGGTGGGCGGACTATGCTGAGGAAGACCAACCTAGTGTTGAGGACCAGTCTCCTACTAGGAATTCCTTTGCTCTGATCAAACCGCCAGTAGTTCAGATGGACAATGACGATTTGTGGCCGTCAACAAAAATCAACTAGTAATGATAAAAATGCATCCCTTCACGCCCTCAACAAAATATATCTACTCGCAATCCGTTTGAGGCTCTACAGGAAAAAAGATTGTAGTTTGGGTCTCATTTCAGAGAAATATGCTGAAATGATTACAAATGATCATACCGTACCAACGAAGCAAGATAATCCACTAGCTATTGTGGTTTATTCCAATGTTGTTGAATCAAGTTCAAATCTAAAAAAGAGTGATGAAACGACTTGGACTTTGTCACACCCCAAACGGGAACGTGACGTGATCGAAACTTAAATAGAAATAAACCAAGCAGTCTAGTCAATCATCAAACATAAACCCAAATAAACAGAGTAAAGTATAGCAGCGGATTACAGTTACAGTCTAAAACATCAAGTATCTTAATTACATCCCAAATGCATAAACTTAAATTGTCAAAGGGTCCTACGTCCTTAAATTACATCTTAAGGAAAAGAAATGAAAGGTCCAACAGAACAGTAAATAGGATTCCCAAAAGCCGGAAAACACGGAAGAGGATCACTCCGTGGCTTGGTCTGTTTCGTCCACATAATCTTCATTTGGCCATTTAAAAACAGGAGGGAGTGAGACGAAAATTCTCAGTGGATGGGTGATCGTGTGAAAGTGTGGTGATATATATATATATGCAAGAAAATTGTTATGTGATAAAATGCTTGATTTATGATGTGTGTTTCACACACAGTTTGCATGCGACATGATATTCAAAATAATATACTTATACAGTTTTGATGAAAAGAGTTCATGTACATACATGCACTAGGTGAGAATTCAAACAAGTCAAGTAGTGGTTGCGTACTAAGTGTAGCGCCAACCTAAGCAAGTATTCCGGTCCGAGTAACTCCAGAATTGTGTGGATCAGACAGTGATTCCTTCGTTCTACCTTATGACTCCCCAAACATTGGCACAAGTCCTCTCCATCACGCCATAGGCACGAAAATCCAACAAGTATTTGCAAGGCTTGCAAGGCCCGGATTGTCATAATCGCGATTATACCTCAAGTACTACGACCCACTTCTCCCAATGGACACTCCGTCCACTAAGTGTGAGATTAGGACGATGGGGCCATAGAGTGGAATAGCAGCCGCACTGCCCGGTTCCATCCCCGATTGTTCACTCCGACTGTGAGCTCGACACACCAAGTTGACTCAAACAAGTAAATATACACGGGTATAACATGTCAACAAGGCAGTCGAGTATAACAATTCAAGAATGCGGTACAAGTACATGTATGTGAAAATTTGCTCGTGGTGTTTATTGGCATTGGCGGAGCAATTATTGGATGAAGTTAATCATCGGAAGGATAACTAATCTTCGGTGGTTTGGTAATTTAGGTGGTATATAAGTCCCGTTGTAAGTTCAAGGTCAAGGAAATTCGTTAAGTCACGGGAAATTTTAAGAAAACTAAATTTAAAAATAAATATATATATAAGTCAGTAGTGCCAGGGCTATAATAAGGGAAAATAATTAATTTGAGGTCCTGTTAACAGAATATTTTACAATTAGTGCTGTTTTGAAAAAAAAAACTAGACTTTATCGGGTTTAAAAGTGAATAAGTCTTTGTCTCGATCTCGGAAAATTACAAGGCCAGTTCCTAAAATCTCCAAATTTTCCAAAGATTCAGATTTTCAAAAGTTTGAGGTCGAGGTTTTGGTAAATTCCTATTTTGGCCCTAATTTTGTCAAAATTGTTATTTTGGGCCCTGAGTTTAAAATATTCGGATCCCACCAACCGGAAGAGATTTTAATGTGATTTCAATTTAAAACATAACTAATGTCAATGGTCTATTGGGACAAAAGCACTTTTAAAAAGGTATAAGTTTAGGTCCCTTAACTATTAAAAATTCCATTTTAGTCCAATTTTTTAAGATTTTGCCCTTAAGGCTTATTAGGGATCTAATTGTTATGAAATTTGAACCATGGGTTCAAAATATTATAAAATCATAGTTAAAGGTATTTTTCAGGTACATAGACTGTATAAGTTCTGGAAATTTCATATTGATCCTTGAGTTTAGTCCCCCAATTTTAAAAAATTGCATCTCTTAACTCATAACATTTTTATTTTTGGAATACATTTAAAATATGTGTTTTTCAGTCCTTAAAAGTTAAAAGTTTCGAAATTTTGAAAGTGGTGCTGGTACAGTTTCAAAAATTACATTTTAGCCCTTAAACTTTTAAAATTTTACAATCTAGTCATTGGGCTTTCAAGGGTTATTTTATGTTATCTCAAAACCTTACAAACTTTAATATTATGTCAAATATAATTTTTAAACATAAGTACAGTCCCAAAATCAAGAAATTTGCCATTTTTGCATTTAAGGTCCAACAATTATAATTTAATCAATTATGCCGAAATTTCCAGATTATAAGAAAATTAAAATATGAATTATTTAGTGCATGAACATGCATATGCATATCATACAAGAAATCATCACATAAGTCATTAAATTGCACATGCATGCACCTAATTTGTAATAATTGGAATTGTAAGCATCAATTGAGAAATTTTGGAATTTACAACTTAAAATATACATGCATTACATCAACATATATATATATATATATATAAATCTCAAGTCTTTCAAATACTACATGCCTCTTTTCAAAAATTACTAGAGGATTAAAAGGTTATCCACCCACCTTGTTTAGTTGGTTGTTTTGGTGAAAAAGTGAGAGATAATCACAACTTGAGGATGTCAACCTCACTTAGGTCAACCCCTAAGTCAAGTAATACCAAAAAAAAAAAAAAAATAGAGTTAGAAAAATGGATAATTAAAGCAAGAAGAAAGAAGAAGGAAGAAATGGTCAAGCAAAAAAAAAATATGGATACAACATACAAGCCTTGTGTAGTTGGAATTATAGTCAAGTAGGAGGTCTAAAAAATAAATATCTTGATCACCCTTAACCAAGGCTTCCAAGGTCAGCCCCTAAAACCTCAAAAATGAAAATGTTTGAGTCAAAATTTCAATTTTAAAGGGAAGAAGAAGAAGGTGCTACAAACTCAAATTCTCACCTTGTAGTCTTGTTTCTTCACTTAAATCTTGAAGTCCTTTTCAAGATAGTCTCAAGTCTCTAATTTCCTTCAAGTTGAGAGCCTCTAAATACCTCAAGTATGAAAATAACAAGATAAAATTAGAAGAAGTAAGGAAGCTTGAAGACAATAAGAGTGATTGAACAAGATAAGAATTTCTTACCTCTTGTTGGTATGGTTCGAATTTCTTGTGGTAGAGGGAGGAGTTTTCTTATTTTTTGTCTAAGTGTTGGAAGTAGAAGAAGATAAGAAGAAGAGAGAAGTAGGAGAATTCTAGAGAGAAGGAGGAGAAGTTGGCAAATGTGAGATGTGGAGAATGAAATTTGAATCAAAATTGGTCATTCAAAAGGCCTTATGGCCGATCATGAGGGAGGGAGAGAGAGGAGAATTTTTTTTTTTTTGAAGTCTTGAAAATTGTCCTTTGCATGGGGAACAATAGGCTTGGTCAAGGTATGGGCAAGAATGAAAGGTGGAGAATGGGTTGTTGGGGAAAATAAGAAGAATGTTGGAGTAGTGGGGTTATGTTATAATTTGTAAGGAAGAAATGAATAAAAAACGTGTGTAGGATTTTTGGGTATTGATTTTGTGTATAATTGTGTATGTGTATAAGAATTGAGAGGTATTTCTACACCAAAAATATCAACTTGACCGTCCACTACAAGGCTTGTATGTTGTATCCATATTTTTTTTTGGTCCCAAAAATGATGATAATAGGTGTATAATATCAATCTCCAAAAATTAATTGTAATTCCCATAATCACTTAAGTCTCATGATCACTTATTCTAAATCATATTCTTATTTCTATAGGATATAAGTCATTAAAGAAATATGTCTCTTAAAATTCTAAGGTGTCTAATAAATACACAAATAGAAATAATGATCAATCAAGTGATCATTAAACATAGACTAGAAAATAATAAATGATCAATAATTAAACAAGTAATTGATCAAATAAATAAAATAAAATTAAAATGCAAAAATATTATTAACATTTATCCGTCAAAATTACGCGATAAAGTAGTCACGAATAATACATAATCGATACATGACAATAGATACATGCTTGATCACGATAAAAAATCGAGGGCTTCACATCCTCCCCTCCTTAAAAGAATTTGGTCTCTAAATTCTCTTCAGAATAACTCGGGGTATTGATTCCTTAGGTCTTCCTCCATCTCCCACGTAGCGTCTTCGTCTCGGTTATGGTTCTGCCACACCACTTTAACCATCGAAATTTCTCTCTTCCGCAGTTGACATATTTGTCGGTCAATAATCTGAATCGGCTTCTCGGTGTAGAATAACTTCTCCATCAGAGGAGGAGTATCGCATGTGATGATGTGCTCGGGATTCGGTCGATAATTATTCAACCTCGAGACATGAAATACATCGTGCATTCCCGCAAACTGTGATGGTAGCTCGAGTCGGTAAGCTAACTTCCCAATCCTTTGTAGTCTTGTAGGGTCCGTCATATCTTGGACTCATCTTATCTCCTTTCTTTGGATTAATTAACTCTTTTTGTGGTGATACCCTAAGGAATACTTCATCTCCAACTTCAAATTCCAAATCCTTTCTTCTCTTATCCGTGCAACTCTTCTGGCGACTCTGAGCTGTACGGATCCGTTCCTTGATTATTCTGACCTTCTCCATGGCCTCCTGAACTAAGTCATCCTTTCGGATTGATGGTGACTTCCATTTCTCTTTTGGAGTCCATTGATCATCGATCTCCCAGTGTAGCGGGGATCTACACTTCTGCCCATAAAGTGCCTCGTAGGATGCCATCCCAATCGTTGCCTGATAGCTGTTGTTGTAGGCAAACTCGGCCAATGGTAAGTGCGAGCCCCAACTTCCTTGGAAATCTAGCGTACAGGCTCGCAACATATTTTCCAGAGTTTGAATCGTTCGCTCAGATTGTCCATCAATTTGTGGGTACGCCGCTGTGCTGAAACTCAGCAAGGTACCCAATTCCTCGTGCAGGAACTTCCAAAATCTCGAGATAAACCTTGTGAGATTGAATTCAAGCTTAATTTAGTCAAATCGCGGTACTACCCAACACAGACCAAGGGTCCTATCCTGGGTCAGCTCGGTGTAAGTTTCCATCTTACTAGCCGAACTCTGATACCACTCTAACTGTCACATTCCAAACGGGAACGTGACGCGATCGAAACTTAAACAGAAATAAACCAAGCAGTCTAGTCAATCATCAAACATAAACCCAAATAAACAGAGTAAAGTATAGCAACGGATTACGATTCTGATCTAAATCATCAAGTATCCGAATTACATCCCAAATGCATAAACTTAAATTGTCAAAGGGTCATAAACCCTTAAATTACATCTTAAAGAAAAGAAAAGAAAGGTCCAACAGAACAGCAAACAGGATTCCCAAAAGTCGGAAAACACGGAAAAGGATCACTCTGTGGCTTGGTCTGCTTCGTCTACATAATCTTCATCTGGTCGTTTAAAAACAGGAGGGAGTGAGACGAAAATTCTCAGTGGATGGGTGATCATGTGAAAGTGTGGCGATATATATATATATATATATATATATATATATATATATAGGGAGAGGGTTATATGAGACCACCTCTTAGGGTAAGTCCATAGGGATCAATCCTAGCCACATATCTAGATTTTTCAATGGTTGTGATTTTAGAGCTAAAAATTCAGATTAAATATTGATAATTAGAGAAAGGGGCAAATTAGTCATCCTACAAAATTACCCAGTATTCGTGGGATTCTGTTCACATTATATTATGATCACACAATCTATGCAAATCTCATGTCAAATTCAATGTGAACAAATCTCATCTTTCTTCTTCTTCAATGCACTACTGTGAGAAATCATTCATCATTCTTCTTCAACGCACTATTGTGTGAAAAATATTGCGATAATTTGCCATAGTTGCTAGAGACTTGATTTCAAGTTTGCTTATGAAGATGTAATTTGTTGCTTGTAGATGTGTCATGGTTTATATACCATTAACTACATAAGCAAGTCATAAGCAACAAATCCATACTACATAAGCAACAATCCGATACTACATAAGCAACAAATATACACTACGTATGCACTACGAATACATTAACTACATAAGCAAGTCATAGCAACAAACTCATACTACATAAGCAACAAGTATATACTACATAAGCAACGAATATACATTACGTATGCACCACGGATACATTAACTACATAAGCAAGTCATAAGCAACAAACTCATACACATAAGCAACAAGTCTATATTACATAAGCAACGAATATACACTACGTATGCACCACGAATACATTAACTACATAAGAAACAAACCCATACTACATAAGCGATAAGCCTATACTAGATAAGCAATGAATATACACTACACATGCATCACAGATACATTAACTACATAATCAAGTCATAAGCAACAACCCTATACTACATAAGCAACAGAGAATTTTTTTCGAAACTGAAACGCTGGAGAGAGAGTGTGCGTGAAGAAAGGGTGAAATCGCGTGAAAGAGGGAATGAAATCTTAGTAACTTATTCTAAAGTGTCAAATTACCACCCTACCCTTTTTAATTGCTGAAACAAAAAAATAAACATAAAAAAGCCCTAAAAATCTGGACCACCCAAAATTGTTGATCTATGGTTAGGATGTGTCCCCATGGACTCACCCCAAGTAGGAGGACCCATTTGATCCATATCCTATATATATATATATATATATGCAAGAAAACCGTTATGTGAAAAAATACTTGATTTATGATGTGTGTTTCACACACAGTTCGCATGTGACATGATATTCAAAATAATATACTTATATAGTTTTGATGAAAAGAGTTCATGTACATACATGCACTAGGTGAGAATTCAAACAAGTCAAGTAGTGGTTGCGTACTAAGTGTAGCGCCAACCCAAGCAAGTATTCCGGTCCGAGTAACTCCAGAATCGTGTGGATCAGACAGCGATTCCTTCGTTCTACCTTATGACTCCCCAAGCATTGGCACAAGGCCTCTCCATCACGCCATAGGCACGACAATCCAACAAGTATTTGCAAGGCTTGTAAGGCCCGGATTGTCATAATCGCGATTATACCTCAAGTACTATGACCCACTTCTCCTGTTGGACACTCCGTCCACCAAGGGTGGGATTAGGACGATGGGGCCAGAGAGTGGAATAGCAGCCGCGATGCCCGGTTCTATCCCCGATTGTTCACTCCGACTGTGAGCTCGACACACCAAGTTGACTCAAGAAAGTAAATATACACGGGTATAACATGTCAACAAGCCAGTCAAGTATAACAATTCAAGAAAGCGGTACAAGTACATATATGTGAAAATTTGCACGTGGCGTTTATCGGGATTGGCGGAGTAATTATTGGATGAAGTTAATTATCAGGAGGATAACTAATCTTCGGTGGTTTGGTAATTTAGGTGGAATATAAGTCTCGTTGTAAGTTCAAGGTCATAAGGCGAGGAAATCGTCCCGCGAAACGCGTATTATCTGGTCAAGGATATCCGTTAAGTCACGGGAAATTTTAAGAAAAATAAATTTATAAACAAATATATATAAGTCATTAGTTCCAGGACTATAATAAGGAAAAATAATTAATTTGAGGTCCTGTTAAAAGAAAATTTTACAATTAGCCCCGTTTTGAAAAAAAAAACTAGACTTTATTGGATTTAAAATTGAATAAGTCTTTGTCTCGACCTCGGAAAATTACTAGGTCAGTTCCTAAATTCTCCAAATTGTCCAGATATTCAAGTTTTCAAAAATTTGGGTCAAGTTTTTGATAAATTCTCATTTTGACCCTAATTTTGTCAAAATTATTATTTTGGGCCCCGAGTTTAAAATATTCGGATATCACAAACCGTAAGGGATTTTAATGTGATTTCAATTTTAAAACATCACTAAGGTCAGTAGATTATTGGGACAAAAGCAGTTTTGAAAAGGTATGAGTTTAGGTCCCTTAACTTTTAAAAATTTCATTTTAGTCCAATTTTTTAAGTTTTTGCCCTTAAGGCTTATTAGGGGTCCAATTGTTATGAAATTTGAACCATGAGTTCAAAATATTATAACATTATAGTTAAAGGTATTTCTCCAGGTACATGGACTGTATAAGTACTGGAAATTTCATTTTGGCTCTTGAGTTTAGTATTTTACATTTTAGTTCCCCAATTTTACAAAAATTACATTTCCTAACTCAAAATATTTTTATTTTTGGAATACATTTAAAATATTTGTTTTCCAGGCCTTATAATTTAAAATTTTTGGAATTTTGAAAGTGGTGCTGGTACAGTTTCGAAAATTGCATTTTAGCCCTTAAACTTTTAAAATTTTATATTCTAGTCCTTGGGCTTTCAAGGGTTGATTTGTTATCTCAAAACCTTAAGAACTTTAATATTATGTCAAAATATAATTTTTAAACATAAGTACAGCCCTAAAATCGAGAAATTGCAGAGGGGTTCCTTAAGTTTTATTTTCTTGCAATTAAGTCCACCAATTTGCCATTTTTGCATTTAAGGTCCAAAAATTATAATTTAATCAATTTTGCACGAATTTTTCAGATTATAAGGCAAATAAAATATGAATTTTTAAGTGCATAAACATGCATATACATATCATACAAGAATTCATCACATAAGTCATTAAATTGCACATGCATGCACCTAATTTGCAATAATTGGAATTTTTGGCATCACTTGAGAAATTTTGGAATTCACAACTTAAAATATACATGCATTACATAAACATACATACATACATATATATATATATATATATATATATATATCTCAAGTCTTTCAAATACTACATGCCTCTTTTCAAAAATTACTAGAGGATTAAAAGGTTTTTCCACCCACATTGTTTAGTTGGTTGTTTTGGTGAAAAAGAGAGAGATAATCACAACTTGAGGATGTCAACCTCACATAGGTCAGCCTCTAAGTCAAGTAATACAAAAAAAAATGGAGTTAGAAAAATGGAGAATTAAAGCAAGAAGAAAGAAGAAGGAAGAAATGGCCAAGTACTACACTTACATTGTGTAGTTGGAATTATAGTCAAGTAGGAGGTCTCAAAAATAAATATCTTGATCACCCTTAACGAAGGCTTCCAAGGTCAGCCCCTAAAACCTCAAAAATGAAAATGTTTGAGTCAATATTTTGATTTTAAGGGGAAGAAGAAGAAGGTGCTACGAACTCAAATTCTTACCTTGTAGTCTTGTTTCTTCACTTAATCTTGAAGTCCTTTTCAAGATAGTCACAAGTCTCTAATTTCCTTCAAGTTGAGAGCCTCTAAGTACCTCAAGGATGAAAATAACAAGATAAAATTAGAAGAGGTAAGGAGGCTTGAAGATAATAAGAGTGATTGAACAAGATAAAAATTTCTTACCTCTTGTTGGTATGGTTCGAATTTCTTGTGGTAGAGGGAGGAGTTTTCTTGTTTTTTGTCTAAGTGTTGGAAGTAGAAGAAGATAAGAAGAAGAAGAAAGAAGTATGAGAATTCTAGAGAGAAGGAGGAGAAGTTGGCAAATGTGAGATGTGGAGAATGAAATTTGAATCAAAATTGGTCATTCAAAAGCCCTTATGGCCGATCATGAGGGAGGGAGAGAGAGGAGAAGAATTTTTTTGAAGTCTTGAAAATTGTCCTTTGCATGGGGAACAATAGGTTTGGTCAAGGTATGTGCAAGAATGAAAGGTGGAGAATGGGTTGTTGGGGAGAATAAGAAGAATGTTGGAGTAGTGGGGTTATGTTAGAATTTGAAAGGAATAAATGAATAAAAAATTTGTGTAGGATTTTTGGGTATTGATTCTGTGTTGTGTATGTGTATAAGAATTGAGAGGTATTTCTACACCAAAAATATCAAGTTGACCGTCCACTACAAGGCTTGTATGTGGTATCCATATATTTTTTTTTGTCCCAAAATTGATGATAATAGATGTATAATATCAATCTCCAAAAAGTAATAGTGATTCCCATAATCACTTAAATCTCATTATCACTTATTCTAAATCAAATTCTTAATTCTATAGTATATAAATCACTAAAGAAATAGGTCTCTTAAAATTCTAAAGTGTCTAATAAATACACAAATATCAATAATGATCAATCAAGTGATCATTAAACATAGAATATAAAATATTAAATGATCAATAATTAAACAAGTAGTTGATCAAATAAATAAAATGAAATTAAAATGTGAAAATATTATTAACATTTATCAGTCAAAATGACGCGATAAAGTAGTCACGAACAATTCATAGTCGATACATGACAATAGATACATGCTTGATCACGGTCGAAAATCGAGGGCTTCACACACTTCAGCTCATGATTTAACATCTCCAACATCAAGCTATCCTTTTAACTTTGATTTTCAAGTTGATGTAGACAAATTGGAAGCTTTGAAGACTAAGCTAGCGACTCCTCAACTACTTCGCTTGTCTTTCACTCATGTGATTCCTCAGAAGCTATGAGGGCTATGGCAATTGCGGCTCGAGGGTCCTGGGCCGACATTCTATAGGACACATAAAACCATCAAGACGATACTCGAACACGTGCTAAAAACATATGACAATGCCATTCGAAAATCCTGTAGAGATAGATGCCCTTTATTTAAATTATGCATTTAAGTTATTTTTGTTGTTAGGAAAATTCCCGAAAATGCCTCAGATTTGAAAAAATACCATCAAATACGCTCTTATCACTTTTGTACTTTTTTCCCCTTTTTTAAGCTCCTACATATTTTTTTGATTATTTTTATGTTCTTTTTTCCGTTTTTTCTTGTTCCTGTATTGTTTTATATATTATATATGTTGTTTCAATGTTGTTTAAGTTTGTTATCTTTATTGTTTCTTAGTTGTTTCTTTGTTGTATCGATATTTCAAAACAACTTTTACTTATTTTTTACGCTGTTTTTTGTTCATGTATTGTTTTGTACATTGTCTCTATTGTTTATGTGTTGTTCTATAATATTTTTAATATTGTTCGAATATTTTTTTTATTGTTTCCATGTAGTTTTCAATGTGTAGATACAATTTTTAACTACTTTTAAGCTCTTTTTATTAATGTGGTGTTTTTAATATTTTTTACGTTGTTTCTAGGTTGTTTACATGCCATTTTTAATGTTCTTATGTTTCTTTGTTGTTTCCACGTAATTTTCGATGTTTAAATACAAATTTTACCTATTTTTAAGCACTTTTTGCTCATATGATGTTTTCTATAGTGTTTCTGGTTTGTTTCAATACTGTTTCTTGGTTGTTTCCATTTTTTTTATGTTTTCATGAATTGGATCAAAAATTGAATTGTGTTTTTTACTTATGTTGTTTCTATATTATTTTCAATTTATTTGGTTTTAATATGTGTTGTTTTATGTATATATTTCTTGTTTTTTTTTTATAAGATTTCGAGTATAAAATGGATTATTTAACGGGGTCATTTTATTTTTTTCACTGAAATTTGATCAGAAGAAACATGTTTGAAACAACAAAGAAACAACATAAAAAAATCCATGAATTTTGGCAGGAGTGTATTTTTGTCCAAAAAATGGGGCAGAGCGTAATTTTGCCCAACAATTACCGAAAAAGCGTAAAAACGTGTCTTTCATCCAGAAAAGTGGGGTAATTGTGTCTAAATCCCTTTTTTTCCTGAACTTTAGCATTGTTTTTCCTTTGTTACCTTATCGGCTTGTGATCATGACTTTTTTCTTTCTTTTTATATATTTCCATTTATTTAAAAAAACGTAATTTGTGTTTTCTAAACGTTAAAAATAAAATAAAACAAAATAAAAGGAAAAACTATTGACTATTGGGTAACAAGTCGATCACAAAATAAAAGAAAACAACAAATCACTTCCATATGTTTAACTTGCTAAGTGGCATAAAAAAATGGAAGCATGATGCTAATGGATAAAGAAGGTCAATTACAAAGACAAGTCTGTTTCACCTAATAACATACATGAATCAAAAATGTGAGATTACAGGAAGTCAAAGAGTAGCCTGTCCGATTATGATATGATCCTACAACTATAAGTGTTCTCCGTCCATGGAAATAATATCACGAATTCCTTTCGTCCGAAAGAAAAGCAGAACAAAACAGAAACTCAAATATACAGACAATATCCTTTTGATCCAGGTGTGTGTCACTTGCCTTCTGGTGATATTACTTGCAAAAGTTCGATATTCAATTCAAATTCGGCCCCTGGCTGCAACGCAAATGACGACGAATCTCATGAAATGCCATAGGAAACAAATAGTTGAATGAATCATGCTACTTAGATCTCACTGTTTATTTTGCACCTTTTATGAAAAAATATGAAGCTTCATTCGGATTGATGGATTTGAGTCCATAATAACAAATCCATTGAGTTTATTTGGAAATCTTATAATACAATGGATTTGAAATCCATGAATTCCTATTTTGAGTTATTTTCGGAGTCACTGTGGTGCATTTGAAATCCATGAAGGAGTCATTTGAAATACTTTCCTCAAATCCTCCCCTCAAATCCAAATACTTCCATCCAAATGCAACCTAAGAGTTACTTGCAGAAGCTACTCCTGAGATTTAGTCTAATTACAAAAGACACAATTATCTTTCAATTTTACAAATATTCCCATAATAGTTGTTTTTAAGTTACTAATTGCACCTTCCCTCAAAAATAAAAACACTGATTGTACCTATTGAAGAGGGTATTTATGAAATAAAAACAGACCTTAAAGGAGTATTTGTAATGCCTCATTGGTTTATTTGTAATTTTAAAGATAGCTGGGTCTTTTTATTATTAGACTAAACCTTAGGGGTAGTTTTTATAATTAGACTAAACTTTTAGGGTAGTTTTTGTGATGTAACCAACATATAATCTAAAGATTACAAAGAAAACTGTGTGTATGAGAGCAACGAAGCTTTCAGTCTTACTGTCGGGAAAATTGCAATTTTGATCCCATAGGTATTGCGTGACAGCAATTTAGGACCAAAATTGGCATATGCTAGCTCCTACTTTGCTACTCCAAAGTCCAAGACAAGAGCTATTAAGCAGATAACATGAGCTACCCTCCTCATCTTATCACTACAATCATACTTTATGATCCATATGACAGATAAATAAACTTAGGCCAAATTTTCATAATTTAATAAGCTTCATGAGTTAATCTTAACTTGAATAACTCTTACGAAAAGAATAAATCGATTAACATGGTGGAAGTATTACCGGAATTTCATTCATTCCTTTTGGACCATACCCGGCCTCCGGAGGAATAATCACCGTCCTCTGCATCCCATAACAAAAATTATATAATTGAAAAATTGAAGACGAAAAATAGAAAAGGGAAAGATGACTATTGTGAGAAGGCACACAAATAGATAACATTTCGATGAGGAATTGTTGAGTTTACCTTTCCACCAACTTTCATCCCCTCAGTTATTGTGTACATAGCTTTTGGAGGTTTAGGGGCAGCTTGTGCAGAAAACAAACCGTTCGGATTGTCTACAAAGTCACGCTTTCGCTCTTTTCCTGGTATAGCTCCAACTTGGAACTCGTAAGGCTACTTCAAAAATTGACATGATAAGTAGGTACCAGCATTTTGTTCAATTAGTAAATACTTGATACTTGATAGTGTTATTGGTAGCTAAAAATTAAGGGTTCATTACCCAAAAAAAAAAAAAAAAAAAACCTTGAGGATTTAGTCTAATTACACAAAAAAAACTCCACTTATCTTTCAAAATTACAAATTCCCCCTTGAGGTTTGAATTGCTTAACAAAATACC
Source organism: Rehmannia glutinosa (assembly GCA_016081115.2). NCBI lineage: Eukaryota > Viridiplantae > Streptophyta > Magnoliopsida > Lamiales > Orobanchaceae > Rehmannia > Rehmannia glutinosa. The sequence continues at coordinate 102,292,815 of CM071926.1, read as the reverse complement.
CCCCATTTTGAGGTGCAATTTGTGACATAGAAACAAATGTCAAGGGGGTATTTGTAAATATAAAAGATAACTGGAGTTGTTTGTAATTTGGCCAAACTTCAGGCGTAGTTTTTATAATTTACTCTGAAAATTAGCTAAAATTTAATAACCTGGGCAATGATTCTATTTCCAGCCAAGAGTTTAGATTCTCGACTCGACACAGCTGTAATACCACGATATATACAGTCAAAGTGCACCTGTTGTGTGGTTGTCATGAATTATCAAACTCAAGTTATTATCCAGAAGTAGAAGAGAGATTTCTTGGACATAACCAAAGGAGAAGACACTGTTTTTTTCTTTAGTAAGGTTAAATAGAGTGGAGTTTCTCTTACTCTAAACGAACCTGCACAGTTGATCCCTTTTCGGCAACTGGACCCTTTCCTTCTACAAGGTCATAATACTTAAGCCCATCAGCTGCTTCAGAATAGAACTAATTAGTGAAAAAAAAAAAAATAGATATGAAGTGTTTACATTTGACATGTAAAACAGGAGGAGACTAATCATTTATCAACACAATTTACTGTCACATTTTATACTGTGTTTTTAAGTCAGGTGCCCTTTCTACATTATTCACTACCTTGTAAGGCCTTAAGAAAGGACAATAGTCTAAGCCTATCATGGATTAGGCACCAGCACAGTTTTGATAAGCAGATATTCACAAGTTTACAGGAATTTCTACCTATTCAGAATACAATTTGTCGTTCAATAAGATATAAAGTTTGGCTCGATTAGTAAAAGAATAATAAGATATATGTAAAAAAAATCGAGCTACTCGAGCTCGATTCGTGTTCGGCTCGACTAAAGCTCGTTCAAGCTCGATTCAATTAATAATCAACAACATAACTATTAAATTCGTTTACACCACTAGGCAAGAGAAAGCTCCCATCACTCTTAGAATCATCATATAAAGAGGGAACCTGGAAATAATAACAGGCAAATCCAAGTGGGAAATCCTATTACCACAATTATCTCCCTTAAAGTATTAATTTTGAAGGAAGGTATCTTATATTATAGTTCTACTACCTTCTCTATTTGCAATAGATCTTGCTTGTGTAAAAGTATTCAATGTAATATCATCAATTCAATCACGATCTTTATGGGTTCTTTATACAACACACCACATATCTGTGGACATTTTATAGACCCCAATCACACTTTGCAGGTCATTTTTTGTCAAAATATATTGAAGTATATAAATAGGCCACCGTGTTCATGCAATTTCTAGGTACATTTATTTATGCATGTATTACTGAGCATGTAAGTGACATGCAATACAACATTCCGAGTGGGACAAAACTTTGTTCTCTGTGAGTTAGAAAAGCAGATAGATGAAATAACAAGAATGACTATTGATTGACCAAAGCAATGAATAAGGTGATGCTAGCTGGTCAATAAGTCACAGAATAATCGAAATAGATGGGTTGAAATTGAAACTATACCAGAACATAAAACTGTAGCTAGTTAAAATTCAAAATTCCAACTTTAAGAGAAGATATTCTGATGCACATGACATATTGAAAGAGGTGGTGGCATTTTAGGACTTTTAACTTCAAAATTTGTTTGGCACATTGAGGACAATTTTGGCCAGAAAATATAAAAATTAGGGGAATGGAACTAACAGAAGATTTGAAGGATATTCCATTAGGTTATACTTCAACATCTTTGCCTGACATCCAGCAACCATAATACATATCGTTAGAGCAAACTAACATATAAAACCACTGTACCGTGCAAATGGGCTCAAAATCACACCAACAAACCATATATATAACATAGATAACTCCATATAACCATGAAAGATCTGCCATTTCAACAGAATAAGTAAGAAACTAAAGAGCAAATCGAGAACAGACATTAGCTTATAAATTTAGTACTGCAATCGGATTAACTCCAGCCCGAGCAAATAAGTTATAAACAAATAAAGAATCTAGAATCAAGAAATAAACTGCATATTTCCATAGCAAATACCCTGGTACTCCAACAAAAAAAAAGAGAAAACTTAAAATTACACATTTAATCCTGAACTGTAGGGAAAAAAAACGCATCGACAAAAACCCAGCAAATAACAACAACAGAAAAGCTAAACGCAAGCAGCAAGAAATAAAGATTTGACAAATGCAAGAAACTGTTCTAAATAGAAAAAAAAAAGAAAAAAGAACTAACAGCTAGTGAGATAATCCTCAAGTGGGATGATCTTCCTATTGCGTCGCTCTCTAGCTAGCAATGTTTGAGGAAGTGCAACGAGGCTCAAGGGAAGAACAGAGATGAGAATTGCAGACCTTCTTGAAATGGGCAATGGCAAAAGGGCAAACTTTTGCTCTGTATAGGTTGTGGGTTTTAAACAAGATTGAGGATTTTTAGTGTACATTTCTCAATTGTTCTTAAGGAAGCCATGGCCGTTGGAGAATACCAACGAACCACAGATAATATTTTCTTTTTTGCCTGTTTATCCAATCAGACGCTATCATTGTGGCTAGGGGTGTCACAGTTCGGTTAATCGGCTAATGACTGAATCGAAAAACCGAACCGAGATTTTCGGTTTTCGGTTTTTTGCCATTTTTCATATTTTTAAATTTCGGTTTCGGTTGGTTCGGTTTTGGGAGGCCGTTAACCGAACCGAACCGAAACCGAAATGTTTTTAGTTTTTTTTTTTTATATATATATCATAAGTTGCTAATAGGGATAGCAACTCTCATAAAACAAAGCAAATTTTGCTTCTTAAAAATCGACAGAGGCTGAACCAATAACACAAAAAAAAGCACTTTTTTTTGGTGAAGAAAATCACTTTTTCTAAAACTCTTAACCCTCGCTCTCTCTCACCATCATCACGTTCGTTTTCTCTCTCGGCTCTCTCGCTCTCTCGATCCTGAAAGAAGTGAAAAAAGAAAACACTCAAACTCGGTCTCTCTCGCTCGATTGTAATAGGTGGTTCATGCATTTTGTAAGGTTTTTTTAGGTAATGGTTTTTTTACTCGATGTATTGGACTATTCAGATTTTTTAGGTAATGGTTTTTTTAGGTAATGATTAGAATCTCAATACTTTTTTTTTTCTAAATATTTCGGTTGGTTCGGTTTATAAATCAAAAAACCGATATTTTGTTCGATTTTAACCGAACCAAAATTAATAAATACTGTTCGGTTTCGGTTTGTGATTTTGACCAACCGAAATTCCTCGGTTAACCGAAATTTTCGGTTCGGTTCGATTCGGTTTGGCGAACGAACACCCCTAATTGTGGCACAGTGCTCCTATTTTTTTGGTGCTTTGGTTCTTTATCTTTTTGTCTTTTTAAGAGACGAAATGTGTAGAGGACTTGTACTTCGTGTTTGAAAGATGGTATTCAAGGTTTGGCAAGCTTTGAAAATTTTCTTGCATTATAAAAGTGCGATTGGATATTCTTTTATTTTAAAAATTTTCATTTTGCTAGAGAATAGTGGTAAAAGAAATTTGAAATAAAAAAGATAATTTTTGAGAATGTTATTGGATGTGAGATGAAAAAGTAACGATGAAAGTTGATTTGATTTAAAAATAGTAAATAATGATTGGATATGATTGGTAGTTAGAAATGTGTGAGTGAGTGAATAATGAAATTTGTGGGAGAATGTGTAATAATGATTAGTTTTTTGTGAAAAATGTGTAGATGTGATTGATAAGAGAAAAAATGAGAAAAAGTAAAAGTGAGAGAATAGTATATTTTCTGAAAATTTTCATAAACAATCACATGTTTGGTCAAAAAAGATTCTCCAGCGGAATGAAAATGGAATCTCTTCCACGTCCAATCGCAGCCTAACCTTTTCATTACTTACCAAAAGGGTGAAAATGAAATGATATAAGTGAGTTTTGTTTTTTTTTTCTTTTGAGAAAACAAAGCTTCATTAATAAACTTAAGGGGAAATCTCCCCAGCAGCAAGGTTCAAAACAAAATCAAGTCCCGATATAGACTCATCAGAAACTAAAGAAAAGGCATGATGCGCAACACAATTACCCGACCTTCTAATCCAACTATACGTCAAAGAAATAAAATGAGATTTCAAAAGTTTGATATATGCTATAATGTTCCCAAGGTATGAAAGATCAATGGAGAGTCCCTTTGAAGCGAGTGGAAAATGTTGATATTGTCAATTTCAACAGCAACACATTCATATAGCCCATCTCGAACGTCATCTTAGCTCCTTCGCTGCACGCGATCGCCTCTGGCAACTCAACCTCCATGTCTTCTTGGATAAAACGGGTCAATGATCTACGAATAACTCCTTAATGGTCCCTAATTACCACTCCCAACCCGTTTGACATCTTTTCAAATGGACACATCAACATTGATTGTATTGTGCCCCATTTATGGTTTCTCCCATTTATGTAAGATTAGTCTTTTCGTTTGAGGTAGTCTCCCACCCATAACATCCTTGTGCTCCATCAGCCTTCTAATAGCCATCTCCAAACACCTTGTGTGGTCTATAGTCTTCTGCTGGTAAGTGAGCTGGTTTCTGCCAAACCATATACTCCATAAAAGCATAGCTAACAAGCTATGAGATTGCTCATCAACATTTGTAGTACACCATTCAATCTAATCTGCAAGTGATCCCCTACCAGCAAAACAATCTGTTTGGATTCGCAAAGGGCTTACCTCTCATAGAAATGCAACCCTCGGACAGTCACTAAGTGCATGCACCGCCGTTTCCACTTTTGTTCCGCATCTGGTGCATAATGGGTTCAACTCAATCCCACTTTTATTGAGCTCGTTCTTAATTGGGAGAATGCCTTTGATGCATTTCCATAAGAATACTTGATTTTTCTCTAATCTCTAAACTCCAAACCCGTTTCCAAATTCGTTGGTTCTTTCGACGGGGAGCATGGTTGATTCGCCTCCTTTATTTTTTGGCCACCTGGTAGCCAGATTTAACATTATAAACACCATTCTTTGTATAATGCCACATTATTTTATCGGGTCTTGACGCATAGCTTAATGGTATATAACAGATAAAAGTAGCAGTAGAAGGACCAAATAATTCTAACAAAAAATCAACATTCCACCTAGGTGAAGCCATTAAATCACGTACCTTCATGTCATCTGATAAGTCATGGGAGTGCGACGTAAGCCGAAGATTAGGGATCTCAGGCACCCATGGGTCTTTCCACACCCTCGCATCATTCCTATTGCCAATATTCCACCGAATACCCTTCATAATAATTTGTCTACCCGCAAGAATGCTTCTCCATGTATAGGATGGATTATGGTTAATTCTTGCGTTTAGAAAATTATTATTATTATGGTAATATTTCGCCCTTAGGGACTGTGCCAGGAGAGATCTATCCTCGTGTATAATTCGCCAACTTTGTTTAGCAAGCATTGCCTCATTAAAACACTGTAAGTCCAGAAAACCCAATACCCCCTCTTGTTTCGGCTTAGTAAGAACTCCCCACGAACACCAATGAATTCTCCTTTCCTCTTTTTTTCCCCCACCAAAAGTTGCTAACAACATCGTTCAATTGTTGACAGATGTTAACTGGGATTAAAAACGCAGCTCATAACATACGACGGGATTGCTTGAGCTATTGATTTAATCAATACCAATCACGCTTTCGCCGTAGAGTAATCGCACTTCCATCAAGCTTTCAACTTCTTCCCCGACAATATATCAACTAATAGTTGGAAAATTTCCTTTTTGGATCTTCCAACCATCGTTGGTATGCCCAGGTAGATATTGTGTTTCGCCACCAAATTAAATCCCATTTTTGTTGCTAACAATTGTTGTTTTTGGAGCTCAATATCTGGCTAAACGAGATTTCTGACTTTTCCAGATTAATTTTTTCCGATGCCTTCTCATATGTGTGGATAATTTGGTTCGTTTCATCAATCTCTTTCTTATTTGCCCACCCGAATATTATGTTGTCATCTGCAAAAAACAAATGTGAGATAATCGGGGCATTCCTTCTTATGTGAATTCCATGTAAACTTCCATTAGCTTCTGCTTTTCGGATCATTGCGAAGAAAGCTTCTGCAGAAAAGAGAAAGAGGTAGGAGGAAAGCGGGTCTCCTTGTCGAAGCCCACGTGAGGGTGAGAAAGACTCGTTTAATTGGCCGTTAATCAAGATAGAAAAGAAGACAGTAGAATACATTTCATAATGAGGTCCACAAATTCATTATTTATCCCCATTCGAAGTATGACATTACGCAAAAAAAACTCCATTCTACAAGATCATAGGTCTTACTCATGTCAAGTTTGAAAGCAAAATTACCTCTCTTTTTAGCTTTGCTATTTTTCATATTATGGAATATGTCAAATGCAAGCATAACATTATCCGAGTTCTGTTTAGTGTGAGTTTTGCATGTATTTTGGGCATGACTTTGGCTATAATAGGTTGATAAATATGCATTAACTCAGTAAAATGGGTCGTGTTCTCATATTGTGGAAAAGATATTACGCTTTACTCATTTTGTAGGAAATTAACAATGTTTAGAGTACTTTTGAGGAAATTTGGAGCATTGCAGTATAGAACCGTTAAGAATCGAGCGATTACGCGAAGTATGGAGCTGAACCGAGAAGAAATCGGAGGCCCGAGCAAAAAGAGGCACGCACGGGCAACCTGTGCGCATAGGCATGGCCTGTGCGTGATCTGTACATCAGGACTGAACCTTCTACTTAACGCACGGGCTGGTCGTGCCTATACGCACGGTCCGTGCGTATGATCAAGAGAAAAACAAAAGTTTCGACTTGACGCACGGGCAGCCCGTGCGTCTGTGCGGGTTTTCAGAATTTCACTTCGTATTGACTTAGGTTTGGCCCGGGGATGTTATAAATAAAGAGGAGACAGACCCAGAAGAGGACACACATACTTTTACACTAGAAAGCAGAGAAAAGAGCATCCTTCTCTCTACCTAAGAATCGAGAGAAAGGTCGAGATCGCATCCACGGTTGATGATTGAAGATTGATTGAGAGATCATCGATATCCCATAGTTTTTCTTACTCCATTGTATTCTTATTTTTCATCTAGTTTGATATGGATATGAACAATTTATCTATGAATTCTTCGTTTCCCATGTCCTACTAAATACCTTGTGATTCTGGGTTTGGGATTAGGTTAATTGACTCTTGTTTGATGATTAATTTTAATTGAAGTTATTATTTCGAACCTTATTCGACTACTTTGCTTTATTACTTGTTTTATCATATGGCCAATGGTTTAACATGCTTGATGTGTTGATTCATAATTCAAGAGATGAGTTTCAATACTAGATCTTGAGTACTTGACGTGAATACTTTGCATGATTGAGAAATATGTGAGTATTTGTGAGGATTACTGATCTTATATGCTTTTGGGAGTTGTTTATCTTATGTTGAGTAGAGATGCTAGCATAGATAATTCAATCAACGTATTTATTCTGTCTCGACTGAGAGGATAAATTACTTTTTTGATCGTCTTATAGGGGAGATAGATAATAACTTTAGTTTGATTAATCTGATAACAAGAGGGAGATTAACTGAAACCATAATCTTGGAATCCATCCATCTACTTGATCTTTTCAATCGTAACTCTTTGCTTTGTTCTTTTTATGATAAAATATTGTCTTAATTTTATAAAACAACAATCTCACTTCGATCGTCTAAATAAAAATAGTGCTATTACAATCTCAATACTTAGTGCGTTAATTTATTAGTCTCTGTGGGATTGATCTTGCTTACCCTATCTATTAATTACACCGTTCATTTGCGGTGAAGCTAAGAAATAAGACGAACAAGTTTTTGGCGCCGTTGCCGGGGACTAATTAAATTTTGTAGTACTAATATTGCGATAAATAGTATTATTTTTAATTTAGATATTTTTTCTTTTTATTTTGTTAAGTCCTATTCCTGCTGTGTTTGATTTGTTTCTTTTAGTTGGTTCAGGTAGTGCATGAACACTCGCTCCAAGCGAAGGGAATTAGCACAGTTCATACCGGAAGTTGAAGCTTTCGCTAGGTGAATAAGTGCATCTACTAAACGAGTAGAAAGAAATCTAGATCATACTATGGAGGTTGTGGACGAGAACAATGGAATAACAACCAGAACAATGGGAACAATAATCAAGTACCTATACCAGAAGTTCTGGCAGTCCAACAACAAGCGATTCACGATTACTTTCGCCCTCAGACAAATCGCAACTATGGTGGAATTGCCCATATCCCGGCTAATGCTAATAACTTTGAGTTGAAGCCGGCATTAATTTTAATGATTCAACAGAACTAGTTTGGGGGATTTGCAACTGAGGATCCCAACTCTCATCTTGAACACTTCATGCAAATCTGTAACACGATCAAGATGAATGGAGTGTCGGATGATGCTATATGTTTGCGCCTATTCGCTTTCTCTTTAAGGGATAAGGCAAGAAACTGGTTAGGCACATTGACTCAGGGGAGTGTTAACACTTGGGATGATTTGAGCCAGAAGTTCTTATTCAAATTCTTTCCACCAAGCAAGACACTTCAGCAAGAGCGAGATCACTTATTTCAGACAGTTCAACTCTGAACCACTGTACGAGGCCTGGGAGACATTCAGAGATCTGTTGAGGAGGTGTTCGCAAGATGGGTTTCCAGACGATCAACAACTTTGTTTCTTCTACAATGGGTTGTTGGGACAGACAAGATCATTTGTGGATGCCGCAGCAGGAGGAGCTTTACTAGCAAAAATCCCACAAGATGCATTCAATTTGCTTGAAGAGATGTCAATGAATCGCTATCAGTGGCCCTCCGAGAGGACAAATGTGAAAAGGGTAGCCGAAGTTTTTGATTCGGACCCAATCAAAGTATTGACGGCTCAAATGACAACATTGACTAATCAGATAAGTGTTTTAACTAAAGGGGCTGAAGAACACATGGGTGCACATAATGGGGGAGTTCCCCAAGATCCTATGGAGGAAGCTAATTATGTCAATAACCGGAATTTCAACAATTTCCGGAATAATTTGACTCCCACTCATTATCATCCAAATTTGAGGAATCACGAAAACTTCCATTATGCGAATACGAAGAACGTGATGCAACCACCACCGGGTTTCAGTGTGATGAATGGAGTCATTAATATGGAAGCAAAGCCATCAATGGAAAACATTCCTACTTCATTTATGAGTCAGACAAGTTCGTTTATGAATGAAACGAGGATCCGATTTAGCAAGGATGAGGCTAAGCTGGACAAAATTGAGACATATGTCACTCAACTGGCTAACACCATGGGATCATAAATGAAAAATCTTGAAATGCAGATTGGCCGGTTAGCTACGATCGTTGGTGGACAACATCAGAAAGGCCAATTTCCAAGTAACACTGAAGTCAATCCGAAGGAGCAGTGTAAAGCCATTCGTCTCGAAGAGTGGTACGGAATACGAGGGGTCGAAAATTTTGGAAAATAATGAGAAATCGCAACCATGCACGCCCCATGCGCCTCGCGCAAGCGCCGTCGTGGTGCCGAACAAGTGATTTCAACCCTTGGAGAAAAGGACACTGTATCAAATGGCAACGTTGAGGTCGAGGATGGAAACGAGGGACGCAATGATGAACAAAAAGGGGCTGAAAAGCTTAAATCTTCCTCTAACTCTGATTTTTCGAAACTTACTACTCCCCTCCCTTTTCCTCAATGCTTTCAAAAGAAAAAGTTAGATGCCCAATTTGCAAAATTTCTAGATATCTTTAAGAAACTGCATATTAACATACCTTTTGCAGACGTATTGGAGCAAATGCTTAATTATGCGACATTTCTGAAGGATGTGATGTCAAAAAAGTGAACGATGACAGGATTCGAGACAGTAAATCCAACGGAGGAATGCAGTGCCATCATTCAACGAAAACTACCACAAAGGCTTAAAGATCTGGGGAGTTTCACTATCCCTTGTGCAATAGGGGGTGTTTTCTTCAATAAAGCACTTTGTGATCGAGGAGTAAGTACTAACTTAATGCCTTTGTCCATTTTCAGGAAACTTTGATTAGGAGAGGTGAAGCCATCCACGGTCACTTTGCAACTTGTGGATCGATCACTCACATATCCTAAGGAAATCATAGAAGAAGTGCTCGTGAAAGTTGACAAAGTCATATTCCCCGTGGATTTCTTAGTGCTGGACATGGAGGAAGACCGCGACATCCCTCTAATACTTGGGCATCCATTCCTAGCCACCGGAAAGGCCTTGATAGATGTGCAGAAGGGAGAACTCACATTACGGGTTAATGATGAGCATGTTTTATTTTCTATCTATAAGGCTATGAAATTTCATGTTAGTGTTGAGAATTGCAATTTCTTAGACGTAGTTGATTCATGCATTGACGATTACGTAGATCATACATTGTCTCATGATGATTTAGAGTTTGGTTTAACCCATTCATGTTCGATGTCAAGTGTAATGCTTGATTTTGACAACCAAGACTTGTATGACTATGTTTGTGCTCTAGATAATATGCAGGAACTACCGAAAAGTGCAAGAGGCGAAAACATGAAGAAAGAATTAGGGGAAACAGGTTCGCAACCACACACGGCTTGTGCATCCATGCACGAGCAACCCGTGCGTGGTGCCGAAGAGGACAAGGAACAAGATGAGACACGGGCAGCCCGTGCGCATACGTGATCCCGAATAGTTGATTTCTACCCCAAAACTCAAAATGTTACCTGAGCACCTCAAATACGCATTTCTTGGTGCAAACGACACGAATCCGGTAATCGTATCCTCCCTTTTAACTTAGTTCAGCTTGATAAACTGCTTAGGGTGTTGAGAAAATATAAGTCTGCACTAGGTTGGTCGATATCTGATTTGAAAGGCATAATTCCATCGATTGTCATGCATAAAATTCGTATGGAAGATATGTATAAACCTTCAGTGTAGAATCAAAGAAAATTAAACCCTATTATGCAAGAAGTTGTCAGGAAAGAGGTTTTAAAGTGGTTAGATTCCGGGATTATGTATGCCATATCTGATAGTTCTTGGGTGAGCTCGGTACAAGTGGTACCAAAGAAGGGGAGATGACAATAGTAAAAAATGAAAATGATGAGTTAATTGCTACTAGGATAGTTGCAGGGTGGCATATCTATATTGATTATAGGAAATTGAATGATGCCACTCGTAAAGATCATTTTCCCTCCCCTTTATTGATATGATGTTAGATCATTTGGCGGGATTCGATTATTATTGTTTTCTAGATGGTTATTCCAGGTACAATCAGATCATTATTGCACTGGAAGACCAAGAGAAAACGATATTTATATGTCCCTATGGTACGTTTGCATTCCGCAGAATGCCATTCGGATTATGTAATGCACCCGCAAATTTCCAGCACTGCATGATGGCCATTTTTCATGATTTATCGAGAAAATTATGGAGGTGTTTATGGATGATTTTTCTATATTTGGAGATTCTTTTGATCATTGCTTCCACAATCTTTCTTTAGTTTTACAGAGATGCGAAGAAACTAATCTTGTTTTGAATTGGGAGAAGTGCCATTTTATGGCACGTGATGGCATTGTATATGCCCACCAAATTTCTTCTGTAGGTTTAGAAGTGGATAGAGCAAAGATTGTGGCAATTGAGAAACTCCCACCTCCGACAAATGAAAAAGCAATCAGAAGTTTCTTGGGGCACGCCGGATTCTACAGAAGGTTCATTCGTGACTTTTCTAAAATCACTAAACCTTTGAGCCAATTATTAGAAAAAGATATTGCTTTCAATTTTTTCAATTGTTTACAGGCATACAAGATTTTGAAGAAGGCGTTGGTGACTGCACCAATTCTCGTAGTCTCGGATTGGAGTCAGCCCTATGAGCTGATGTGTGATGCCAGTGATTTTGCAGTAGGGGCAGTTCTTGGCCAGAAAAAAAGATAAGTTATTCAGAGCCATCTACTACGCAAGCAAAACATTGGACAGTGCCCAACAACATTACACTACCACTGAGAAAGAGATGTTGCCAATTGTATTTGCATTCGATAAATTCCGATCTTACTTGATTGGAACAAAGATGATAGTCCACAGAGACCATGTAACGATCAAATATCTCTTTGACAAGAAAGATGCAAAACCGAGACTGATTTGGTGGATTCTCTTATTGCAAGAATTCGATGTGGAAATTAGAGACATAAAGGGATACAAAATGTGGTGGCAGACCAATTATCCAGGCTTGAGTACAAAAAGGAGAAAGAGGGTATAGAATCGATCAAAGAAGAGTTTCTAGATGAGCAACTTTTATTAGCACAAGCAATATTCCCATGGTACGCGGATTTCGTAAATTACTTGGTAGTTGGAGTTTTGCCTCGGTTTATCCTCTTGTCGAAAAAATAAGTTTCTCCATGATGTAAAGTTTTATATGTGGGATGATCCCTTGCTCTTTAAGAGGTGCGCAGACATGATCATCGGGCGATGTGTGCCTCAAGAAGAGTGAGAGGGAGTTCTACAAAGCGATGCCATTCATCACCTTCCTGGGGGGACACTTTAGTCCGACACGTCTTTGCTGCAAAGATACTACAGAGTGGGTTATACTGGCCTACGTTATATAATGATTGTTATATGTATGTGCAACAGTGTGATAGATGCCAACGGATGAAGAACATATCTAGACAACATGAGATGCCTATGACAAATGTGATGGAAGTGGAGCTATTTGATATGTGGGGGATTGATTTCATGGGTCCCTTTCCATCACCTTCGGGCTATCAATATATTCTCCTCGAAGTGGAATATGTATCCCAATAGGTAGAAGCAATTCCTTCACATACAAACGATGCACAAGTAGTAATGTAGTTCTTGAAGAGATATATATTCACTCGATTTGGAACCCCGAGAGCTTTGCTTAGTGACGAGGGGTCACATTTTGTGAATAAATTGATGAGCAATCTACATGCAAAATATGGGGTTAGGCATAAAGTGGCATTGGCATACCATCCAGAAGCAAATAGGCAAGCTGAAATAGCCAATCGAGAGATCAAACAAATCTTAGAAAAGACGGTGAGCATAAATCGCAAAGATTGGGCTATGAAGTTAGATGATGCTTGACGGGCATACCGGACAGCCTTCAAGACGCCTTTGGGCACATCTCCATACCTGTTGGTATTCGGAAAATCGTGTCACTTACCCATGGAATTAGAACATAAATCATTCTGGGTAGTAAAGAAGTTAAATTTTGACTTCAAAACAGCGGGTGAAGAAAGGCTACTACATTTAAATCAGATAGAAGAGTTCCAAGACGAGGCCTATGAGAACTCCTAGATCTACAAGGAGGACACAAAGAGATGGCACGACAAGATGATTAAGAAACGAGAGTTTTTACTTGGTGAACAAGTCCTCTTGTACAACTTACGTCTCAAATTCTTTCCCAAAAAACTCAAATCTTGGTGGTGGGGCCATTCGTAATTAAGAAAGTGTTATCACCCCAAAAGTAGTGGAATTATTGACACGGGATAGTGAGACATTTATGGTCAATGGTCAGAGGATCAAGCACTATTTGCATAGAGATCAAAAGGAAGAGGTGGCATACATCACCTTGCGGGATCCGTGATCGAAACATACGAGGCATCAAGCTATAGGCGTTAAATCTAGCACTTGTTGGGAGGCAACCCAATGGTTTGTTGTTTTTCGTTATTTTTCCCTTACTTAGGTAGGATTTATTTGCTTTAATCATAAAAAAACTGAAAAACGCCTTCGCATTGACGCACGGACAGCCCGTGCGCATACGCACGCCGTGCGCAAATTCGAAGGTGTGGGGGCTACTCTTGATTTGACGCACGGGCAGGTCGTGCGTAAACGCATGGCCCGTGCATCTATCCGCTGAAGCATTATTAAATCGCGATTTGGGGGTCTTCTTCCCACTTCAAAAACACAATTGAGCCCTAACTCTCCAAATCCCTCTCGCCCCTATCTCCCCATTTGCTAAAAGTTCGAATTTTCACTTGGTTTTCATTACAAATCCGACACCCTCACCATATTATACACGAATTGTGCACAAATTTTGAATTTGGTTGGAGTTTTGTTGGGAGAAAGGCACCTAGGGCTTAAAATTCACCCTTCATGTGAATTCTTGGAAATATTGGTAAGAACTACACTCTTTTTTTGATTTTCTTGTAGAATATGTATTGAGGATTGATATATGTAAGTCCAAGTGGCTACAATAATCTAGAGGGGGGGTGAATAGATTATGCCGATTTTTTACAAATCACCCTCTTTTTTCGAAACAACGAGAATGTAAATGCGGAAAATAAACAACACTCGTTGATTTAAAGAGGTTCAACCCACCTAGGGCCTAATCCTCTACCACCCCAAAGATCTCCTGGGATGGATTTTAAAAAGAAAAAAGATTTTATTAATTTACCAAAAATTAATACAACACCTTGAGGATTACCACAACCCTCTTTCACCACCTTGAGGATTACCACAACCCTCTTACAACACCTTTGAAGATTACCACAATCTTCAAACACCAATCACCTAGATCACCCAGTGTATTCTTACCACAAGAATACTCACAAGGATGTCTTGTGTTGAATGATGACCAAAATCAAGATTACAACTCAATAATGATTGATACAATATGAGTACAAGTGTAATCAAGAATTGAAAGCCTAGACCTCAAATAAGTGCAAGTGAAAGTGCTTAGGCTAATACAACAAGATATATGAAAGTGTTTGCTCAATTGTTCTTTGCTTGTATATTGTGTGTTGTGTCTTGTTGCTTGAATGAAGCCTCTATTTATAGGAGAGGACTTGGCTTTCATTTCCGGACATTAGCTCCTCCTTGGGGAGTGATTTGCTGCAAAAAAAACCATTTAAAATGATCAATATAGCTGTTAGAAATCAATCCCACAAAATAGGGAAAAGTTGTCTGAAAATGCAACGGATAGTTTGCTGATAAACATGGGGTTCGACCGGTCGCAAGAGAGATAAGATTGAAATTGAATTGAATTTTTACACAGGGGACCGGTCGAAGGGGGTGCGACCGTGCATTTAGCTGTGACCGGTTGCCGCTTGACGATTTTACGAAACAGTTTGGAACAAAAATCCAACTTGCGGTGCAGTCGCCCCGGTCACCCGGTCGACCGTCGCCTGCCTGTTTTTTCTTACGTCCCATTTTCTGTTTCTCACCAACTCAGCTCAGTGCGGGTTGCCCTATAGGCGACCGGTCGAGCTAAAACAAATGTGTTGTCCAATGTTTTATTGAAAATAAACTTCAAGAAATACTCAAAAAAATAGTAAAAACATTTTAAGTTGATCGGAAGTATTTAGACAACATTTAGGGACATAGTTTTGGTTTAAAAACTTATTTGAACTAAATCGAACATAATCATCAAAATCATGATAAAAACATTTATCTAACAATATATGGAGCAATATGTGATAGAATTGCCATGGTTTACCTTGATTATTCTATGGGGCATTATATCAAACACTTGGTAGACATTTTGAATTGGTGAATAATTGTGTGAGTTGTTGATTACTTATTAGTTGGACATTGATATTTAGAGTATTAGTGTAACACCCTTACCCTTGTAACACATATTTATATCGTATAAAAATATAATTCATAGGTAGCACAGCTGCATTGCGCATCAGATTAATATATTAACCATCAACTATAACCTTTTCGGTTCAAGCGGAAGCATTCACTCAAAAAGATTTAACAACGCTTATTTACACACGTGCATTCATCCATATTACATAACATTAACGATCGTGCCCTTTTATATACAGATCAAAATAACACTCCCTATATGATATGCAAATAATGAGCTGAGGGAGAAGGATGGGAATCCAGCCGACCGACCTTTGATCCATGCTTTAAACTTCTGTCACACCTCACGGATCAACTTTTATCTACAACAACTAAAATTTGGCAACATTACATTTGGTGAGTTGCAAGCTCATCAAGTATAATCTAATAACAAGTTATTTAACATCACACAAGCACATTATCACAATCATTTCACATCCTTTGATCATATCATACATAAATATATAAGTGCACATGCTTGATCATATTCTTTTATTGTTATGGGCCAGCTAATACTAAGAATAAATCGTGATCACGAAGATGGCCATGACACTCTGTAATTCTTATTCATGTAAAGTTCAGTAAACTCGAGGTAGCCGATGACGGTACTCGTGATCCAGAATTTCTGGATAATTGTAATTCTGTAACACATGATTCAAGGTTATTAGCGGCCATAACAGAATCCATTAATCTCTGATGAATGCACTTTCTGTAATCACATATCTCATTTTCGTATCAATTACATCAGTAGAGATCGCATATCTCATTTCCATATCAATAACATCATTGGAGATTACATATCTCAATTTCATTTCAATCTCATCACATAGAGATCATATATATCGATTTCATCACAATATCACCATAGAGAATCATACAATTCACGTTAGAGTACAATTAACTTTAACCACTATAGCCAAACAAGTAAGCAATTCAATTCAACACATTAATCATGTAATCACACAAGTCAAATAACAAGTTAAAAGATTATACTCACAAGTGATGTCCTTATTCCGATGTCTTTTTCTAGCTGCCTTGATTTGCTTCTTTATGGGGATTTTGGCCTATTAGCATGTCAAAATGCATAATCATGTATTTATCACTAAATAATGACAGCATGTATAACACATTTATAACCTGTATATCTAAAGGGAATCCTAATTGGTATGATTCTTAGCTCAATTAAACACATACCTCACTTCAATTTCATTGACTCATTATAACTCTGAATAGATACATATGATACATTTGTAATACAATTATTTAATGTATTTCTATTTTATCTTATTTTAGTATAATTTTATTTTAATTCCTATTCAGCAATTGAGAAAAAGTTAATAATTATTCAATAAATATTAAACCTTTAAAAGTGTGCTTTCCTCCCCCAATACAATTAACAATGGAATATATTTCAAATGTACCAATTTTATTAAATTAGTATATCTCATTACAACCAGTTCTCTTATATTCTATAGATTGACCTTTCTATGAAGTGAATTTCTTGTGACTATATTTCAAATCAATACATAATTTATATATATATATATATATATAGCTATTCAAATAATTTCTTTTTCATACAAAGTTAAAATCAGGGTATGAACTAATAATTTAAGAAGGCTAATTAACGAAAGAAAATATATTCTATATCACGATGACTAGCTAATTAAAAGAAACAATTACTTTGCTGGAATAAATACTAATATTTTGTTTGTTTATTTACTTTCTTACTTAATCGGTAATTAGAGAATGGAGCATTAATTATATTAATAGACAACCTGAAGCATTTCCATTCTACTAATTCTACCAAAAATTTACCATTTGGTTTCACTAAATGGCCAGATGAAATGATAATTAAGCTGACTGACCTAAAAATAATTATGTCATATTTCTATTTTATCTATTTCTGTCATTGATTTTCATCAAGCTAAAATAAATAGCATAAATCTAACTCACATAGTGAAATTTAATCTATCGCATAATTAAAACTCTTGACATATAGATTTCAGATTTGTTTCGTTTCTTTCCCTTTTTTTTTAATAGAACAAGCTAAATCTAAGGAAAAACAGATTAGAACCCTCTTATCCGATATATCCCTCTCCTACGCACTTCGCACGATACCTCTCGTCTCACTTTTCTTCTTTTTTTTTTTTCTTCCTGTTTTGCCGAGCTCGCTCTCTGTTTAATTAGCTATCCGTGTAACTTATGTGTTATTCTAGTGATTTAATTTCAGTTAAAATATATAATATATTCTACATACTTATCCAATGGTTCGCATAAGGCGGTAAGAAACGATATTATATTGATAGATTGACTAAGTTAAGGGATAGTTAGTCACAAAAAATCATCCATGTGCATTGGTGCATGCATATGTACCTCCAACTCATTTGCTTAAGTGGCCAACCAAGGTACATGGTTTCTTACAAATATTTATTATACTATGTAAAAGAAGGTACATATAGATGACATATCTATAAGTTCGTATACACCACCAAGACATTCATATATATATATATATATATATATATATATATATTTTTTTTACTATCATATTTAAGTTATAGATATTGTATTTAATTAATATAAAATATGGATACTGTATGCCTTCTATTATTACTATGAAGTATTTAAAATATGCATATAATGTTCTTTTGAGTGATGTAATTATGCTAATTAAAATGCACGATTTCGGGTTATGACAATCTTCCCCCATAAAAATTTTGTCCTCGAAATTTGTACTGCTTTGGTAAATAACCACGAATATTGTTCTCTCATATGTTGTTCTGTTTCCCATGTAACTCTTCTCTAGAATGATTTCTCCATAACACTTTTACCAATGGAATCATTCTGTTTCTAAGTTGTTTTTCTTTGTATCCCACTATTCCAATTGGTTCTTGATATAACTCGGATTATCGCAATTTCAACCGGTTCATCTTGAAGAACATGTGAAGGGTCCTGGTCTCAGATCGACGAAGCATACTAACATGGAATACATTATGAATGCGGGACAATTTAGGCGGCAAGGCAAGCCTAAAAAGCTAATGGTCCAACCCTTTCAAGTATTTCATATGGGCCGATATAACGGGACTCAATTTACCTTTCTTTCCAAATCGAGAATACCCTTTCAAGGGGGAAACACGGAGAAATACTTTCTCACCAACTCGCATATTCTATTTCCGTCTATGTTGATCAATATAACTCTTTTGCCTATCTTGAGCTGCTTTTTAATCGACTTTTACTATTTGCACTTTTTAATAGTGTCTTGAACTGGATCGGACTTTCCATGTCGTATTCCCTCTTCATCCCAACATACTGGACTCCGGCATTTTCTACCGTATAACGCTTCATAAGGCTCCATTCCAATGCTGCTATGATGTTGATTATTGTATGCAAATTCCATCAACGCAATGTATTCATCCCAAGAACCTTTAAACTCAAGAACACAAGCACGAAGCATATCCTCTAGAGTTTGAATAGTCCTCTCTGACTGCCCATCTGTTTGTGGATGAAATGTTGTACTAAAATGTAATTTAGTACCTAATGCTTGTTGTAAACACCCCAAAATCTCGATGTAAAACGAGGATCGCGATCTTACACAATAGACAAGGATACGCCATGTAGTTTAACAATCTCATTCACATATCTTTTAGCTAGTTTTTCGAGAGTAGAACCCCATCTAAATGGTAAAAAATGACCTGACTTTGTTAGTCGGTCAACAATAACCCAAACTGCATCATTTTTCCTCGGTGTCATAGGCAGACCATAAAGGAAATCCATAGTAATACGCTCCCATTTCCAAATAGGAATAGGTAATGGGTGCAGTTTACCCACTGATGCTTAATATTCGGCTTTAATCTGCTGGCAAGTTAAGCATTTGAAACATACTCGGCTACATCTTTCTTCATTCTGGGCCACCAATAATGGCTTTTTAAGGTCTGATACATTTTTGTACTACCGGGATGCATGGCATATGGTGCAGTATGAGCTTCTTCCATTATTTCATGCCTTAAGCCATCAACATCGGGGACACAAAGTCGATTGTTGATCGTCAAACTATCATCATCATTCAGAACAAATGATGTACTATTTTCTTGTTTCACTTTTTCTACAATACTGGTCAGTTTATCATCAAGAAATTGTGCTTGTTTAATTCTTTCAATCATCATAGGACGAACACAAAGTGAAGCGCAGATAATACCCATGTCATTTACATTCAGTTCCACATTCATCTTTCTCATATCTAACAAATATGGTAAAGAATGCACTGAGAGATACGAAATAGTACCATAAGATTTTCGACTCAAAGCATCAGCAACAACATTAGCCTTCCCTGGATGATATTCAATAATGCAATCATAATCCTTCAGCAATTCAAGCCATCTTCTTTGTCGCATGTTTAACTCTTTCTGACTCAATAAGTATTTCAAGCTTTTATGATCAGTGAAAATTTGAAAGGTGGCACCATATAAGTAGTGTCTCCATATCTTTAACGCGAAAACAACCGCAGCTAGTTCAAGGTCGTGAGTAGGGTAAGACATTTCATATGGTTTAAGTTGTCTAGACGCATAAGCAATGACCTTACTATGTTGCATTAAAACACATCCTAAACCTTGGTAAGAAGCATCACTGTAAACAACAAATCCATTGGTACCTGAAGGAATAGCCAAAACTGGGGCAGTGGTAAACCTTTTCTTCAATTCTTCGAAACTCTTTTGACAACTATCTACCCATTTGAAAGGAACACCTTTCCGTAGTAATTTTATTAGTGGAGTTGCAATAAGAGAAAAATTCTCAACAAATCGTCGATAATATCCTAGCTAAACCTAGAAAACTACGAACTTCATTTACACTTTTTGGTTTTCCCATTTAATCACCGCTTGATTTTACGTGGATCAACTTTAATCCCATCACCATAAACAACGTGTCCCAAAATGATTACTTGATCTAACCAAAATTCGCATTTACTAAGTTTTGCATACAACTGTTTCTCTCGCAAGGTTTGCAACACAATTCTCAAATGTTGTTAGTGTTCCTCAACAGATTTAGAATATAACAAGATATCATCAATAAAGACAATAACAAATTTATCTAGATAGGGTCTAAACACATTATTCATCAATGCCATAAATACAGTGGGAGCATTAGTCGGGCCAAAAGGCATTACTAGAAACTTATAATGACCATACCTAGTCCTAACGCTGTTTTTGAAATATCAAGCTCCGCGATTTTTTTAGTGATGATACCCTGATCTCAAATCAATCTTTGAGAAAACTCTAGCACCTTGCAACTGATCAAATAAATCATCTATTCTAGGCAATGGATATTTATTCTTTATTGTCACTCGATTCAACTGCCGATAATCTATACACAATCTCAACGACCATCTTTCTTTTTTACAAACAATACAGGTGCTCCCCATGGAGAAACACTCGGTCTAATGTACCCTTTGTCCAACTATTCTTGTAACTGTGCCTTTAATTCTTGTAATTCAACATGTGCCATTCTATAAGGAGGGATAGAAATTGGCGCCGTGCACTGTTGTAGTTCGATGGTAAACTCTATATCTCTATCTGGAGGTAACCCATGTAAATCATCTGGGAACATATCTGGATATTCTCTAACCACTGGAGTGTCTTCAAGTTTCAAACCACATAAGCGTGTATCTATTACATGGGCTAGGTAACATTCGCAACCTTTCTTAATCATTTTGAAAGCTGTAGATGCAGATATTATACATGGAGGCAAAATTTCTTTTTCCCCTTTAAATACAATCTGCGTCTTATCAGGAAGCTCCAACATGATTTCTTTAGTAAAACAATCCAATTTAGCATGGTGTTCGGTTAACCAATCCATACCGAGAATCACATCAAAATCTCTTAAGGGCATAACGAGTAAACTAGCACTCAATTCTGATTCACCGATCAAAATTTTGCAATCACAATATACAGTATTTACAATCACCACACTCCCTAATGGGGTCTGAACCAGTAAATCATAGCCTAATGTTTCCGGTTTATTACCCGAACGCGATGCAAATGATTGTGAAACAAATGAATGTGTTGCTCCTGGATCAAATAAAACATAAGCATTTGCATCAGATATTGAAATATTACCAGTAACTACGGTTGGTGAAACTTTAGCTTATTCCTGTGTCATAGCAAAAACTCGAGCTGGACCTTGTTGTCTGCTCGCTTGACTTTCCACTGCACTAGCGCCTCTTCCTATACCGAATCTTCCTCGACCTCTACCTCTATTAGGATTGAAACCACTAAATCTAGTTTGCTCAATGGTGGATTCCTCACGTGGTTTTGTGCAATTCCTTGCTATATGTCCAGATTCACCACATCTAAAATATTTTCCTGTAAACAATCTACGTTCTCCATAATGATTTTTACCACAATGTGTACATGTAGGAACTAGTGGTGTAGAACCAACACTCTTACTGGCTGATGTTGCACCCCTAAAACTACAACTTTTTGAACTGCTCGGGAAGCTCCTCGGTGGAGGTGCAGTAAATTCCTTCCTATTTCTAAATCCTCTAGTTTCGTCACCCTGCCTCTTCTTATTATACTGAAAGTTTTGTTTTGATTCAGCTTCCAATTTCTCAGCATGTATCACTGCAGCTTTCATCTTACTATAGGACTCCAAATCTGTAGGTGTAATACGGTTTCGAATAGCAAATCAAAGTCCAAAATCAAATCAGGTACATTTTTCTTTTTGTGGCTACTGGATGTGGGCGTAATGAGAAAGCTGATTAAACATCACTTCATATTCAGAAACTGGTCGACTTCCCTGTTTAAGTTCAAGAAACTCTTTTTCTTTCTGATCCCTATAAACCTCTGGCAAGTATGTATCGTGAAATTCTCTTAGAAAATCATCCCATATCAATACAGGTGGCTGAACAGTACTATGAGGTATAGTCTCCCACCAATCATACGCATTCCCCTGGAGGAGTGATACTTCATAATCAAACTTTTCTTCAGGATAACATTTCATCAAATTCAAAACCCTTTCTGTTCGTTTCAGCCATGTTTCAGCCTCTGCTAGGTCAGTAGTACCCACAAAATCAACAGCTCCCATTTTTCTAAGTTTATCATACTTTCGTTCCCGTGGTTCAAGGGGATTTACCGGTATATATGGTGGATACACAAAATGAGCAGGTATTCCATGCACATGATGCGTAGGTGAATGAGATGAGTGTGACTCTGGCTTGGCTGCTCCTTCCCCTCCGTGAACACGTTGCTCATCATTATGTACATGTGCTTCTGGACTCACAACCCATTGCCTAAAATATGACAAAAATTGTAACCTTTGTATAACATTTAATGATAATGCACATGTCATGCCATGATCTACAGAACCCCTACCCGGGCTCTGATACCAAACTAACATGTAACACCCTTACCCTTGTAACACATATTTATATCGTATAAAAATATAATTCATAGGCAACACATCTGCATTGCACATGAGATTAATATATTAACCATCAGCTATAACCTTTTCGGTTCAAGCGGAAGCATTTACTCAAAAAGATTTAACAACACTTGTTTACACACGTGCATTCATCCATATTACATAACATTAACGACCGACCCTTTTATATACAGATCAAAATAAAACTCCCTATATGATATGCAAATGATGAGCTGAGGGAGAAGGATGGGAATCCAGCCGGCCGACCTTTGATCCATGCTTTAAACTTCTGTCACACCTCACGGATCAACTTTTATCTACAACAACTAAAAATTGGCAACATTGCATTTGGTGAGTTGCAAGCTCAGAAAATATAATCAAAATAACAAGTTATTTAACATCACACAAGCACATTATCACAATCATTTCACATCCTTTGATCATATCATACATAAACATATAAGTGCACATGATTGATCATATTCTTTTACTGTTATGGGCTAGCTAATACCAAGAATAAATCGTGATCACGAAGATGGCCATGGCACTCTGTAATTCTTATTCACGTAGAGTTCAGTGAACTCGGGGTGGCCGTACGGTACTCTGTTATCCAGAATTCCTGGATAATCGTAATCCTGTAACAAATGATTCAAGGTTATTAACGGCCATAACAGAATCCATTAATCTCTGATGAATGCACTTTCTGTAATCATATATCTCATTTTCGTATCAATTACATCAGTATAGATCACATATCTCAATTTTATTTCAATCTCATCACATAGAGATCATATATCTCGATTTCATCACAATATCACCATAGAGAATCATACAATTCACGTTAGAGCACAATCAACTTCTAACCACTATAGCCAAACAAGTAAGCAATTCAATTCAACACCTTAATATATCATGTAATCACACAAGTCAAATAACAAGTTAAAAGATTATACTCACAAGCGGTGTCCTTATTCCGATGTCTTTTCCTAGCTGCCTTGATTTGCTTCTTTATGGGGATTTTGTCCTATTAGCATGTCAAAATGCATAATCATGTATTTATCACTAAATAATGACAGCATGTATAACACATTTATAACCTGTATATCTAAAGGGAATCCTAATTGGTATGATTCTTAGCTCAATTAAACACATACCTCACTTCAATTTCATTGACTCATTATAACTCTGAAAAGATACATATGATACATTTGTAATACAATTATTTAATGTATTTCTATTTTATCTTATTTTAGTATCATTTTATTTTAATTCCTATTTAGCAATTGAGAAAAAGTTAATAATCATTCAATAAATATTAAACCTTTAAAAGTGTGCTTTCCTCCCCCAATACAATTAACAATGGAATATATTTCAAATGTACCAATTTTATTAAATTAGTATATCTCTTATATTCTATAGATTGACCATTCTATGAAGTGAATTTCTTGTGACTATATTTCAAATCATTACATAATATATATATATATATATATAACTATTCAAATAATTTATGTTTCATACAAAGTTAAAATCAGGGTATGAACTAATAATTTATGAAGGCTAATTAACGAAAGAAAATATATTCTATATCATGATGACTAGCTAATTAAAGAAACAACTACTTTGTTGGAATAAATACTAATATTTTGTTTGTTTATTTACTTTCTTACTTAATCGGTAATTAGAGAATGTAGCATCAATTATATTAATAGACAACCTGAAGCATTTTCATTCTACTAATTCTACCAAAAATTTACCATTTGGTTTCACTAAATGGCCAGATTAAATGATTATTAAGCTGAACCTAAAAATAATTATGTCATATTTCTATTTTATCTATTTCTGTCAATGATTTTCATCAAGCTAAAATAAATAGCATAAATCTAACTCACATAGTGAAATTTAATCTATCCATAATTAAAACTTTTGACATATAGATTTCAGATTTGTTTTGTTTCTTTCCCTTTTTTTTTTTAATAGAACAAGCTAAATACAAGGAAAAATAGATTAGAACCCTCTTACCGATATATCCCTCTCCTACGCACCTCGCACGATACCTCTCGTCTCACTTTTCTTCTTTTTTTTTTTTTTTTTCCTGTTTTGCCGAGCTCGCTCTCTGTTTAATTAGCTATCCGTGTAACTTATGTGTTATTCTTGTGATTTCAGTTAAAATATATAATATATTCTACATACTTATCCAATGGTTTGCATAAGGCGGTAAGAAACGATATTATATTGATAGATTGACTAAGTTAAGGGATAGTTAGTCACAAAAAATCATCCATGTGCATCAATGCATGCATATGTACCTCCAACTCATTTGCTTAAGTGGCCAACCAAGGTACATGGTTTCTTACAAATATTTATTATACTATGTAAAAGGAGGTACATATAGATGACATATCTATAAGTTCGTATACACCACCAAGACATTCATATATATATATATATTTTTTTTACTATCATATTTAAGTTATAGATATTGTATTTAATTAATATAAAATATGGATACTGTATGCCTTCTATTATTACTATGAAGTATTTAAAATATGCATATAATGTTCTTTTGAGTGATGTAATTATGCTAATTAAAATGCACGATTTCGGGTTATGACAATTAGTGACTTCATTTCTCTACAATTGTATTGATTTTGAAATAACGAAACTAGTTCTTGATTTGAGACTTGTGAAGATGAGACATTATGCTCTTTATAGATAGGGAACACTAGACATGATTTCACCATATTCTTGATGTTGCTATGTTTATCCGAAATCTCACAAATGTTTTTGCTAGGTACAACATCGAAACGAGTGATTATGGCCGACAGAGGGGAAGGGCACCATAAGAAGCGTATCTGAATAGCCCCGCAGCTTACGGGGTAGAACTCTCAGAGGATGTGGACATTGAAAGATGGAATAGGTTGGTCACCCGGCCTATGACCCCTACTAGATACGCTGATGACGAGTGTACCTAAATACTTGGGATACATGATGACGTCTGGAGATTATTAGAGAAGGTCGGGTAGACGACATTCATGCGCGGGAGATGGCCTACATACAGAAGCCTCACACTTGAACTCTTGAGCACCTTCGAGGTGTTAAAGCAAGGAGGCGCATATGAACCTTTTGAGGTTCGTTTCCAGCTGGGAAATGTGCATAGGCGACTGTCCATCACCCAATTAAACAACATCTTTGAGGTGCCAACTAATGCGTCTTTCATACCCCCATTGGGATATAATCAGCAGGCCTTCTGGCGACTACTCGTAAGACACCAAACACAGGTATAAAGATCTACGAGGCGAGGATTGCCAAATTCTCATGGGCATGGAATCCGATATTCGGTATATTCAACGGGTCATCTTAGCCTCCGTCTTTGCGAGAGAGAATAACAGGGGCATGACCACCAGGGAACTCTACTTGATATGGTGCATGCTGACTAGCACACCATTTAACATGGCAACTCATTTTTCGGAACAGTTGGAGCAAGTGGCTAGAGGTCGGGCACCATAATGATTAAGGGTATGATTGCTCCGATCGCCCGATACTTCAACATTAATGTTAGGGCCCTGGATCCGATTGAGGGTGAAAGGAGGATAAGTTTGGAAGTATTACGCACTATGAAGATCATCACAGGAGATGAGGGCATGTACCTCTTCCAACAAAGAGCCGGACATCCATTCCTACTGCCCAACACGGCTCTCTCCACTGTGGAGAACATCAATGACAAGGCCAATTATTTACTGAACTCTGAGGCACATGAAAGAGTTATACAAGCCATGCTCGCACGAAAAAAGCGAAGGGTCGCCAAATTCCTAGATGACGAAGAGTTGGTGGCGGAGGAGATGGAATATTTAGGAAACGAATAGGGAGCCGGGCACGAATACCAACCAAGGGTGGAGGACATACCAAAGAGTTCCCACAGAGGTGAGGAGTGTGGGGGTCATGACTTCAATGATCGACTATTAGCCCTTGAGGAGCGAGTCCAACTGCACCATGATGAATTTCGATCTTTCAGAACAGAGAAGTAGCAATGGAACATGGCAGCTGATAGGCGGCAAAAAGAGCTCCTCGATATGATGCGACAAATGACTCAGTGACACATTTCTCAAGGCCACTATCCACCACCACCCCCTCAGTGAGCCAAGTTGAATCCACCCTTTTTCTTTATTGAATTTCTATCTTTCCTTGTGTGCGATATAATTTCATTCAAGTTTGGAGGAGAGAGAGTTAGTTTTGATATGTAGGGTATGGAGAGAATTTTTTTTTGCATTTCATATAGTTGCAGGTAGAGCACTTAGGTTGCATTGCATTAGAAGCACATTTATAGTTTTAGCACATTTACTGCTTTAGTAGGTCTTAGGGAGTGAGTAAACTGGGTTTTGTTGTGTGTAATGTGACTTGGGGGATATTTTGAAAATTTTTGTGCTGTTTTGAATTGGGTGTTGAGTGCTAAGTGATCAAGATGAGAATGGATGATATAGAGCATGTGAATATTGAAAACATGGATGTTATGGTTTGATTTACGGATATGCAAGTCTGTGAGCTTTTGAGCCTTTACTGCTTTCATTATATGCAGACTTGTTTGTTGCCTTGAGTGTATCATTCTTGATGTTAGAACTCTAGAACTTGCTCTAGTATCTCTGTCAAAACCACATGTTGTATGCGATTTATGAAAATGATTTAAGGCCATTTTTGTTGAGCCTTTCAAGCCTTTGGCCTACCCAATGATATTGAATTCCTTAGTTAGCCAATTTGAGCATATTGCCTATTTTTTTCATAGCCACATCTTTAGCCTTAACTTGATATGTCTGTTGCCCTAAACTTGAGCTTATAGCATTGAGTAAGTGGGTTGAATAAGGTTGAACTGGATGAAATCAATAATATAAATAATCGTGTGAGAGTTGGTTTATGAGAATAAAAGAACAGAAAAGGAGGAAAAAAATGATGGATACTCATGAAAGAGTCGAAAAACAATCGACTCTATGATTGTGTTTGCTATGAATAAACTTCTAGGCTGGGGTTGTAATATGACGTGAAAAAGTTGAGTTTTATCAAAGAAAAGAAAAAAGGGGATATGAAGAATTGATGAAAACAAGGGGTGGTTTGAGAAGCATAGTGGTTTTATATGAGGTTTGTTGATTCAAATGAAAAATATGCTTACTAGTCAATATGCTCGAGTTTGAGTCACTTTATCCAAATTTCCCTACCCTAACCAAAGAACCTTCATTACAACCGAATGACAAAGTCCTTTTGATTCATGAATTGCATACACTTTAGTGGCGGAGATATGAGATGATTTGCGAGCTTATGATAGTTCTTCATCATTGATATGATTTGAGCGTAAACACGTCCTTTATACACTTGAGAGGAGAGCATACACTTGATCAGTGAGAGTCGTAAATTCAAAGCATTTGCCATGATTATATTGAAACGTGTTCTATATTGGAGATTTGAGGCTTGATTAATTCATTACTTGATATCTATGGATAAGTAACATGAGTTCTTGGTGTTGTTCTTGCTTGTGTACTTCCTCCCACTCGTGTTTTGTTTGGCTTGTATAGCGTTGATACAGTCTGTCAACAGTTTAAGTTTAGGGGTTTGTTTACTGTGAGTTTTGCATGTATTTTGGGCATGATTTTGGCTAAAATGAATTGATAAACATGCATTAACTCAGTAAAATGGGTCGTGTTCTAATATTATGGAAAAGATATTACGCTTTGCTCATTTTGCAGGAAATTAACAATGTTTAGAGTACTTTTGAAGCAATTTGGAGCATCGCAGTGTAGGACTGTCAAGAATCTAGTTATTACGCGAGGTATGGAGCTGAACCGAGAAGAAATCAGAGGAACCAAGCGAAAAAGAGGCATGCACGGGTAGCATGTACACATAGGCACGACTCGTGCATGATCTATACATCAGGACTGAACCTTCGACTTGACGCACGAGCTGGTCGTGCCTATACGCACGGCCCATGCGTCTGATCAAGAGAAAAATAAAAGTTTCGACTTGATGCACATGCAGCCCGTGCGCATAAGCACGACCCGTGCGTCTGTGTGGGTTTTCAAAATTTCACTTCGTATTAACATGGGTTTGGCCCGGGGATGTTATAAATAAAGAGGAGACAGACCAAGAAGAGGACACACATATTTTTACCCTTGAAAGCAGAGAAAAGAGCATCCTTCTACTTGAGGAATCGAGAGAAAGGTCGAGATCGCATCCACACTTGAGGATTGAAGATTGATTGAGAGATCATCGATATCCCTGAGTTTTTCTTACTCCATTGCATTCTTATTTTTTTTTATCTAGTTTGATATGGATATGAACAATTTGTCTATGAATTCTTCGTTTCCCATGTCCGACTAAACACCTTGTGATTCCGGGGTTTGGGATTAGGTTAATTCACTCTTGTTTGATGCTTAATTTTAATTGAAGTTATTATTTCGAAATCTACTTGAGTACTTTGCTTTATTACTTGTTTTATCATACAACCAATGGTTTAACATGCTTGATGTGTTGATTCATAATTCGAGAGATGAGTTTCAATAATAGATCTTGAGTATTGACATGAATACTTTGCATGATTGAGAAGTCTGGGAGTATTTGTGAGGATTGCTGATCTTATATGCTTTTGGGAGTTGTTTATCTTATGTTGAGTAGAGATGCTAAAATAGATAATTCAATCAACGTATTTATTGTGTCTCGAGAGAGAGGATAAATTACTTTTGTGATCGTCTTATAGGGAAGATAAATAATAACTTTGGTTTGATTAATCTGATAGCAAGAGGGAGATTAACTGAAACCATAACCCTGGAATGCATCCATCTACTTGATCTTTTCAATCGTAACTCTTTGCTTTGTTCTTTTTATGATAACATATTGTCTTAGTTTTATAAAACAACAATCTCACTTCGATCCTCTAAATAAAAATAATGCTATTACAATCTCAATACTTAGTGTGTTAATTTAGTAGTCTTTGTGGGATCGACCTTACTTACCCTATCTATTAATTATACCATTCATTTGCGATGAAGCTAGGAAATAAAGCAAACAGGTTCTGCGAGCTCCCATGTCCCATGCGTTTCATGCTCCATGTGCTCCACGTTCCACGCTCCCTGAGCCCCTGCGTGTTGTGCGCTTCACACTTCACTCTCCATGCTCTGCAAGCCCCCATGGCTTGTGCGCTCCACGCTCCGCACTCCGCTCTCTCCCACTTTGTAGACCTCTTGCATTCTAGGGACCTCCTGAATTTTGATCCTTCTAGAACTCCTCAGCACTATCCTCCTTACTCGAGTTGGAGCCTGATGGGAACTCAACATATCCGCCCACCTCTTGAAGATCTGGTGCCAAAGAGGGGATACCAAACTCCGTAGGTGAAATTGGAGCCAGACCAAATGAATTGGAATCGACTGGCCGCTAACTCCCTGACCACAGAATAATTAAGACAGAACTTCGAGGTTTGAAACCCAACTCGAAACGCGCAAAAATCCCTAAATGGAAGAAACCCGACGCAATGAAGAACGAACTGGGGGATGGGACCATCCTCTGAGGTGTGCTTGAGGGTGCCCTTGAGAGCTGCCTTGAGAGCTCCCTTGAGGGCGCACTCCCTTGCTCGTCCATGCTAGTGTCCATTTCACTCTCAACAGCCCACAATTTTTTCTCAAGTCTCCCACCAAACAACGAATTCAAATTGAAAAAGGCTAGAGAGAGAACAATTACTTCTTGGTCAAAGCTCTCTTACCAAGCTTATTCTTGGAGCAAGAATGAGTGAGACCCCTCAATCAAAGCCGAATTGGTAAACAAAATTGACTTTTTTCGGCATCATTTAGTTTTGAAATTACTTATTAATTACACAATATTGTTACTCATTATTGAATAGCAAATATTATTATTTGGCCTGCGAGCCTACTTGCTCCTACGAGGATCATGCGGCTCATCATCCCACATATAATTATCTAGCCCATATCGGCCCGCACGGCCCACTTTACCCTACAACGCCCATGCGGCCCAACAACCAAGGTATAAAAATGTCTATTTGCCCCATATTTAAGTAATTTGGGTATTCTCAGTTAATTGTTCTCACTTGTTGTTTCCTTTGCTCTGGATTTTCTTCAACCTAGAGGGGCCTCCTTGGAACAACCCTATGGTCCATCTAACATTTGCTGAAGTGATCACAGACAAGTTCCCATCTCAAGAACTACTAGGTCCGAAGAAGAAGTTGGACTTTTTATCAGAAACCTTGATTAGGAGTGATTTGTGGATTTTAGAAACATTAAGATCATATGGGATATAGATTAAGGATTACAAAATCAAAACTAGTTATAAAGCAATGAAAGCAATATAAAAAATATACAATGAAATTAGGGTAAAAATTTCAAGATAGAAACACCAGTTGTAAATCGTTGAGGATCAGAAGCCTCAAGTAATAACATGCTTAGCTGGACTGAAAAAGTCTCCAAAATGTCACTAAAAACCAGCTGACCACAAAGGTGAGTCACAAAGTCCAAAACCTTATCACCAAAGATCCACAAAGATCTACCCAAATAACCCCTCGCTGAAACCCTAACTCTCACCAAACCCTTCAAGACAGTCCATAAAAGCTACGAACATAGAAGAATCACTTGAAAACACAAAGTATTACATAGTATCATACAAACACACTTTAGAAACCAAAGACAGATCATGTTGACATGGAGATATAGAGGTTTTAGAGAGAGAACACAAAGTAAAGAGAGAGAAGAGCGCAAAATAGAGAGAGAAACAAAAATTCAGAAGTAAGATTAGGGTTTCAGATGAGGACGTTATTATGGGTGAGATGGAGAGCCAAGATCAATGTCCGATAATTGATGGACAAGATCAAGAATAACATGATCCCCATATATTTGAAATTGGATGCCGCAAAGATCCATACCGGGAAGCGAGTAAAGAGCAAATAGCTGGTAATGGGTTGGGTTTTGGGAGCTGGACCAGAATATTAAACAATTACCCAACTATACACATAAGATAATTGGGCCAACAACTCAACACCTTCACCCTATTTGATAAGGTGAAACTTTCATTTGTCACAAAATATTTCTTAACTAAAGTTAAAACCATGCATTCAGTGGATTCTGATATAGCTCAAGTGGTCATAGAGCATGTTACTGGTCCATCACACCTAGGTTTGACATCTCATTCCCATTTTCCCATTTAAAAGAAAACATGCATTCAATAATTAAAGAATTATAATGTGTAGATATTCCAATTTTTTGAACAGAGTATAGATGTGATCGCAGATGTAGTCACATTTAAGAACATATTTAGAAACAACAACAAAATCAACAAAGTAAAGTTATCAAAATATTCAACAGACTATAGGAAACAAAAATAACATCCCTAAAATAGATAGTTCAGTACAATCCAAATCTTAGAGATTATGCAAATCATCCGTATTGACATTAGCATCAACCAGTTTGCCTTGTCATTCACTTCAAAGTCAAACTGCAGTCCTTCATCTTCTTGAACATTCCCATTACTTGGGGCAACAATATCAGTAGCTGGAGTATCTCCCCCTGCAAAAATGTTAAGTCTAGCTTCAGTTTCCTCTCCTCTTTTTTGGCCAGAAAGCGTGCCAAGGATGGTTTGCAACTGTGAAAAGCAGTAAAATGAGCAATTTATTGCTCAGCAAAAGCCAGTTGGACCTGTAGAAATATAATGCCTTACTTTTTTAAATGCATTTTTAGCGTTACAAGATTTTGAGAAAAACACATAATATTTTTTAAAATAAATAGATAAATGAACAATTTAGCGAAAACGATAATGAGAATACTTTAAGTCTTAAGAAATAATAATAGAATATTTGCCAAAGTTAAAGAAAATCCACTCAAAACACTTTGAAATAAATTAAAAAAAAATAGTACATCACAATTGTTCGAAATTTAAAACGAGTTCATAGTTCTTGAAATTGAATAATTAAAAGTGAAATCATCGGCTATTCCCCCACATCTGCAACGCATCCATCCGTATGATCTGAAATGAATTTGAATTTAGGGGGTGAGTAATCACATACTCAGTAGGGATAAAGGATTGTCCAAGCTAAATATGAAAAGTGCACAATTACATAAATTAACACATAATCTTTCCCATTGGCATACGACGAATAGCACATAACCTTTCCTATTTGCCTAAGCCAAATAGCATATAACCTTTCTCGTAGGCACGAATGCCATATTTTCCTTTCCCGTGGCACGAGGTCAAATTTGTTTCCTTTCCCGTGGCACGAATGCCATATTTTCATTTCCTGTGGCACGAGGCCAAAATTTTCCTTTCCCATTTCATAAATATATATAACATACATTGTAATGAGAAACATGTAATAAAGATTAATCATATCATATAGCACATTAAAAGCATATAATTCACATAATTATGCATATCATGTAATACATCGAAAGCATATAATTCACATAATTATGCATATCATTTAACTATTGAAAATGCCTAATTCACATAATTGAACTGTTTAAGCATTTAACAAGGACAATGAATTACACACATAAAATGTGATAAGAATCTCTACCTCAATCAGCAAAAATAAAGTGGATGCACAAATAGCTCGAAAGTAGAAGTCCTAATTGTACGGTTCTTCGTGGCCTACAATATAAAGTTAATATGATTTAGACCTAGAGATTAAGTAGTAACTTATAATTAAAATAATTATATTTATATAATAGCCTAGGGCTTTTTAGAATGTAAAAATTGACAAAAAAATATAAGTTTTGAGGTCTAATCGAAAGAAGTTAAAAGTAAATTTTAGTTTTGGACTAAATGAAAACTTGTAGGGTCAAATTAAAAAATCCAGAAAGTTTAAATAAGTTATAGAGGTTAATCTAAATATCTGCAAATTTTAAATAAAGATCTGGACTGAATTGAAACTTGATTGGGACTGAATAGAAAATTCTGGAAACCTTGAATTTGAAATTTGGACTGAAATGAAACTTCAGGGGGTCAAATATGTAAATCATCAAAAATTCCAATTTAGCCCTATTCTCTATAAAATTTTCAAATTCAAGCCCGTACTCAAAAGACCCCATTCTCGTCACCTCCCTTTTGTCACCTTTGACCTCCCTCCGTCACCGGTGGAACCCATTTCCGGCAACGTAACTCACACACACTCTCAAAATATGCTAAACACACATACACACACACACACACACAGAGTTACGCGCATACCCAGTTACACGCACACACACACACAATTACATTCACACAGACGCACTTACACACAATATCACACATACACATATACACTCTTTAATTTATATACACACACAGACGCACCCATACAAATACATAGTAACACACACATACGCACCCATACAAATACATAGTAACACACACATACATCAGCACACCAACTTGTTAGATAAATATTTTTATCGTAACTTTGATGATTTTATTTAACCGAGTTTTTCACCAAAACAATGTCCCTAAATATTGCCCAAATACTCCTAATCGATTTAAAATATTTTTACTAATTTTTCGGAGTATTTCTTGAAGTTTATTTTTGACTAAAATTGGACAACACTTCCGTTTCGTGGTCAACCGGTCACCCTAGAGGACAACCCGTGCCTGAAAGTTTGATTTCTGAAACAGAAATGAAACTGGAAAAAATAGGAAGGTCGACCGGTCGACCAGTTCCTGTGGAACAAAGATTAAAACCTGACTTCTCTGTAAAGCAAAATGTTGAGGTTGGACCGGTCCACGATGGGGCCGGATGGTCGAACCCCTAGTCGACCGATCGAGCACCCCCTTGACCGGTCTAACAGGGTATTTTTCAAGTATTAATTCGAATTTCTTGTTTGTGGTCAACCGTTTGACCTAATGTTTTATCAGCAAACTATTCGTTGTGCAGCAGACAACTTTTCATGATTTTAACGGAATTGATTTCTAACAGCTATAATATCCATTTGATTTGCATTTTTTTTGTAGATTTCAATCTCCAAGGAGAAGCCTATGTCTGAAAATCAAATCCAAGACCTCTACTATAAATAGATAAAGGATTGAAGCAACAAGATATAACAACACAAGCAATACAAACACAAGCAAAACTCTTATTCTTCACTTTCATATTCTTGTCGTATTTAGGCTAAGTCTTTCACTTGCACATCCTGAGCACTAGGCTTTATTCTTGATTACACTTGAACTTCAAAGTTGTATACTTCTATGAGTTGTAATCTTGAATTTCTTTCATTCATCCAAAGCAAGATATTATTGTTAGTGTTCTTGTGGTAAGAGCACACTTGGGTGATTTTAGGTGTTGAAGAGTGTGGTACTCTTCATAGGTGTAAGAAGATTGTGGTAATCTTCTTTGTGGTGTTGTAAGAAGAGTGTGGTACTTTTCAAGGTGAAGGTGTAATAGCTTTGGTATCTATTAATAAAATTTCTTTTTCTTTTTCGAAATCCACTTCAGATATACCAGGGTGGTAGAAGATTAGGCCCTAGGTGGGTTGAACTTCTATAAATCATCGAGTGTTGTTTATTTTCCCACACTTACATTCTTGCTATTGTTTCTACGTTCGAAAAAGAGGTCATAAGGAAGAAAATCGGCATAATCTATTCACCCCCTCTAGTTTATCGTAGCCACTTGGACTAACAAGTGGTATCAGAGCCAAACTCTTTGGCAAGCTCGTTCTTCATTGCGAGTAAAGTGGAAAGATCCATCGCTACGAGCGAAAGCTACCTCACTACCGGCACCTCCACCAACAAGCCACCATTATTCAACGCCAACAATTATGCTTTTTGGAAAGACCGAATGAAGTGCTTTTTACAAGGGTGCGGGTTTGATATATGGAATGCGGTTATTGAAGGGTTAGCTCAACCAACCAAGAAATTTGAGGATGGCACCTCGGTTCTCAAGACCTTCAAGTAATTTGACGATAATGACAAAAAGTCATTTTCTCTAAACGGTAAGGCGTTAAATATTTTGCATTGCTCTCTTATCGCCACCGAGTATAATCGCATTAGAGGCATAAGGTCCGCACATGAAGTTTGGGAAAAATTGGAAACTATCTATGAGGGTACAAAGAAAGTTAAACAAGCAAGAAAAACCATGCTTGTTAAAGACTTTGAAAATTTCATTATGCTTGATGGAGAAAATATTTCAAAGATAGTGGAAAGGCTTGACAACATAGTCAATCCTCTTGTGGCACTTGGGAAAGTCATATACGAAGAAGACAAGGTCATGAGGTTCAAAATGCTCTCCCCGGTTCATGGTCGGAAAACGTGACGGCAATCACGTAAGCTCAAAATCTCGAAACTCTCAAGTTCGATGAGCTCATTGGGAACCTCCTCATCTATGAAGTATATCTTAAAGAGAGGAAAAATTCTAAATCATCCACCTCTCAATCGGGTATGCAAATCATTCCTAATGGCTTAGCATCTTCTTCTAATATTTCATATTATGCTTGTGATGAAGATGATGAGGAGACGGCCGCTCTTGTCTGAAAATTTGCCAAGTTTGTAAATAAAAATAAGGCAAGAAAGTCAAGAGACAACTCATGCTTCAAATGCGGGAAACCCGGGCACTACATAGCTGATTGCACGAAATTAGCGGAGGAGGAGCAAAAGAAAAAAAAGCCTTTTCCCAAGAAGAAAGCTCTAAATGCCAAAACAAAAACTTGGATGAGCTATTTGCCACATCCGACGAGGAGGAAGAAGCCGAACATGGTGTAATGGCCATAGACGATGAAAATAATGAGGTACGGTCTAATTCGTCATCTTCTTCTTTAGTTGATGAATTACAATGTGATTATGATGAACTCCAAAATGAATTTAGAGATATGATATGCAAATACAAACTTTTGAAAAAGGAGTATAAAGAGCTCCAATTAGAAAAAAAAATTATTTACTTCTTATGAATCACTTGATCGTGCACATGCTATTACTATTACTAAAATGCATGCTCTTGATTCCGAAAAACAAATGCTCACAAAAGAGATTGAAAATTTGAAAAAGGATGTACATCATTTTAATTTAAGCACGGATAAGGTAACAAAAATTCTTGATGCACAAAGAAGTGAGCATTCTAAATTAGGACTTGGTTATAAACCTTTTCAAAATGTTTCTAAGAAAAATGACCAAGGTCCGACTTTTATACATGCTAGTAGTCCTAATATTATTACTTGTTTTTATTGTGGTAAAAATGGACACTATGCCAATGATTGTAAATTGAAAAATAACTTTAGTCATTTTTGGAGACCCAAAGGTCTCTAGACTAACCCCCATGGACCCCAAAATTATAGGGTACCTAAAAATGATTCATTTGTAGGTGCTAGGGGCTATAACCACTACGGAAGATTCAAAATGGCTCGTGGACAGCGGGTGTTCACGCCACACGACCGGAAGGAGAGAACTTTTTACCAATATCAAGCTCCAAGTAGAAGGTATGGTTATGTTCGGAAATGGCAAGGGAAGAATTCTTGGAAATGCAGAAATTGGTAACTCTTCTTTCTCTCTTAGTAATACTCTTTTAGTTGAAGGGCTTAAGTTTAATTTGATAAGTGTTAGCCAACTTTGTGATTCAAATTACAATGTTATTTTCAATAAAGAAAAATGCCTTATTCTTAAAAATGATAAAATTATTGTGAAACAAATAGAAAAGACAATCTTTACAAGATTTGTACAAGTGATTTGGTTAGTCAAAATATTTCTTGTCTTGTCGCCAATAATGATTTAACTAGTTTATGGCATAGGCGACTTGGTCATGTTGGATACAAAAATTTGCAAAATATTTACAACAACCAACATGTAAAAGGACTACCCAAATTGAGTTTTGAAAATCTTGGCTTATGTCACACTTGTGAAAAGAACAAATTAGTTAAAAGTAGTTTTAAGCCCCAAAACAAAATTTCCACAACCAAGCCTCTACAATTACTTCATCTTGATTTGTACGGGGATATTGGTACTGCTAGTCTAAGTGGAAAACATTATACTTTTGTTATAGTCGATGATTATTCTAGATATACTTGGGTTATTTTTCTTGCTAATAAAAGTGATGCCCTTAATGAGTTTGCTATGTTGTGTAGACTTATTGAAAATGAAAAGGAAGATACCATTAAGTCTATTCGAAGTGATCGAGGCGGTGAATTTGATAGTGAATTTAGAGTCTTGTGTGAAACCAAGGGATATGCTCATAATTTTTCGGCTCCAAGAACACCACAGCTTATGGCTAGCGAGCACTTTCTTTTGGTGAATATCCGGCGAATGAAATAACCATTGTAAAAGCCCTTCCCTTGAACAGGAGCTTCAGCTTAAGTAGCCGCTGGTGTTGAAGCTGAAACTGCAGGATCTCTTGTAGACGCAGGAGCTTGTCTCGTCCGATACTATCTCTCTGATGATCGATCTTGCTTACACTTCCCAGGATTGGCCTATTGAATATGAATAGTGAGAATGGGGATGAAAAAGAATTTCTTTTTCTAGACTTCTTACTATTAGATAGTGTCCATAAATCTCATAATAAGTGCCTAAAGATTCATAGTGAACTTCAAATATCCCGTTACTGTACGGGAGCGGAAGCGAGAAAAGAAAAGCTCAACAAAATGGAGTAACATAAAGGAAGAATAGGACTCTTCAAGAAATGAATCGGTCAATGCTTAATGAATTTTCTCTTCCAAAATATTTTTGGGCCGAAGTCGTATGTACCATATGCTATGTTATTAATCGTGTTAACCTTCGTCCTAAGTTGAATAAAACACAATATGAGATTTGGAAAGGAAGAACTCCAAATATTAGTTACTTCAAAATATTTAGGTGTATGTGTTTTATTTGGAATACTAAGGATCAATTGGACAAACTTGATCCTAAGGCCGATGAAGGAATATTTATGGGGTATTCTACCAAGAGCAAAGCATATTGGGTTTACAATAAGACTAACATGGTGGTTGAAGAATCTATTCATGTCAAATTCAATGAAGTTTCGGGTGTTGAAAGGATACCTAATGATGAAAGTGATGAGGAAGATGATATTAAATCATTTATTCCAAATGATGCTCAAAATGATCAACCTTCTACATCAAATGATCAAGTCAACTTCAAATGTTCCCAAGAAGACAAAAGTGATAATTCAGATCTCCCCGTTGCTCTAAAATTCATAGGAGATCATCCAAAAGATCTCATATTTGAGGACCCTCTAGATAAGGTAACGACTGGAAGAAAATTTGCCGAGAATGCTCTTATCTTTGAAAAAGAGCCTAAAAATGCAAATGAAGCAATTGAAGATGAGGATTGGTTTTTAGAAATGCAAGAGGAGTTGAATCAATTTGAAAGGAATGATATTTGGTAATTGGTACCTTGCCCTCCATCACAAATAATTATTGGTACAAAATGGGTATTCCGGAACAAACTTGATGACCAAGGCAATATTGATAGAAATAAGGCAAGGTTAGTTGCTCAAGGGTATTGTCAAGATGAAGGTATTGATTATGATGAAATTTTTGCACCCGTTGCACGTTTAGAAGCTATTCGTATTTTACTTGCCTATTCTTGTTTTAAAAATTTCAAGTTTTACCAAATGGATGTTAAATCCGTTTTTCTAAATGGTTTTATTCAAGAAGAAGTCTATGTAAAACAACCTCCGGGGTTTGAAAAGTTTTCAAGGCCAAATGATGTTTATAAACTTAAAAAGGCCTTTTATGGTTTAAAACAAGCACCCCGAGCATGGTACGATAGACTTAACTCTTTTCTTTTGCAAAATAGATTTACAAGGGGTAAAGTTGATACTACTCTTTTTGTTTTCGAAAAAGGGCAAGATTGATTATTAGTTCAAATTTATGTTGATGATATTATTTTTGGTGCTACTAATGAATCCCTTTGCAAGAAATTTTCCAAGTTGATGCAAGGTGAATTTGAAAAGAGTATGATGTGGGAGCTTAATTTCTTCCTTCGACTTCAAATTAAGCAATGTCAAGAAGGTATCTACATATCACAATCAAAGTATACCAAAGAACTTTTAAAGAAGTTCGGAATTGAAGAAGGAAGAACCGTCACTACTCCAATAGCAACCAATGTCAAGCTCAACAAGGATGAATTGATTAATCAAAATATCGAGGTATAATTGGTAGTTTACTTTATTTAACCGCAAGTAGACCCCATATTCTTCATGTCGTATGCCTATGCGCTCGTTTTCAAAGCAATCCCAAAGAATCTCATATGAGTGTCGTTAAAAGAATTTTTCGATATTTGAAAGGCACTATCTCATATGGCTTGTTTTATCAAATGAACGAAAAACAATTCTTAAAGGATATAGTGATTCGGACTATGCGGGAAATATTGATGATTGTAAAAGCACCTCCAGATCATGTCAATTTTTAGGCGATTGCCTCGTATCTTGATTTTTGAAAAAGTAAAATTGTGTTTCCTTATCAACGGCCGAAGCCGAATACATTTCCGCGGCCTTTTGTTGTACTCAATTGCTTGGATGAAACAAACCTTAGCGGATTACAAATGTTCTTTTGAAAATGTTCCCTTTTTTTTGCGATAACACGTCCGCTATAAATATTGCTCAAACCCCGTTCATCTCAACCGAACTAAACATATTGAGGTTCGACATCATTTTCTACGGGATTGCGTTTCCAAACGAAAAATTGAGATGTGTTTCGTTCGGTCTCAAGATCAACTTACGGATATTTTTACAAAATAGTTAATCACCGAGTCATTTGCTTCAATTCGAGCTCGTTTAGGCGTAATGCATATCGAATAAGGTTTATGTTTGCATTTTGTGCGTTTTTAAAATATAGGGGTGAAAAATCGGATTTTTAACTCAAAATTCGGACAGAAACTGAAACTTTGCTCCAAGGACCGGATGACCAAGGGTTCGAACGGTCGACCAAGGGCCTGAACCGGTCGACCACCCCTTGGACCGGTCGACCTAGGCCATATTTTGTTTAAAATCGTTTCTGTTCTCAGTCTTGCTCATTTCACTTATATTTCATCCCTTTTCGCACCCCTTTGCAAATTTCACACACAATTCACTCAAAATGATTTCTTTCTTGTACATTCTATATTTTTGGACTTATATTATTTGTATATCATCATTATTGCCCGACCTCTCCGATTAATTGGTAAGTTCAATTCCTTTTTAATCTCAATTGGGTTAAACCCTTGAGAAAGTGCTTATAGTTGAGTATTTTAATGAAATTGTTGTATCATTGTGTTGGGCATGTTGATTGTTGATGTATAGTGTTTATAGAATTGCATTTGGTGATGAATTTTTGGGCTTGATTACATTTACAAGCGTTATATACATCTTCGTTTCTATTCTACGCACACCAAGCGTTCGACAAAATATTTCAAAGAAAATTTCATTCCTTACATGATTCTCTTGATTTCAAAAGTCTTATATGTTTATAGAGATCATGTTTTGTCATTCAAATGAGCTTTTACAAATCATCTTATCGAATTCTCCCTTATTAATTGGAATTTTAAGCTTTATGTTCAAAAGCTCGATAATTCGGTTGAATTGCGCACTTTGATATGATTATATGATATTTTTATCGTGCTAATATCGTTTTTGATGATTCCAATGGGGGAGAAACATGAAATAAGCTCATAAGATCAATGAAGCTAGAAAAAGCTCGCGAAAAACGTTATAAGCTGAGGGTGAAAAAATCCAAAAGCTGAGGATAAAACTTAGTCCAATGGACGATTTATGGACTTTTATACATGTCTAATCATTTCTTTTTGACAGGGGGAGCTTCTAAGCTCTTGATATCAAAGCTCAAAATGTAAAAGCTGAGCTTTTAGCTTTTAATTGTTTGCTTCTATTATTATCCTTGTTGTGCATGTTGATAGGAGGAGCTTTTACAAAATGTTTTGAAAAATCTTTACTCCCATATTTATGATTCTTATGCATGAAAAGTGTTGCTCAAAATGGGTACTTGTTTTTGATTGGAAAAACTTGTTTCGTTTTCAAAATCGAACTCTTAAAATTGTTTTGGTTTGTAATTATCAAAAAGGGGGAGTTTGTTAGATAAATATTTTTATCGTAATTTTTATGATTTTATTTAATTGAGTTTTTCACCAAAACAATGTCCCTAAATATTGTCAAAATACTCCTAATCGATTTAAAATATTTTTACTAATTTTTCGTATTTCTTAAAGTTTATTTTTACAAAAATTGGACAACACTTCCATTTCGTTTGTCAACCAGTCGCCCTAGAGGGCAACCCGTGCCTGAAAGTTTGATTTCTCAAATAGAAACGAAATTGGGAAGAAAAATAGGGAGGTCGACCGGTGCCTGTGGAACAAAGATTGAAACCTGACTTCGTTGTAATGCAAAATGTTGAGGTTGTACTGGTCCACCATGGGGCCGACCAATTGAACCCCTGGTCGACCGGTTGAGCACCCCCTTGACCGGTCCAATAGGGTATTTTTCTAGTATTAATTCGAATTTCTTGTTTGTGGTCAACCAGTCGACCTAATGTTTTATCAGCAAACTATCCGTTGTGCAGTTGGCAACTTTTCATGATTTTCAGGTATTGATTTCTAACAGCTATAATCTACATTTGGTTTGCATTTTTTTGTAGATTTCAATCTCCAAGGAGGAGCCTATGTCTAAAAATCAAATCCAAGACCTCTCCTATAAATAGATGAAGGATTGAAGCAATAAGATATAACAACACAAGCAATACAAACACAAGCAAAACTCTTATTCTTCACTTTCATATTCTTGTTGTATTTTGCCTAAGTCTTTCACTTGCACATCTTGAGTACTAGGCTTTATTCTTGATTACACTTGCACTTCAAAGTTGTATACTTCTATCGAGTTGTAATCTTCAATTTCTTTCAATCATCCAAAACAAGATATCCTTGTTAGTGTTCTTGTGGTAAGAGCAAACTTGGGTGATTTTAGGTGTTGAAAAGTGTGGTACTCTTCATAGGTGTAAGAAGATTGTGGTAATCTTCTTGGTGGTATTGTAAGAAGAGTGTGGTACTCTTCAAGGTGAAGGTGTAATATCTTTGGTATCTATTAATAATTTTTTTTTCTTTTTCAAAATCCACTTCGGATATATCGGGGTGGTAGAAGATTAGGTCCTAGGTGGGTTGAACTCCTATAAATCATCGAGTGTTGTTTATTTACCCGCACTTATATTCTTGCAATTGTTTCTACATTCGAAAAAAAGGGCATAAAGAGGAAAATTGGCATAATCTATTTACCCCCCTCTAGATTATCGTAGCTACTTGGACTAACACACGACTCAAATCACACACACACACACATAAACACTTCAACTCCATTAAAACACACACCCACACATACAACATACATACACTCAATCTCATTATATATGGTATATGTATACATACCCTGAGATAATATACAGCCCGAGATTATGCGAGTGCTATGGAAAATATTTGCAGAACAAAAATGGATAAGTTTTCTGTAATACTTGAGGTGTGAGATTGAGGAAACATAAGGTTGTACTCCTATAAAATATGCAGAGATGTGGAGTTGAGGATAAGAAAAAAAAATAGAGATGCTTTTCTTTAAAAGTTGTTGGAAACAAAGAATAGTGGTAATAAAAGTAGACTAAATGGATAATAGCACATGGGGATAGGGGTCTTAGTGGGAGTTAAAGTAGTCTAAAAGTGGAGCAATGTCTAATTAAAGCCTACATAATAATTGATAATAAATATAAATATATGTATATATATATTAATGATTAAAAATAAAAAAAAGTAAAAGTAGTTAAATTACCGGTGTTACATCCTACCCCTCTTACAAAAAATTTCATCCTCGAAATTTCTAGCTTACCCGGTTGATGGAATAACTCGGGATACTTGGCTCG
The DNA here is from genome assembly GCA_016081115.2 of Rehmannia glutinosa. Lineage (NCBI taxonomy): Eukaryota > Viridiplantae > Streptophyta > Magnoliopsida > Lamiales > Orobanchaceae > Rehmannia > Rehmannia glutinosa. Next base: position 102,249,053 of record CM071926.1, on the reverse strand, counting down.
AATCTCAGCTTCATGCTCCTACGTCGCTTCTTTTTGACCATGTCTAGTCCACTGAACCTTGATCAGGGTGATGTCTCTATTTCTCAACTTGTGTATCTTCCTGTCAATGATAGCCACCAGTTTTTCTTCATAAGTCATGTCTCGGTTGACTTCCAGTGCTTCATGATTGACTACATGGCTTGGATCGTGGACGTAGTTTCTCGGCTATGCCACATGAAATACGTTATGAACTATTGCTAGCTCTGGCAGTAACGCTAATCTGTAAGCTACATCTCCGACTCGCTCCAAAATTTTGAATGGTCCAATGAACCTAGGTCTCAGTTTTCCCTTCTTGCCAAATCTTACTATTCCTTTGGTCGGTGCAACCTTTAAGAAAACTTTCTCTCCTGTTTCAAACTGTAGGTCTTTTCTTCTCTGATCTGCATAAGATCGGTCTTGGGCTATTTTTATTCTATCTCTAACTTTCTCAATAACCTTGACCATCTGCTCGACTAGCTCGGGACCTAACACTTTCTTCTGACCAATTTCGTCCCAATAGATAGAGGATCTGCACTTTCTGGCCTATAGGGCTTCATAAGGGGCCATTCCAATAGTCGCCTGGTAGCTATTGTTGTAAGAGAATTCCACAAGAGGCAAGCATTTCTCCCAATTATCATCAAAATCCAAAATGCAACCCCTCAGTAAATCTTCTAAGATTTGAATGGTTCTTCAGATTGTTCGTCTGTCTGAGGATGGAAAGTTGTGCTGAAATTGAGTTTCGTCCCCATCGCTTTTTGTAGACCACCCCAAAATTTTGATGTGAATCTCGGATCCCTGTCTGAAACTATAGAAATAGGTACCCCATGTAATCTTACAATTTCCTTGATATAAAGTTATGCCAATTGTTCTAGACTGTATGTCAACTTTACTGGCATAAAGTGTGCTGACTTGGTTAAATGGTCTACTACAAACTAAACAGCTTGATTTCCACGATTTGATCTTGGTAAACCTACTACAATATCTATATTTACGTGTTCCCATTTCCACTTTGGAATCTGAAGTGGTCTCAATAATCCTGAAGGTCGTTGGTGCTTGGCTTTCACTTTCTGACACGTCAAACACTTATCCACAAATTTTCCGGTGCTTCCTTTCATATTTCACCACCAAAACATTCCATTTGTACATCTTTGTCCCACCTGGGTGTGCTTTGTAAGGTGTACAATGTGCCTCTACCAATATTTTCTTCTTAATTCATCATCCTTAGGTATACATATTCTTCCTTCATACACCAAAGTACCATCTTCTGCTATTTCAAAACCTTTAACTTCCCCGGCTAAAGTTTTTTTTCTCATTTTGCACAAATATTCATACTTCATTTGTGCTTCCTTGACGTCACATCGTAACATTGGTTGAACCACTAATGCTGCTAGTATCACCTTAGTCCTTTCTGGTGGAGTTATAATTTCTATTTTCATTTTGGCAAAATCCTTAATAAGTTCCTCTTGTTCTGTGAACATACTTGCAATTGTTCCTCTGTTCACCCGAATAAGTGCGTCTGCTATGATGTTAGCTTTATCTGGATGATAATGGATCGTACAATTATAATCTTTCACAAGTTCCAACCATTTCCTCTGTCTCATGTTCAACTCTTTTTGTGTGAAGAAATACTTCAAACTTTGGTGATCCGTATAAATCTCGCATTTTCCCCTGTTTAAATTATGACGCCATATCTTTAAGGCGTGCATGACTGCTGCCAACTCCAAGTCGTGTGTAGGGTAATTGAGCTCATGACATTTTAGTTGTCTTGAAGCATACGCAACCACTTTACCATTCTGCATCAAAACGCACCCTAACCCTTGTTTTGAGGCATCATAGTAGATTACAAAATCATCTATAGTATTTGGGATTGTCAAAACTGGCGCTGAGATTAAACGGCGTTTAAGTTCTTGGAAGCTTGTTCGCACCTCTCAATCCAAACAAACTTTTCACCCTTCCTTATGAATCGGGTCATCGGGCATGCTATTTTCAAAAATCCTTCGATAAACCTTCTGTAATACCCATTGGCATTCATAGGAGCCAACCATTTTTCCACAGCTTCAACGTTTGCTAGGTCGACTTCAATACCTTTTGTTGTAACTACATGTCCCAAAAAGACTACTCGAACGAGCCAAAACTCGCACTTCTTGAATTTTGCGTATAGTTTCTCTTGACGGAGAGTCTCCAACAGTATGCCAAGGTGCTTATGATGTTGTTCTATATCCCTTGAGTACACCAATATGTCATCTATGAATACAATCACAAATTGATCCAAGTACAGATGAAAAACCTGATTCATCAAATATATAAATACTGTTGGATCATTACTAAGTCTAAAGGGCATCACTGTGAACTCATAGTGCCCATATCGGGTCCTCAAAGTCGTCTTGTGTATATCTTCTTCCTTAACCTTCAGTAGATGATATCCACCTCAGATCAATCATAGAAAATACACTTGCCCCATTCAATTGATCAAAAAGATCATCAATCCTTGGCAAAGGATATTTGTTCCTTATGGTGAGCTTTTTCAACTCACTATAGTCTATACACATTCTCATTGTCCCATATTTCTTCTATACAAATAAAACTGGCGCTCCCCAAGGCGACACGCTACGTCGGATAAAGCCAATATCCAGAAGTTCTTGCAGCTGAACTTTTAGTTCCTGAAGCTCCTTGGGTGCCATTCTATATGGTGCTTTCGATACATGGGCAGCTCCCAAAATTAAATCAATTGTAAACTCTACTGGTCGATTTGGAGGTACTTTTGGTAAATCTTATGGAAAGACATCAGTGTACTCACGTACAACTGGGACTTCTATGAGGGTTTTCTCGGCAACCGAATGGCCATCACATTCACTAGATACCCCTGATAATTTCCTTTCTTTAACATCTTGACTATTTCATTGATGATATCATTCGGGGCATACCACTCGCTCCGAAAAATGTGAATTCATCTCCGTTTAAGGGTCACAAAATTATTTCTCTCTCATGACATTTTATGTTAGTCTTGTACTTATTCAGCCAGTCCATCCCTGAGATGATATCAAAATCCTTCATCCTAATCACATGCAAATCCGCTTCTAAACCCTTCCCGTCAAAATCCAACTCCACATTGTTAATCAATAAATCAGTACTTATTGTTTTTTCCGGATGGGAGGCTTATTTATAGCATGTCACTAATAGTATAGCTTTTGAGTTGGGTTTTAGCATGGAAATCAATAGAAATAAAGGAATGTGTAGCACAGTATCATATAGCACAAGAGCATGTGCATCGGAAACATGTAGCATACCTGTTAGAGTTCCCGGCCTCTGTTGAGCTTCCTACTGCGTCATAGCATAGACGCGTGCCTGTCCAGCGGGTGCCCCTTCTTGTCAGTGTAGGTGGTGCAAAATGCATCATTGTGACCTGGTTGATGACACCGAAAACACACTTCTTTCCCCAAAGTCACTCTCCAGAATGATTCTTTCAGCATGATGCACATGTTGGTTTCTCTTTTAGTGCCACCGGAATAGCATTTGTCCTAGTTCTGATCTGTTTACCCTAATAGCCAGCCCCTATTCCCTGAGTCGGCCCATTCCATTTTTGTTTCCCTGAAACATCACCAGTCTTCTGAGTCGAATCTGTCCAGTTTCAGACAAGAAGCCACTTCTTGAGCTCGTGAAATGAGTTCTTCATAAGTCGTCCCCAAACAAGCCAATACACTGCCAATCTCAGGTCGAAGTCCTCTGCGAAACCTCCTTGCTCTCTTTTCGTCTGTGTCCACCAAGTGTTTGGCGAACCTCGTTAGCTGGTTAAATTTGCGTTCATATTCGATGGTTGTCATGCCACCTTGCTTCAATTCCAAAAATTCAGTCTCCTTTTGGTCTCTATATCATTGAGGAAAGTATTGTTGCATGACTTCCCATTTGAAATTGGTCCAGGTCATGTCATTGAGTTCTTACTGTGTTCGTGAATGGCAGAATGCCTCCCACCAGTGATCAGCATCCTCTGTGAATTGGAAAGTAGCACATGAAATTTGTTGTGCATCTGTGCTAGGTAGACGAGCGAAAATTCTCTCCATCGCACGTAACCAGTCTTCGACCGCAAAAGTACCATCATGCCCATTGAAAGTCTATGGACGAAACCTCCGAAATTATTCCAAAATATGGGCGTTCTCATTTCCACCAACTTGGTGGCCCAGTGTAGGTGGTGAGGTGTTCTGTTGGGGTAGCTTTTGTAGCAGGTTTATGAGATTAGCCAATAGGGCATTGCCGGTATCCTCCTGGGCTTGGTTTGAGTTAAGTGATGAGTTCGAATTGTCTCTACATTGTGGCATTATCTACAGTAAAAATAAAATATCTAAGTTTAAACTTTTTCGCAGTATGATACTACATGTGTCACTTTCTAGCGTTTTTTTTGTACGGGCCAATCTGAAGTCATAAATTAATCATATAAGTCGTTGAACTCTATAATATTTTGTAAGAGAAATATACGTTGCACTTCTAAGGTTCATTATGAGTCACTATTTTACGTTGTTCTCTACGTCTAACATGACATACAAGAGATTTTAAATCATGTAACGAATCATAAAACACATGTGTAAGTTCTAACAAGTCACATAAAAGTTCATATAAACTTTCATAATTCTCATAGCATATCATACTTTCCCAATTCTAATGATATGAAAACTAAATAAATATTACCTGGTTGGATGGAGCGCGATGGAGAGGGATAAATATTTTTTTAAAATTTTCAAGTCTACAGGAAGGTAGACCTGCTCTAATACCATACTGTAACGTCCTAATTTTGAAATGCATTTTTAGGGTTACAAAATTTTGAGAAAAACACGTAATAATGTTTTTTTAAATAAATATATAAATGAACAATTTAGCGGAAATGATAATGAGAATACTTTAAGTCTTAAGAAAATAATTATAGAATATTTGCCAAAAGTTAAAAAAAAACACTCAAAACACTTTGAAATAAATTAAAAACATAGTACATCACAATTGTTCAAAATTTAAAACGAGTTCATAGTTCTTTAAATTGAAATAATTAAAAGTGAAATCATCGGTTATTCCCCCACATTTGCAATGCATCCATCCGTATGATCTGAAAAGAATTTGAATTTAGGGGGTGAGTAATCACATACTCAGTAGGGATAAAGGATTGTTCAAGCTAAATACGAAAAGTGCACAATTACATCAATTAACACATAACCTTTCACATTGGCATACGCAGAATAGCACATAACATTTCCCGTTGGCATAAGCCAGATAGCACATAACCTTTCCCGTAGGCATGAATGCCATATTTTCCTTTCCCGTGACACGAGACCAAAATTTGTTTCCTTTCCTATGGCACGAATGCCATATTTTCCTTTCTTGTTGCACGAGGCCAAAAATTTTCCTTTCCCGTGGCATGAAGCCAAACATTTTCCTTTCCCGTGGCACATGGCCAAAAAATTTCCTTTCTCGTGGCATGAAGCCAAAAAATTTCCTTTCCCGTATCAAGAATGCCATATTTTTCCTTTCCTGAGGCACAAGGCCAAAATTTTCTTTTCCCATTTCATAAATATATATAACATACATTGTAATAAGAAACATGTAATAAAAATTAATCATATCATATAACATATTAAAAGCATATAATTCATATAATTATGCATATCATGTAATACACCGAAAGCATATAATTCACATAATTATGCATATCATTTAACCATTGAAAATGCGTAATTCACATAATTGAACAGTTTAAGCATTTATAAAGGACAATGAATTATACACATAAAATGTGATAAGAGTCCCTACCTCAATCAGCAAAAATAAAGTAGATGCACAAATAATTCGAAAGTAGAAGTCCTAATTGTACGGTTCGTCCTCGCCTACAATATAAATTTAACATGATGTAGGCCTAGAGATTAAGTAGTAACTTATAATTGAAATAATTATATTTATAAAATAGCCTAGGGCTTTTTAGTATGTAAAATTGACTAAAAATATAAGTTTTGAGGTCTAATTGAAAGTAGTTAAAAGTAAATTTTAGTTTTGGACTAAATGAAAACATGTAGGGTCAAATTGAAAAATCCAGAAAGTCTAAATAAGTTATAGAGGTTAATTTAAAAATCTGAAAATTTTAAATACAAATATGCACTGAATTGAAACTTGTTTGGGAGTGAATAGAAAATTCTGGAAACCTTGAATTTGAAATTTGGACTAAAATGAAACTTCAGGGGGTCAAATATGTAAATCATCAAAATTCCCAATTTAGCCCTAATCTCTATCAAATTTTCAAACTCAAGACCCTACTCAAAAGACCCCATTCCCGTCACCTCCCTTTTGTCACCTTCAACTTCCCTCTGTCACCGGTGGAACCCATTTCTGGCAACGTAACTCTCACACACACACACACACACTCAAAATATGCTAAACATACACCCACAGAGTTACGCACACACCCACTTACATGCACACACACAAACACACAATTACATACACAAAGACGCACTCACACACAATATCACACATACACATACACACTCTTTAATTTATATGCACACAGACGCACCCATACAAATACATAGTAACGCACACATACATCAACACACCAACTTACACAGACACACTACTCAAATCACACACACACACACACAACCCGACACACACACAAACACTTGAACTCCATTTACACACACCCACACATACAACATACATACACTCACTCTCATATATATAGTATATATATACATACCCTGAGATAATATACAACCCGAGGTTATGCGAGTGCTATGGCAAATTTTTGCAAAAGAAAAATGGATAAGTTTTCTGTAATACTTGAGGTGTGAGATTGAGGAAACATAAGGTTGTACTCCTATCAAATATGCAGAGATGTGGAGTTGAGGATAAGAAAAAAAAATAGAGATGTTTTTCTTTAAAAGTTGCTAGAAACAAAGAATATTGGTAATAAAAGTTGACTAAATGGATAATAGCACATGGGGAGAGGGGTACTAGTGGGAGTTAAAGTAGTCTAAAAATAAGGTAATGTCTAATTAAAGCTAACATAATAATTGATACTAAATATAAATATATGTTTATATATTAATGATTAAAAATAAAAAAAAAAGTAAAAGTAGTTAAATTCATGTTGTTACAAGAAAAACCACAGAAATAGGAATACAATGAATGTTAGGAGAAATGTGATACAGGATGTGAGCTACACCCAGAACTGCATCTGGAACAAACTCAGGAACAAGTATCTCGGGAATAGTTTTAGCAAGAGTGATAGGAGTTGCAGGAGAAGGAGGTTCATCCCCTGGATTCACAAGTGGAAGATCTACGATTCTATTTTCGGGCTTCAGCAAGGGATGGGAAACAGTGAAGTATCCAGGTGCAGGTGTAAATCTTTCATCATCTCGAAGCTCAAAGCCTTGGGACATAGGAATTTTGTATATGAGGCTGAAGAATGGCAGTGCCCAGCTCTTAGAACATTTATCAGCAAAGAAAGTCACCTATTCAAAAACCAGCTTCCCAAAATTAAAGGGAAATCTCTTCCCAATTTGGTATAAGACACATGCATGGGTTTTGGTCACAATGGAATTATTTCGAGTAGGAGACCAATTTGCACAACATATTTTGTGTAAAAAATCATAAGAAGAAGTAAGATGGGAAGACGGAAGCTTATGCGGATGCAAGGGCCACTTGTCTTCTAATCCACCAGTCAAGAATGGGATCATCTAATTGAAATCTTTCGGAAGCTGACCTTCCTGGAAATCAGGCATGTCAAAGTAATTGATCACAGTGGGATTGATATTGTAAATCCTGTTTTGTACAAACATCTTTCCATACTTGGGGTACCTTCTTCTAGTAATCTTTGGGCACAAGTTAGAATAAAATTCACATACAACAGTGTCAATGTATGTCAGTGCGGTGTTAATTGCGGTAAGCAAATTTTATTTTTTAAAAAACCTATTCATGTTAAACTGAGCAAAATGATAGTAATTTCGACATTGTTTCTCGACAAAATTTTGATCAAGCAAAGCATGAAATTTGTTAGCAGCATGCAGAATATAAAAAGTATCAGAATGTGCTCTACTTATTTCAAATCATCAACATCTGATTGACCACCTTCCTGTCTTTCTTCCTCAATCATCTCATCACCCACCTCATCAATTAAAACATCATAATCATCAACTGGAGCAGGTTCTTTTGAGGCATCAAAATCCTCATCACTAGAATCATCAAATTCGGACCTGGATTCAGATTGTTCTGATGTGAGGGCGGATGTGTTAGGGTGTACGCACACCTACATATTTTCCTAAAATATGGGATTGTGTTTTAATTGGTTTTACCTTTCTAGACTTTATCGAAAGATTTTATTCTAATTCGATAAGGAATGATTTGATTGTATATATTACCTAGTTTATAAGATTTGATATTGATATAGTATGGATATATTAGGATTCTTATATACTTATCTTGTTTAATAACATGCGTAATTATACTTATCATATTATTTATATATATATATATATATATATATATTGTTTCCATGTTTTATAGGATTCTTAGGCTCTTGGACGCCTATATAAACAGGGATGGACGTTCTCACTTCATACACCGGAGATACACAAGAGATACAAGAGAGTTGATAGAGCCTAGATTCTTTCAAGCACAAGGAAGATTATTGTACTGAATGTGATCCCAGATGTGACTGTATCCAGTGATAACATTTAGTCTGTCTGATGTGCTTGTTAATTTGTTTTTCATCCATATGATTTTAGTATTGTGATAAACGAAGTCTATACACATCTATTGTTGGTGAGTCACATTACAAGGATTAAATCTACTCTAGATAGGAGTTTTCATTGATTTTCTACTAGTTGATTTTAGTATTCATTGTATACGGAATCAAACAATTTTACTAGTGGAAAGTTTCACCCTACTGGCACATCTAGAAGCTTGTTGTCTTGTGTAGGGCCCAAGGGGTGTCGGTTAAGTCTAGAAGGATGGGGGTTGAATAGACTTAATTATTTTTTCGATTTCCAATTTAAATCAAAGTTTTACAAGTAAACAGCTAAGTCTCTTTGGAGACATCTAGGTCTAACCTCAATATGAGAGTTAACCACTCAACGGACTTGAGTGAGCTATTGATAGAGTAACTCATTTGAGTGAAGTAAGTTCTTTTAGAAAATCAGTTTACTTGGTTTTTACAGCAAAAGTCTTAAACCCTTTTTAAGAATATGGTTTTCAACAAATGTTTTAGGTAAATTTATTAGTGATAATTGCTCAATATACACAAGTTGGATATAAAAAGCTCTTTATTTTATCACTTTTTCATAACAAACTCTTTTCTACACCAAAAGAGTGTGTTTTTACCTTTCCACCCTTATTTTAACCCAACCCCATGGTTAACCCCAATCCTCTCTCTTCCCTCTCTCTTCAACACACAATACACTTCTACCCCTTCAAAAAGAAAAGAAGAAAACAAAATCACAAAAATAAGGTGTTGTACGCTGCCTTCAACATTGGAATTAATTGCTCAATATACTCATTATGGGAGAATTTATTGTCCAACCAACAATATTCAAGTGGTATTTTCACATTTGGTGTGTAACTCTCACATTTTTAAATCATATTTTTCTTTCTCCTCCTCACATCTCCTCTGTTTATGCCCAGAAATTGAGAGGTATGTATTCTATATACTTATATATGGATTTGTATTATCGTGCTTCAAATTTTTAGACATTATATTCTTATTTTAACTTAATAAATGTTTTAGTATTCTTCATTGGTTGTAAGTGTTCGTGTTTGATATCGTTTTTATGGTTTTTTGGTAATTATTGCATGAAAATACTCACTATATGACTTGAAATATAACATCATGGTATGGATATCAAAGAACTGGTTCGGTTCACGGTATGGTATATGGTTCATGGTTAGTTTGATGTTGTGAATATCTTTGCAGAAGTTCACGATATAGGTTCACATTTTAGGTTAAGGGTATATATTCACAGTATATATGTTCACAGTTTAATACATTATACCGTGAAGGAATATAATACCGTGACGTCATATAATGTCGTGAATTCATGCAATACCATGAAACTATATAGTATCGTGAAATTATAGATTACCGTGAAGTAGATTCCATGAAGTAAATTATATCGTGAACTCATATGTACTGTGAATTTATATCGTGAACTCATATGTATGTACCGTGATTTGATTGAGTATGATACTATGAACTCATATGTACCGTGAATTTATGCAAATTGTGATAGTAGAGATTACGCGGACATTTTTAAAGACATGTCTATTATATGGACGATCGTTATTTATTAATTATTATTATGTTTCTTGCAGATGAACTGGCATAATTTGGTAGTTTGATATGGTGGATATTTGCAAGCAATCGAATATGTCGGCGGAGAAGATGAGATAATAACTATTCATGATGGGGATAATTATTTTTTCGGACCTCATGGAGACGGCGCACGATAGCGTAAAGGCCGATTTAGATACCGGGGGTATATTATTATCCATTCTCTTGTTGATATTGATGGAAAAGGTGTTCATCGTATAAGAAGATTAGAAATGACCATGACGTGAGATGTCTTTTAGCCATTGTTGACATGGCTATTGTGTTTGTTACTATTAAGAAGATGAATTACGGATCTGGTAACACCCAGATAGCTCAAATTGGAGGAAATGTCTATAATAATTCTGGAGGGTTTGTTGAATTTATTAACTCTCATATTAGGGGAAATTTTGTGGTTCCTACTTATATACAAGGCGGTGGACTTTCACAAATTTCTCCGTTTGCATTTGGTAAATATACACAAGATAATAATGTTACAGACTTTCAAAAATGTTCGAATCCGAATCCTGTCGAGCAGAATCCCATTGAGAAAAACCCATTGGAAGATATACAAAATTCGAATGAAAATTATGTTGACTGGGGTTTGAACGGCGACATAAATAATGATTTGAGTGATAATGGCAACACTATTGGCGGTCGCGTTAAAGATTGTGAAGACGACGTTGAAGAAGATGGTACTGACATTGAAAGTGATGATGAAGATTATGAGGAGACCAAACTTGAATATGATTTTTTCCAACAATCTTGCAAATGGCTTAGTGAGCGGGGTGAATTGATTGGTATGAATTCGAACAATAGCCGAGAACAACACAGTCAACATAGACCGACCATTGATTTAAATGAAGAGATTGTTAATACGAACAATACCACAAATTATGCTCAACGTGGTTGGATAATTCCTGGTGCTCCATTGGTATCATCAGATTCAGTTCATGAATCTATCTCAAAAGATCCAAGTGGTGGCATGTTATCTACTAGATCCACTTATACGACCAAAGAACAAATGGTTATTCTGTTGGAAGGTATCACTTGGATAAATTTTTGGAGTACCGTGTAAAATACTCAGATACCAAAAGATTCCATGCAATTTGCAAACATGACGGATGTCCATTTGTATTGAAGGAGAAAGGTCGAGGATCATTTTGGAGGGTGTATAATATCACTGATCACACATGTCAATTTGATCCTAATCATAGTGCACCTCGACAGTTGCCTTCCAAAGTGATTGGTGCATACTTCGCATATAGACTCCTGGTTGAGAATGCGTCTCTTGTTCCTAGGGATATGATGAACGAGTTACGGGAAAGACATTATCTTAATGTGCGTTATAATGTTGCCCTAAAAGCAAAACATCATGCGATAGGGATGATCTACGGTGATGACATGAAATCATTTAGTATGATACCATCCTATATGCACATGTTGGACAAGACAAATCCTGGATCTGCAACTGCGTTTTTGATTGTTCAAACCAATAGGTTCAAATATGTTTTTTTTTTGCATTGGGTGCGTCTATTCATGGTTTCAGTGAAAATGGTCGACCCGTTATTGTAGTAGATGGAACACATTTGAAGGGTAAGTATCAAGAAGTTCTATTCACCGCTGTCACTCAGGATGGTAACCGACAGATATTTCCACTTGCAGTTGGGATAGGGGACAAAGAAGATGATAGATCTTGGACATGGTTTTTGGAGAATGTTAAGAAATCGTATGGTTCTCCTGAAGATCTCGTGATTGTTTCGATCAACATATAAGCATTGGAAATGCGGTAAAGGTTGTGTACCCTGAGGCAGATCATTGTCTATGTTGTTACCATTTGCAAAATAACTTGTCAAAATTTGGGAAGACTGTTATTTCACTGCTTAATAATGCTGATTATAGTTATAAATTGTCAGACTACGAGAAATATATTACACTTTTTAAATCAGAAAATGATGGGACATACTCATATTTGATGAGCATTGGGCGAGAAAAGTGGGCACGTTGCATATGTCTAGTACGCCGTTATGAGTTCATGAACTCCAATTCAGCAGAAAGTTTCAACAATCGTATAGTTTGGGGGAGGAGGCTTCCCGTTTGTTTGGTGTCAGAGGTTGTCCGGATAATAATTGAATGATGGTTCTATGAACGGCGGGCTGCTGCTGAAGATAGAGAGCATGAACTAACAGAAGTGGTAGCGAATGGCCTCGGGGATGCAGGCAATTTAGGTGACACATTCGGCATTGATGTCATTGACAATGCGAGATTGAATGTGAAAGATGGAACCAAAACATATATTGTTGACCTTAGTGCAAAGATTTGCACTTGTCGGCGGTTCAAACATATGTTGATTCCTTGTTCTCATGGAGCAGCTGCTATTAGGTTAGTTTTTATTTTCTGATATTTGTCTTCTTTAAATAATTTCGTTACTACCATGTAATTCATTTTACTATTATTGTGGATTGTCATAGGAAAGTGAATCACAATTTATACTCATATGTCGACGAATGTTACAAGACGAGTACATTGCGCAAATTGTGGTCCGGTATAGTCATGCCAATCCCCGATCCCGAAGAATGGGTTGTACCTAATGAGGTTAGATCATTGCTATGTGACCCTTTTGAAAATCCAAGACAAGCTGGACGACCGCCCCGAAATTGCTATGCTTTGGGCCCACAAACAAGTAGTAGGATACACAAGCAACAAGTTTGTTGAAGGTGTGGGTCGGTTTCACACAATCGCATTAGGTGCACATAATACTTAATCCCTAGTACATCTGCCTCAGTCGAGTCATCCACGAATGAGCAAACTGGTAGACGTCGTGCACCTAAAAAATGTGGTATATGTCGAGGTTCAGATCATACTCGATGAAAATGTCCGAGTAGGGAGGATGTTGACGGGTTGGGAAATAATTAAATTTCCGATTAGTATCACTTAGTGGATATTGTCATTTCGTACTAAAATTTCTTGTTTTGTATTTTCTATTTTGTATTATATATGCTTGGATTGTATTTTCATTAATTTCATACTAAAATAATTAAACACCACACTCCATAAATCTGAAAAATCACTTAAAATAAGCACCTACATAAACACTTTTTCTAGGAAATAATCACCTACATAAATCACTTAAAATAAGCACCAGACAGCAAGATCAAAATCCAAATCAACAGAATTAAATCAACATGAACCCATAATTTGGATAGTAACAAGTTTCTTAAATTACACCACAACATACTCACTCGTCTACGTGCGGATCGCTAAAATAAAGATACGCTCAGCTATTATGTACCGAATATGGTACATGTTCGCCTCATCAATCAGCAATACACGTCGACGGTGCAAAAATTGCTCTACCTGCTTAAGCGAAATGGACCACATGATATAGTATGTTGTGTGAAACAGAAATCACGTTGCTCAAGGGTCATACGCCACTCTCCCTAAAATTTCTCAAGCTGAGGTCGTGCATAATAGAACCCCCTTGTCGTAGCAATGTCGGTAGTATATGTCTAAGGGGTAACGTAGCACGTCGCCTCGCCTCAATGATAGGGCTATCATATCTATGTGCCAACGAGTCGTGCACTGTGACTTTATGTTGTGTCAAATCAATCTTCAACGCATACCAATGAGTAGCACTATACCATATAGTGTATATATGTAGAATATAATTAGATCAATTTGAATTTAATATTACAACATAAGGATCTGGATATATAAGCAAATGTGGTAATGAATTTCATTTTACGTGCTTAGTATAATATAACCAACCTGATCTAAATGTGACCATGGTACCATGCATGCCCATCCAAAGCACGTCTCGCCACGCACATGTGGGAGTAATAGATCAATATGTGATTGGTTAAGATCTTCACCATGTTCAGCCGGATATTGCATGTCATCTGGATCAAATCTATGACGCTCTCTCCATATCTCTCGAACCAAATCCTACATAAGATTTACTTTCATTTAATTATGTGAATGAATAATTAGACATCGATGTTTTTGGTAGATAGGTTGATGCACTTATGCCAAACTCTACGCCTAATACTAATGATCGCTTTGAAAGAGTAGGATGAACAAAGGCGGAATCCGTGTGGAGAATACGCAAATATGCATCGATATGCTGCAATTTGGTTTTATAGTTAAAACAATAATTATAACGATGTATTATACAAATTCAACATTAAGCATGCTTATTAGATAATAAAACTTACATCTGACGTGAGACATGTACCAACATCCATGATATCTTGAAAAAACTCTTTTCCAACTAGGAGAGACGACCCTACATTCCGCCTGGAAAAATTCAATTGTAATTAAATTTACCATGACAATCTACAAAATATAAAGAAGCTTAATACACCATTTACCTTTCATTCGTAGTAAGGTATACACTAAATTGAGCAATCGCATCATCATGCTTCTCAGTAGACTACTCGCATAAGGCCAAACTCTTAGACGAGATGGTCGTTCAGCACGACTGAGGGGGTGGCTTGTACCACTATCCACGAGTCTCGAATAATGAAGATGGGATGAAATAGGAGTCTCAACCGATGTAACATGTGTCTGAACCAGTGTGGCCGGCGAAATAGAAACCTCTATAATAGGACTCATGCAATCTGTCGTGAAAGCTACCACACACGGTGTGCTTGGAATATGATCAGGTAGACTAAGCACAGGTAATGGTGAAGTTGTAGTCCTAGTTTCCTCACTGGTGATAGCATCATGTCTGGTAGACAAAGTACTAGTAGTGGTAGTAGATTCAGTAAATATAGGAATGGGTAACGATGTCGCAATAGTATTGGTCGTGGTAGTAGTCACGGGAGTGCCATAAACTGGACTATGGGGTTATATATCCATCATATCCCACTCACCCTATAAATGTGTCTGATCATGTGCAACTGAACGCACGATGGAATCAACACGTCGCTCCAATGAATCAAGTTTATCCCCAAAACGACCTTCTAAGGCTGACACACTATCCATGACCCATCCCACCTCCCGCTGAATAATACCCGTAATCAATGATAACATGTCGACCGAAATAGAAGGCTGCGTAGATGTATGTGGAGCGTCCGAAGAAAGTGTTCAATTAGGCTCTGATATACTAGCAACACGTGCTCTCTTCGTATGTCGTCTGGCCCTTGCCAAATTATGCCCATCTAGACGTGTTTGTTGATATACCACATTTCCCGAACCTTTCCCATCAAGACAAACTGAACCATCAGGAAGATCGCTAATATGCTCTTGGCTACCTGATCAGCTACTGGTAGGCGAATCAACAAGTCTATGTGACCCGCCACAACTGTTTCCATGACCCTGGGACCCACCACGTCCACCCCGATGACCCCGCGAACCACAACGCCTGTTTGCACGACCCCTGATGTCGTCTCCACTGGAGGTACCATCCCAGTGTGGTGGTATAAATGTCGAGTCTTAGTGGACATACTGTATGCCAGCACGCAAATCATCTGAGATACATTGTCATGCAAAATGTGTTGACTCCTTTGGAGTAGGCATAAGAGTCTCAAAGCATCGATACTACAAAAAATAAAATTTCTTTATTAGACATCGAACAAACACAATTACTAATAACAAATGCATAAAAAACACATATGCAATATATTAGTATAAAAAGAATTCCACATACCCGATTATCAAAATAATTGATAAATTCAAAGTTTCTCCACGTGAATCGCCATCGTAGCAAGCGCGGTCTCTGTAATAACACATCACGCTCTTTATCTGCTTGGCTAACCCCTAAATGAGGTATCACCTCGTACACCCAAATCTGCAGTAAAGTAATTACATAACCAATTTTATTAGGTTCACTAAAAATTTAATGAACTACAACAACAAAAGATACAAAAAAAATATAGTCATACCAGAATAGCGAGGAATGTCTGAACAAATGCTACTTGAAAGATGTATGGGCAGGTTGAGATGAAGGAAGAGACCGCAAACAATGTGCAAGGATCTGAAATGAGAACTTACCCCAGGAGAAACTCTCCCACCGGTCGGTATCCTCGATCAATGCCCATGCACACTCATCAACCGAATACTAGTGTCCATCAACAGCGAATAAAATCTTATATACGAACAAAATCTTGGCAATCTTAACCTGATCGGAAACCAAAAATCTTAACCTGATCGGAAAATGATTCTGCAAACTCCCCTCCACAAAAAACGTCTAAAATAGAATCAATGACTATACGTCGCGGACGAGAAATGCGACGTGTGTATACACTATCATCTGGTATCTCGTGCCACACATTCGGATAAAAATCTGAATCGCCAAATCTTAATCCAGTCACCATAGCATATTCGTATTTTCAAAATCGAATGAGTTTACCACGCCAACTTTAAACCAAAACTCGTCGAACTTTGACCCAACCCTATTAACCTCTCATCCGAATAGTGCATGTAAAGCGGCACTGCAGAAAGCCCCCGTAGTAGAGAAATTCAAGTAATGCCCAAAACAAGAAGTGGCAAACTGATTATACATTTCAGGGCGCTGGGGGTCGGTCAATTATATTTTTATTTCATCTAAAACCTATAGTCGAACATACAAATTTAGTACAACTTTCCTCCCTTGAAAACTATGTCTTTTCCATGACCAATCAATCTGCAAGCCATAAATTATAATTTATATAATTAATAACCAATATTATATGAATAATAATGAAATCATAGTTTTTACATTAATTCCAAAAAATAACACTTATTGTTTTAAAATTAAAAGATTGAAACAACTCAAATTAAAATAAGTTCACAGTATACCAATTAGTACGGCTTCACGTATATTATTCCAAACAACTACTATGAATACTAAGAATTAACACTTCCCGAAATTAACACTTCTCGTTATATGTCTAATTCGAAATCAGGTATAATAGTTCACGACATTATATCATTTCACGGTATTATGACTACACGGTATAATATGCGTTCACGGTATTATATCATTTCTCGGTATTATGACTATACGGTATAATATGCGTTCACAACATTATATCAGTTCTCGGTATTATGGCTACACCGTATTATATGACTACACGATATTATAATACTTCACGGTATAATGGATTAAACTTTGAAAATATATCGTTAACCTAAACTATGAACCTATATCGTGAATTGAACTTCAACAATCCATACCGTGAAGTCCATAAACGTTAAATATGTAATTACTCTCCAACTCCTACATACCAATAACAACAAAATCGAAACTAAAATCCCTAACATCCAACACATAAACATCAATTTCAACCAATAAATCTATCAATAAAAACTCAAAACAACAAAATATCCGAAAAAAACAACTTAGTTTGACTCACCTGTTCTTGAGGCTAAGAGTCATGATTTTCGGCTACCTCCGTCGATTCCGACATTAACACTACATTTTCCGATCGTGGTGATGGGACATTATTGTTTGTGTGAACCTCCATCAACTCCGACACCATTTCATCATTTCCCGATCTATTTAGTGGTGTGGGGTGTTGTTGTTCATGTGAAGAAGATGGAGGTGGGGTGTTGTGGAGGTGGGGCGTCATGGTGGTGGGAGTTTGGTGGCAGTGGGTTGTATCAGTTGGGGGAAATTAAAATCTGGGTACTTGGGTTGATTTTTGGGTGGGGGTCGTATGGGGGCTGGTGGGTTGGGTTTGTTTTTGCTTTTTTTTTAAAAAAATTTTGAAAAGGATTTTTTTTGTAAAAAAAGGGGGGAAATCAAATAAGTTAAAAAAGGTAACTAAAGTGTGGTTGAGTTATGTGGGGTTGGGTTAAAAAAGTGTAGAAAAGAATTTTTTTTATAAGTATGTGTATAAAAGAGTTTTAATTGTTCAAATCGTGTATAGAAAAATCTCCCAATTTATTATCACTTGAGTAAACTAATGTAAATCAGCAATAATAAATATGCAGAAATTAAATGCTGAAATTAAATGACACAGAGAATTTTATAGTGGTTTGAGGATGGGGTAATTCCTCGACTCCACTCTTCTCCAACTCCTAGAGGTAATACACTAATGCAATAACTTGTTACAAAAAGGATAATAAAGTCTGAGTAAGCATTGATTACACAACAAGCTTCACTCCTGGGCTCAGCTTCTTTATAAGGCAGCTGCCTCACTACTTCAGCTCTTCAAGCACTTCGAACTTGATCATACATCCCTCCGTTGGATTTGAATCAAGCTATAACTTGAACCTTACTACATGTCCTTCACCACATGAAAGTGCAGACCCCTTGTTCTTGAATAATAAGATTTCCTCTTCAACAGGTTGAAGTTTTCATCCTTCCTTCACTGAATGTGTTGGTTAGAATTACTTCGAGAGTTTAATTGTGAGTTTTTGAATGTATAGCTTGAGAGAATATTTGCAGTTGCTTTCTTGAATGCTCATATTTCTCTTGTGTGTGTCACGTACATCACTCATAATTTTCCTCAGCCTTTTATAGTGATAGTTTGAAAAATTGTCCGTTAAAGAGATAGACAATTTTCAAACTTCACTTCTTGATCGTTGGCTTGTCTTGTTGTACAAATTTTGATGGTGCCCCAACCTTGACATTAATGTTTCTGTAGGTGTCTGAATCGAACTAGGTTCCTGCAAACATCCCATTGGTTCCAGCTTCTTGCACTCTTTCAGCAAGACATCTTTTAAGATTGTAGGTATGTCCCTACCATTTCGAGTAAGTCTTTTGCATTTCTTTGCAATGGACTTCTTCAGCTTTCTTTGAGTCCTTCAGCTGCTTTACCCCTTATTGAATGTTTTCCATGATTCTTGGATGACTCAGCTGTGAGTTTACTGATAGATAATTTTTTTTTACTTGACTGGGAGTATTCTTCGATACTCAGCTGCTACACAACTGAATCTTCATTGCAATTCTTCAGTCAGTCTTCTGCATCTTCAACTCTGCTGCTTTATAACTCAACTAATTTCCTAACTATTACATAGTTCAAATACAACAGAAAATGGGGTACGAATTTTCTAATCTAAGTTTTCTATGCATCATCCAAATCTATACAAATAAATTTTCTTACAATTTTTCCCTTTTTAAATACGATGCCTACATATTTTCCTAAAATGTGGGATTGTGTTTTAACTGGTCTTTCCTTTCTAGACCTATGGAAAGATTATATTCTAATTGGATAAGGAAAGATTTGATTGTACATATTACCTATTTTATACGGTTTGATATTAATATGATATGAATAGATTATTAGATATTTATCTTGTTTCCTAACATATATGATATACTTATTGTTGGAAATTTTGGTTTTGATAAAGTGGGTGTCGACCCGACTTTGACCAAATTTTCGGTGGCTAAATATTTAATTCTGGAGGAATTAAATTATATATTATTAATCTACGTTCCGGGTAGATGTTCGTAGTATTTATTATTTCTCAAAACCGAATTTCGGTGAGTGAGAAATTAATACACGAAGGTAGCCATATAAATGGGCATTATGTAAAGATTATGTAAAGGGAGATGAAAGGCTTTTGCCTTATCCCACATGGAATACAAATCATAGTTTATCCTAGTTTATTTACTAGAAGGTGTTATTTGTTTTATAAACTATAACACAAGTGGATGATCACAAGTGGGCCACACGCACGCGCGCGCCCGCCCGGCCTGGCCTGGGCTAGGGCCTGGGCCTGGGCTTGGGCCGGCTCGGCCCTATTGGGCCCGGGTCCAGGTCCACTAAAGTTTTGCCACTCGAAAATGGGATTGGCCCAGATTCAAGTGATCAATTGGAGAGCCCAATGAATCAACATTGTAGGTGTCAGTTCGTGTGACTCGTTGGAGTTAGTAACTCCTACGAAGTGGTCATCGAAGAGAGACCACTACTTGTCACATGGAGTAGTGGGGTGTAACATCTGGGATGTTACAATAGGATTAATGCCCACTACTTTTGTTATCTACTGCAGGTGTTGGTTGGCTATATATATTCATTTTAGTGCATTGCAGTAGACTACACAGCAAATATTCATACACAAAGCCATTTTTTGCATTCTGTACTCAAAGTCTAGCAACCAGTCTTCAACACTTTCTCGTTCGAAGGTGCTTCTGTGTTAGTGGTGCTACTACATAGAAGACGAAGCCGTTTTATCTTTGGAGGCAATACGTCAAACCATGAGCACAATCGCAAGACAATTAACGAACTTCACGATGGCAAGCACAAGCAGAACCCCGATCATTCCTCCTGCTCAAGCTGAGAAACCTGAAAAATTCATGGGTTTCGACTTCAAGAGGTGGCAGCAAAAAATGCTATTTTGCCTGACTACTCTGAGTCTGGCGAAGTATCTGACCGAGGATGCTCCTGTTGTTGCTGAGAACGAAACAAATGCTGAAAAACGTGTTGCGTTTGATGCATGGGGCCAGGGTGATTTCCTGTGCCGTAACTATGTCCTAAATGGACTTAGTGATGCACTTTACAGTGTGTATTGTGCTGTGAAATCCTCCAAAGAATTGTGGTATTCTTTGGAGAAGAAGCACAAAACCGAGGATGCCGGCACAAAGAAATTTGTTGTCGGTAAGTTCTTGGATTTTGTGATGGTTGATTCTGAAACCGTGATGGAACAAGTTCAGAAGTTCTAGTTGATCCTACATGAAATCTCTGCCAAGGGAATGGCTTTGTCGGAAGCATTCCAAGTGGCCGCCTTGATTGAGAAATTGCCCCCAAGTTGGAGGGATTTCAAGAATTATCACAAACATAAGCGAAAGGAGATGGGACTAGAGGATCTGATTGTCAAACTCAGAATTGAGGAAGACAATAGGAGGATTGACTCTAAGTCCAAGCTTGTCCCTATGGAGTCAAAAGCCAACTTGATGGAGCACGGCTCGTCAAGTAACTCGAAGAAAAGGCCTAACAATAAAGGCAAGAAACCGGCAGCTGGAAAATTCCAAGGAGTTTGGTACAACTGTGGCAAACCGAACCATATGGCAAAGGACTACCGTCAGCCAAAGAAAAAGAAAACCAAACCGCAGTCCAATGCCAATGTGGTTGAAGAAAGGGAGTTGACAGACGTTGACATGTCGGCGGTGGTGTATAAAGCCAATTTGGTGGATAACCCGAAAAAATGGTTTGTGGATATCGGTGCCACTTTCCATGTTTGTTCTGATCAGGATGCATTCTCTTCTTACATCCCATCGACCGGAAGGAAGCTCCATATGGGGAATCACGCCTCTTCTGATGTTGCTGGCGTTGGAACGGTGGTGCTGAAGCTTACTTCGGGAAAGGAGTTGAAGCTGAAGGATGTGTTGCATGTCCCAAACATCCTCAAAAATCAGGTTTCGGGTTCGCTGCTGGTCAACCATGGGTTTAAACTAGTTTTTGAGTCTGAAAAGTTTGTACTTAGCAAATTTGGACAGTTCCTTGGTAGGGGTTATCTAGACAAAGGACTGTTCAAAATGAATGTAATGATTGTACGCCGTTTTGGCGAGAATATGAATAAGAATGAATCTTCTTCTGTTTATATTGTTGAGTGCCCTAATTTATGGCATATTAGATTAGGACATGTAAATCAATGCTATAAAAAGATTGGTAAATTTAGAATTAATTAATTTACCTGAAGTAAACTCACAAAGAAAATGTGAAGTTTGTGTTGAAGCTAAAATGGCTAAATTACCGTTTCATTCGGTTGAAAGGAGCACTTCACCTTTAGAGTTGATAGACACTGATGTGTGTGATCTGATATTTGTGTAAACTAAAGGTGGTAAAAAATATTTCATCATATTTATTGATGATTGCACAAGGTTTTGCTACTTATACTTGTTAAGAAGCAAAGATGAAGCATTAGAAGCTTTTCAGAATTATAAAAATGAAGTTGAAAATCAACTTGCCAGATGAATTAAAATAATTCAGAGTGATAGAGGTGGCGAATATGTTGCACCATTTGAAGAACTATGTACCCTGTCGGACATAATTCATATTCACCACAGTCTAACGGTATTGCTGAACGCAAAAATCAGACTCTAAAAGAGATGATAAATGCCATGTTAATAAGTTCCGGATTACCCCAGAATATGTGGGGGAAAGTGTTTTAACAGCCAACCACATATTGAATAAAATACCACTTAAAGGGAAAGATAAGACACCTTACGAATTGTGGAAAAATCGTAAGCCTTCTTATAAATACCTTAAAGTGTGGGGGTGTTTGGCTAAGGTAGCAATACCTGAACCAAAACAAGTTAAAATTGGACCAAAGACATTTGATTGTGTCTTTGTGGGATATGTATACCAAAGTAGTGCATATAGGTTTATGATACATAAGTCAGAAAATCCGGAAATGACTGAAGGTACCATAATCGAATCAAGGAATGTTGCATTCTTTGAGGATGTCTACCCATGTAGAGGAAAGTTAGAAGTGAGTACTAATAAAAGAACTCACGAAACTTCAAGTGGTTCAACACCAATAAGTGAACAACCGAGACGCAGTAAGAGGTCTAAGACGGCTAAGTCTTTTGGGCCAGATTACATAACATTTATGTTAGATGGTGAGCCAAAGTCGATTAAAGAGGCTCTAAGTAGTCCAGATGCTCCGCTCTGGCAAGAAGCTATCAATAGTGAAATCGAGTCCATTTTGCAGAACCATACTTGGGAGTTGGTTGATCTCCCTGCTGGTCATAAACCTTTAGGATGTAAATGGATCTTAAAGAAGAAGTATAAAGCAGATGGAACTATTGATAAGTATAAAGCACGGCTTGTAGCCAAAGGCTTTAAACAAAAAGAAGGATATTATTTCTTTGATACCTATTCTCCAAAGATGCGAGGATTGCGTCTATTCGGTGCTTCTCGCGATTGCCGCTTTGCACAATCTAGAGATTCATCGATGGATGTCAAGACGGCATTTCGAATGGAGAGATAGATGCTTTGAAATCTACATGGAACAACTTGAAGGGTTTGTTGCACCCGGGCCAAGAAAAGAAGGTGTGCAAGTTAATAAGATCCTTGTATGGACTGAAACAAGCTCCAAAATAATGGCATCTTAAGTTTGACAATACGATGTTTTCAAATGGATTTAAAATCAACGAGTGTGATAAATGTGTATATGTCAAAGGGACATTGGAAGCATTTGTTATAGTTTGTCTATACGTGAGCGATTTGTTAATCATGGGCGTAGTCATGATACTATCATGGAGACTAAAAAATGTTAAAGAGAACTTTGACATGAAGGATATGGGGACCGCGATGTAATCCTTGGGATAAAAATCAGCAGAACTCCTGATGGAATTATCTTGTCACAATCCCACTATGTGGAGAAAGTGCTTAAGAAATTCAATGCTTTTGACAGTTCACCGTCAAAGACGCCCATTGATTTAAGTATAAATCTGTTGCTAATAAAGCGAGAACCAGTGGCTCGGATGGAATACTCACGTATAATAGGCAGTCTGATGTACATCACAAATTGTACACGTCCAGACTTGGCCTACCCTATAAATATGTTGAGTAGGTTCACGAGCAATCCAAGCCAAGAGCATTGGAAAGCGTTAACCAGGGTGCTAAAATACCTGAAGTATACCTTGGATTATGGGCTATACTACTCAAGATATCCAGTTGTACTTGAAGGATATAGTGATGCTAGTTGGATTTCAGATTCGAAACATTCTTATTCAACTAGTGGATACATATTCACCATTGGAGGTGGTGCGGTATCGTGGAAGTCCACGAAGCAAACGTGTATAGCTCGGTCCACCATGGAATCTGAGTTTATAGCTTTAGATAAAGCTAGTGAAGAAGCAGAGTGGCTTCGAAACTTTCTGGAAGATATTTCATGTTGGAGGAAGCATGTGCCTTCTGTGATGATTCGATGTGATAGCCAAGCGGCTATAGGAAGGGCACAGAGCAATATGTATAATGGTAAGTCTAGACATATTCGTCGGAGACACAATACCGTTAGACAATTGATCTCAAATGGTGTGATGTCAATTGACTACGTAAAGTCAAAAAGACAATTTGGCAGATCCTTTAACAAAAGGACTGAATCAAGATCAATTGGGTAAATTGCTAGAGGGAATGGGCTTGAAGTCCACAAAGTAAAAATAACTATCATAGTGGTAACCCAACCATGATGACTGGAGATCCCAAGAACTTGGTTCAATGGGAAAACTAAACTATGAAGGTTATGTTATAACACTTGGAGACAATGCTATAACCCATCCCTAGAAAGCAATACCAAGTGTTGAAACACCTGCAAAGTTATGGTCGAGGCTAAGTCATTTGACTTTTAATGATTCCTACACCTCGTTGAGGTTGAGTATGGCAGGATACTAGGATAGGAGATCACCTATATAAGTGAGAAATGTGAGCCGCTTCAAAGTAACACTCATGAATCCAAAATAGTGTCCATGGCCGAAACGGACACAAAACGTGAGAACAGAAGGTGTTGAGACCTTATTGTGTTAATACTGTTGACTCGGTATACACCATGGAGGAATAGTTCAAGGCATTGCGTCCACTAATCCGCCAGTGTACCCGATGGTATTGACTACGGAAGGTTCAAAGCCATAAGCTACCTTTCTGAATGCAATATTGTCTCTTGAGGACTGGTTTGCGTGTCTGCATTCATGTATACATTAATTTCCACTCATGTGGGGGATTATTGGAAATTTTGGTTTTGATAAAGTGGGTGTCGACCCGACTTTGACCAAATTTTCGGTGGCTAAATATTTAATTCTGGAGGAATTAAATTATATATTATTAATTTACGTTCCGTGTAGATGTTCGTAGTATTTTTTATTTCTCAAAACCGAATTTGCGTGAGTGAGAAATTAATACACGAAGGTAGCCACATAAATGGGCATTATGTAAAGATTATGTACATGGAGATGAAAGGGTTTTGCCTTATCCCACATGGAATACAAATCATAGTTTATCTTAGTTTATTTACTAGAAGGTGTTATTTGTTGTATAAACTATAACACAAGTGGATGATCACAAGTGGGCCACACGCGCGCGCCGCGCCGCCCCTCGGCCTCGAGCCGAGGCCTGGCCCGAGATCGGGCTTGGGCGGCGGCCCTATTGGGCCCAGTCCAGTCCACTAAAGTTTTGCCACTCGAAAATGGGTTTGGCCCGCATTTCAAGTGATTGTTGGAGTCGATGAATCGGGACATTGTAGGTGTCCGTTATGTCGTGTGATTGTTGGAGTTAGTAACTCCTACAGTAGTGGTCATCTGAAGAGAGCCCACTACTTGTCTGTTATGGAGTAATGGGGTGTAACATTTGTGATGTTACAATTGGATTAATGCCCACTACTTTTGTTATCTCCTGCAGGTGTTGGTTGGCTATATATATTCATTTTAGTGCATTGCGATGAAGACTACACAAAGCAAATATTCATACACAAAGCCATATTTCTGCATTCTGCACTCAAAGTCCAGCAACCAATCTTCAACACTTTCTCGTACGAAGGTGCTTCTGTGTTAGTGGTGCTACTACACAGAAGACGAAGCCATTTTATCTTTGGAGGTAATACGTCAAACCGTGAGCACTAGCCGGGACGTAATTGTCTTGCGGATAGAGATAGTATCTCGACTCGGCTTAAAGTTCAGTTCCAGAAGTTCCTGTTTTCTGTTTGTAATAGAATAGTTCATTTCCAGTTTGTAATTGAGCCATTGTGAAGGCTTTCCCGTTGTAACCACTACATTGTATTCAACACTTATCATATTATTTGTATATATCTTGTTTCCACGTTTTAGGATTCTTAAACAGGGATGGACATTCTCACTTCATACACCAGAGATACACAAGAGATACAAATGGTTTGATGGAGTTTAGAATCTTTCAAGCACAAGGAAGATTATTGTACTGAATGTGATCTCGAATGTGACTGTATCCAGTGATAACATTCAGTCTGCTGTTGTGTTTGTTAGTTTATTTTTCATACATAGGATTTTAGTATTGTGATAAACGAAGTCCATACACATCTATTTTTCAAACAACTACTATGAATACTAAGAATTAACACTTCCCGAAATTAACACTTCTCGTTATATGTCTAGTTCGACATCAGGTATAATAGTTCACGGCATTATATCATTTCACGGTATTATGAATACACGGTATAATATGCGTTCACGGTATTATATCATTTCTCGGTATTATGACTATACGGTATAACATGCGTTCACGACATTATATCAGTTCTTGGTATTATGGCTACATGGTATTATATGACTACACGGTATTATAATACTTCACGGTATAATGGATTAAACTTTGAAAATATATCGTTAACCTAAACTGGGAACCTATATCGTGAATTGAACTTCAACAGTCCATACCGTGAAGTCCATAAACCCTAAATATGTAATTACTCTCCAATTCCTACATACCAATAACAACAAAATCAAAACTAAAATCCCTAACATCCAACACATAAACCTCAATTTCAACCAATCAATCCATAAATAAAAACTCAAAAAAACAAAAAAATCGGAAAAAAAAAACTTAGTTTGACTCACCCGTTCTTGAGGCAAAGGGTCACGATTTTCGACTACCTCCGTCGATTCCGACATTAACACTGTCTTTTCCGGTCGTGGTGGTGGGACATTGTTGTTTGTGTGAACCTCCATCAACTCCGACACCATTTCTTCATTTCCCGATCGATTTAGTGGTGGTGGGGCGTTGTTGTTCATGTGAAGAAGATGGAGGTGGGGCGTCGTGGTGGTGGGGCGTTGTGGTGGTGGGCTTTGTGGTGGTGGGAGTTTGGTGGCAGTGGGTTATCAGTTGGGGGAAATTTAAATCTGGGTACTTGGGTTGATTTTTGGGTGGGGGTCGTATGGGGGCTGGTGGGTTGGGTTTGTTTTTGCTTTTTTTTATTTTTTTTAAATTTTGAAAAGGATTTTATTTTTAAAAAAGGGAGGAAAATCAAATAAATTAAAAAAGGTAACTAAGGTGTGGTTAAGTTATGTGGGGTTGGGTTAAAAAAGTGTATAAAAGAGTTTTTTTTTATAAGTGTGTGTATAGAAGAGTTTTAATTGTTCAAATGGTGTATAAAAAAAATTCTCCCAATTTATTATCAGTTGAGTAAACTAATGTAAATCAGCAATAATAAATATGCAGAAATTAAATGCGGAAAGTAAATGACACAGAGAATTTTGTAGTGGTTCGAGGATGGGGTAATTCCTCTACTCCACTCTTCTCCAACTCTTGGAGGTAATCCACTAATGCAACAACTTGTTATAAAAAGGATAATAAAGTACGAGTAAGCCTTGATTACACAACTAGCTTCACTCTGGGCTCAGCTTCTTCATAAGGCAGTTGCCTCACTACTTCAACTCTTCAAGCACTTCGAACTTGATCATACATCCCTCTGTTGGATTTGAATCAAGCTATAACTTGAACCTTACTACATGTCCTTCACCACATGAAAGTGCAGACCCCTTATTCTTGAATAACAAGATTTCCTCTTCAATAGGTTGAAGTTTTCATCCTTCTTCACTGAATGTGTTGGTTAGAATTACTTCGAGAGTTTAATCGTGAGGATTTGAATGTATAGTTTGAGAAAATATTTGCAGTTGCTTGCTTGAATGCTCATATTTCTCTTGTGTGTGTCACGTACATCTCTCATAATTTTTCTCAGCCTTTTATAGTGATAGTTTGAAAAAATATCTGTTGAAGAGATAGACAATTTTCAAACTTCACTTCTTGATCGTTGGCTTGTCTTGTTGTACAGCTTTTGATGTTGACCCAACCTTGATATTAATGTTTCTTGCAGGTGTCTGAATCGAACCAGGTTCCTGCAAACATCCCATTGGTTCCAGCTTCTTTCACTCATTAAGCAAGACATCTTTTAAGATTGTAGGTATGCCCCTTACCATTTCGAGTAAGTCTTTTGCTTTTCTTTGCAACGAACTTCTTCAGCTTTCTTTGAGTCCTTCAGCTGCTTTACCCCTTATTGAGTGTTTTCCATGATTCTTGGATGACTCAGCTGTGAGTTTACTGAAAGACGCAATTTTTTTTACTTGACTGGGAGTCTTCTTCGATACTCAGCTGCTACACAACTGAATCTTCATTGCAATTCTTGATCGGTCTTTTCCTCGCATCTTCAACTCTGCTGCTTTATAACTCAACTAATTTCCTAACTATTACATAGTTGAAATACAACAGAAAATGGGGTGCGAACTTTCTAATCTAGGTTTTCTATGCATCATCCAAATCTATACAAATAACTTTTCTTACAATTTTCCCCTTTTTAAATACAATGCCTACATGTTTTCCTAAAATGTGGGATTGTGTTTTAACTGGTCTTGCCTTTCTAGACCTATGGAAAGATTGTATTCTAATTGGATAAGGAAAGATTTGATTGTACATATTACCTATTTTATACGGTTTGATATTGATATGATATGAATAGATTATTTGATATTTATCTTGTTTCCTAACATATATGATATACTTATCATATTATTTGTATATATCTTGTTTCCATGTTTTAGGATTCTTAAAACAGGGATGGACATTCTCACTTCATACACCAGAGATACACAAGAGATACAAAAGATTTGATGGAGTTTAGAATCTTTCAAGCACAAGGATGATTATTGTACTGAATGTGATCTCGAATGTGACTGTATCCAGTGATAACATTCAGTCTGCCGCTGTGTTTGTTAGTTTATTTTTCATACATAGGATTTTAGTATTGTGATAAACGAAGTCCATACACATCTATTGTTGGATGAGTTGTATTATATATAAGGATTAGATCTACTCTAGGTATGAGTTTTCATTGATTTTCTACTAATTGATTTAAATATTCATTGTATACGGAATCAAACGGTTTTACTAGTGGGAAGTTTTGCTCCACTGACATATCTACAAACTTGTTAGTTTGTAGATAAATTTTTACATCTTTGTTTCTTGCTTCTTTTCATTTTATTCTGCAGCATGTAATTGCGAATGCGATTACATCTGAGATTACATCTATACTTTGTCAAAAATTTGAAATATCTTCACGCTACAATTCTTTCATGTAATTAAGTAGATCAATACATTAAAATATCAATAGTAACATAAAATACTCACTTATCTTGCATAACATAAACTCAAGATCTCATCATGTAAGAAAAGGAATATTTCCCAATTTGTAAAAAAGCAAAACTACCCATTTTGTGCACCCTTTCATTTGCTCACCCAAGAAACAGCTTCTTAATGGCCCTTGGATCAGCAAAACCAAGAAAGTTCTTGAGACTTTGTGAACTAATTAAATATCTTTCAAGCAGTCAAAAAAAAAAAAAAAAAATCCAAAACTTTAATCCAATTTTTAGTGTACACATCAGACTCCAGCCTGTTCCAACTTCTTGTGCAAAACCATTGTTTCTGTTACATCCATCACACTTTTTAGCAAAATGAAGAATATTTGCATTGATCAAGGGCCTGATAGCAAATCTATATCAGTCATCTCTTTAGGAGACGTTGATTCTCTATGAGCCATTTCAATAGTTGTAGATGACTCAGCAGCATTTGTAGCACTTGAAAATCCACGTGGAGAATGTTCTGGTGAGTCTCCTGGGCTGCCTCCTAACTTCCTCGTACGAGGTGCTGGGACTTTGTCGGTTTTCTTCTTTACCTTGTTATGCCAGTTCATTAATGCCTTTGAGGTTTGCTCATCAAATATGGACTTTTTCATGTGTGATCCCATCTGCAATTTTTTTTTTTTTTTATGTTTTTCCCAAATAAAAACCAAAGACAATTATAAATTATGACCAAGATTCTGGAAATTCAATATCATCACATAAGCTACGCTTGAATTTTTATCTAGTTACAAGAAAAACCTACTTATCTTTCAAAATTATAAACACCCTTGACATATGTTTATATGTTATAGAGGAATAATTACAAAAACTACGACTAAATTTTGTCAAATTACATAAAACTCCTGTTATCTTTCAAAATTATAAATAATCCCTTAACGTGTTACAATCACCCTCTTGAGGTTTGTATTTATCTAACAAATACCCTTTCTTGAAGGTGCCATGAGCAATTAAATGTTAAAGGAGTACTTGTAGTTTTGAAAGATAATTGATTTTTTTGGTAACTAAACTAAACTTGAAAGGTAGTTTTTGTAATTATCCTTTTTACAAACTACACTTATTGTGTGTGGGGGGTTGATTAAACACAGGCGTCAACGGGGTATTTCTAATTTAAAAAGATAACTGAATTTTATTTTCTAATTAGACTAAACTTTAGGAGTGCAATTATTCTGATCAGACAACGCAGAAGTGCATGCGAAGAAAGAATACCTGTGTAACAAGTGCATAAAGTGGAAGTGTGATGTAGCTGCACAAGATTTGTACTCCTACCCTGCAATTGAAAGATTAACTCCATTGGCCTACGCCAAAAAATTGACACTTTATTCTACATTTGAAAACAATTTTTCTCTTGTGCAATCATTCGTGTGACAAAAAATCCCTCCAGTTTGACAACATATTCAAACTATGGTAAAAATTGCAACATTAGTATGTAACTAAAGGACGACATTAAAAACGTCATGCAAAAATCATGTTTTGCAGAAACGTCCTATAACTATAAAAACATATCAATTTTGGTCAATGCATGGTTAGCAATATAGTCGTGTAAGTTACTGGCGGATCTAGGGAGGAAGTAGTTACGACTTACGAGTTGTAACTATATGAAAAATCTCAATTTTGATCCTAATTTCACCGAAAATTGTGAACTACATCATTGGATTGAAATCCATGATTGAAATCCGATTAAATTAGTACTAAAGTTGAGATTTTCATATAAATACACGACTATTTTGCAAACCATGCATTTTGAAGGGCCAGATTCGAGTGTTTTCAATAATTACAGCACTTATTTTAAAAACGTGATATTTATATGACCTTTAGTTAAATGATCAATTTTGCAATTTTGCCTGAAAATAGATAGGTTGAACTTATAGAGAAAATCAGAATATATATGGAATTATAAATGAAACAATGCATATTTATCACCAAGACTTACCCAATACAGACTCTGATAACAGCAAGAATGAAATAACGGTGGAAGCAAGAATGCAGCCCAAATTCATACTGCAAAATGATACATTATTTCAGCCATTTGTACTAGTATATCTATAGTATACATATAGAGAAAAAGCTTTAATTTATACCGTTATCCAAATGAAGTATGTTATCTCAAACGCGTTCTGGAAATCAAGAAAGATCAAGAAACAAAAAAGCAGGTAAGAATGGTTCCATATTTCTTTCGTAAGCTAAATGCGGATGGATGGATGATTTAGATTTCTAATTCTACTTCTAATTTGATTTTTACATACAAATAACACAATTTATGAGTTATTCACTAAACAGTTTCTTAGGGAGTGTTTGCAAACACTTCTACTTTTGGAGAAAGTGATTCATTTCCGTGGAAGCGGCATGCAGTTAAGAATTACAAGTTGGTAGTGTATGCAAATAGAGGCTGGAAATTGATAAAATTAAGAGGTAGTGTTGATTAAATTAAGAGAGTATTTAATGGATAATCTGTAAAAGTATTTTTTTTGCGTAAAAGTAAAACTAAAACATAATAAAAAATCTAAACCCCACTTCTTCTAGATTCTGATTATATGAAATGAATCATAAGTGTAAGCTGGTATTTAAAAACACTCAAAAGCTAATTTTTTCACTTTTTTTTTTTTTTCCTTTTTTAGTGTTTGCTAACGCTTCTTTAAAGATATTCAACTTTTAGCTTCTTCCAACAACTTCTATTTTCAACTACTTTTTTCGTTTCTACTATAATAGATCATTTACTTAAAAGCAGAAGTTTTTGTAAACACTCGACTACTATACTATAAAGATAATAGAGAAAGGAAAGATGAAGAAGTTGTGATACCTGAAAGAGAGTAAGATGAATTAAATGAAGAACTAAAGTAGGC
The DNA here is from genome assembly GCA_016081115.2 of Rehmannia glutinosa. Taxonomy (NCBI): domain Eukaryota; kingdom Viridiplantae; phylum Streptophyta; class Magnoliopsida; order Lamiales; family Orobanchaceae; genus Rehmannia; species Rehmannia glutinosa. The sequence goes on along the minus strand of CM071926.1, from coordinate 102,216,829 downwards.
TTGCTAAACCAAAAATGCCTATCAGAGACTTGCACAAGTGGAATGCCTTGAACTACGGCATGTTTTTCTTGAATTTCGATAGCCATCTGAGTTATGATCGATTGTAGCTTCGTGCCAACTGCTAAGATTACCTTAACCAATCAAGTAGTCAGTGCTTTTTATTTCAAATTGCTGTTTCCATCAACAATAAATTTTAGGGATAATTAACCAAAAAAAACCTGAGGTTTGGATTAATTACAAAAAAACCCATACATGTTCCAAAAATAACAAAAAAAGTCCTCAAGGTTTGATTCTGCCGTGAATTTAAGGGGAATGTAAAGAGGGTTTTCCAATGTTTTTTTGTTTATTAAAGGAGAAAATGTAAGACAGAATCAAACCTCAAATTTTTGTTTTGTAATTTTAAAAAAATCTAGCTTGGTTTTTTGTAATTAGCCGAACCTCAGGGATTTTTTGTTCTTATCCCTTAAATACATGTTGCAAAAGCAAGCGTTACCATTAGGGGAAGTATTGACAGCAAAAACATAGCTTGCCCTCCTGATAACAATGTAGATAATAACATAATTAAAAGAATAAATTTTCTAAATAAGGAAATTTTTCTTCTTTTAATCAGAGAGAAAAAAAAATGAAGAACAAGAAGACGCACCTTTAACGTTCACAAGCAGATAGATCAAAGAAGCCATCCATAGAAAGGGACTGAAAGAAGCATCACGGCATAAATTATATCACCCAGAATACGATATATAAATGTATAGTTTTGAAGTTAAAATTGCAAAATTAGTCCTATGGGGTGGTATTAAAAAAGGTCCTATAAAATCGTCCTGTAACTTTGTAAACATATCTCAGTTTTGGTCCTACAAAATATACGGTTTGCAAAATAGTCCTGTAACTATATATAAATCTCAATTGTGGTTATAATTTCACTGGAAATTAGAAACTACGTGTGACGCTCACTTGATTTAAATCCAGTGCAATTAGTTCCAAAACAGAGATTTTCACTATTTTGCAAGCCGTACACTTACCAAGACCAAAATTGAGAATTTTCTATAATTACATGACTTTTTTGCGTGACATGATTTTTACAAGACTTTTTTGCTACCATTAATTTTGCTGTTTTTCCTATAGTTTATATATGAACATTTATTTTCGAACAAAAGTAGTATTATAAAGAAAAAAACAGAAAAAAAGACATACGGGATTCCTACGACGACTTTGAAGTCATCTTCCAACGACCTTTTGATGTACTTCTGAAAGTCGAACTTCATTCCAGAAGACAAATGAACCTATATATGCAAATGCTCGTTAGAGAACAAATCCAATCCAAGATGTCTTTATTCAATCAATGTCCATTAGCAGATGTACTTAAAAGAACTCACTGAGACGAATCCATGCCGCAGAGTCAAATAGTCAGGTCTTTGAACTGAATATAACATGTGCCGGAAAAAACATACCTGAAAAAAAAAAAAAAAAAAAAAAAAAAAAAAAAAAAACAGTTGCAGTTATAAGTAAATCCTGAGGATAGTACTATCATGGATAACAATCTAGATATTAGAAAATTCCTAGTTTTTATATATCCTTACAATATAAAACAGGATAGGATTTTGCATCCATTCATTTGAGTGGCTTCTCACGAAAGATGTCTCGTGTGTAAGTCTGAATCTTGAAGGATCTGTTAAAGATACAAGGAAAACATAGTTTAAGCAATATTCTTGAGCAAGTAACTCAATAACATCAAGATGATCAACAAAGGTTAATTTATATTTTAATAATCGGAAAGGGGATATTTGTAATTATGAAAAATAATTGAGATTTTTGGCAATGAGGCCAAACGTCAGAGGTACTAAAGTGAAAACAGTCTATGCTACATAACCATAGAAATTATTTTCCCTATTTGTAATTATCCCTAATCGAAAAGCATAATTATGGTTGGCATCTAGAATACCATTAGACGCATCATTTTCTTGTGTAGCTTGTCTTTCCCAATCTTTCCATCCTCGAATCTGCATAACAATGTCAGGAGATGAGCAAACAAAACGTACTTAATATTTTGATTAATGAGGTTAAATAAGCTAGTCGGAGACTAAACAGGATTAGAATTATAAAAAATAACATGGATCATAATTTACTTAAAGCATTTGGAAAAGAAAATACCTTCAATCTCCCCAACATCATTGTTATAGCACTGTAAAAGACATGGAACACAGCCAAAAAGAATATGAAGATGTGGAGCTGATGAAGTCCATGTGCAGATATAAGAGGCACATGTCCCTGTTACATTGATAAACATATATACTTGTTTCATCAATGTTAGTAAAAGATTGGTGGACAAACAATAGAAGTATTTTTATTTTGTGTGTCAAAGTGAAACTAGAAGCAGAATCAGAAATTTAAAGCACTCATTTCCTTACTTTTGTATTTTGATTAAATGAAGCAGAATGAGAAGTTGAAGCTCACATTTGCAAATACTGAAAATTGTTTTCTCTTTAAGCTAAAAGTTGATAATGGCTTTTTTTTTAGTTTTGGCAAACACTCCCTATATTAATATAATCAACTTTCAGCTTATGTTTGCAAATACTACCAACTTCGATTTCTCAATATTTTTTCACTTTACTGCAGTAAAACACTTCGTTTGAAACCAGAATTTTTGCAAACATGCACCGTTGTACAAAACCAATTATATATTTTCCTTAGACTTTGTTTTTGCAGCACAAACATAGCAAAGAATGCAGGAGGAATTACCGGTTTGCAATCTTTAGGTGTACTATCAGCTGCCAAAATTCTACGTTCGAGCCACAGGAGCCTCCGGTGATGATGATCCGCCTCCGTCTCTTCATCGTGTTCTTTAAATTCACATGGCAACATGGTGTTTGCCAGTTTTTCAGGAATGCAAATTTGGGTAATGTAGTTCTGCCCAAATGTGAGAAGCAGGGAAATGAACCCCAGAATCATAAGCTCTGAATAGAGTAGATCAGAAAAAGATAAAATCAGCAACTAAATGGTGAAGTATTGGGTAAATTGCAAGTTTTGTCTTATAAACTATAGGGGTTGGTAATAATAGTGCTGCAGAAATCACGATTTGCAAAAAAGTCCTGTAACTTTCCAAACAGTCTCGGTTTCAGTCCTTTAGTCGCCAAAAGTTGGGAATTTTGTCCAAAAAATCCACGTGTCCATATTTTTGGAAAAACCCTATGATGTCGAAACCAATTTTGCTTATACGAATGCACAAGTGAGTTGGCATGTTGATTGAGACAAAAACCTAGGAAATAGAAACTCATTTGGACAACGTCCACTCAAATGAAACTTGTTTACACATTAGCGAATGTTGCCGGAAATGTGGACACATTGATTTTTTCAAAAAATTTAAACGATCTAAGGACTAAAATCATGTTGTTTTGGAATGTTACAACACTTTTTTGAGAACCATGATTTCGCCAGGATGATTATTGTCAATGCCCTATTTACAAGACTAAAATTGCAATTTACCCTACAAAAATTTACGGCTACTTTGGCATCATAGAATTGAGTCTTTACCACTGGAAATTATGAAATAAAAATGTACATTTGAATGGAATAGATCCCACCATCATTGAAAGCCAAATTCGGTATTTTTACCTGCTTTAATTTTCTCAAGAGCTTCAACCAATGCAAACTTCTTTCTCTTACTAAAAGTCTATGAAAACAAAGAATGTTAGGCGTAATAAACATTATAATAGTAGAATATAAGAAAAATTGTCCACTAATTAATTTTTTTCTTACAGATCAAGTTAGTTAAAACTATGAATGGACAAAATTGAGATTTCTATGGCCTAATAACTATATTTCCATTTCAAACCAGCCTAAAGTACTTGTGAAAATTTGAATTCAAATAAAAAGATATGAACAGAAAAAGGCTCAAACATATTGTTCCTCATTCAGTAATATCAACAAATCCATGACCCCTCCCACTGGCGGAGATAGGGTGCCATACTGGGCCCCGGCCCGGCTGCCTCCGGCCGACAGTATTAAAAAATTAAAAAAACAAATATGGTTATTTGAATTTTTTTTTGAGTTTTTTATCCACCTCATCACACTTTTGTGTGTTGGCTCAACCATTTACCCTTTCCCCGAACAAAAACACAAGGGTTACATTTTTTTTTTGGTGGGGGGGGGAAAGAATCTTCATTTATTATTTTTTGTTTGCTTTTTCATCTTCTAGTGTGGAAATTTTAGGCCTAGGACTGTCTACCACAAATCTGCCATAATTTTGTTTTGTTTTTTTTTTTTCTAAATGAATCATTTTTAGCCTTCAAAACCCAGAAAAACTATATAGATCTTCGATTCGCCAGATCTCATTAACACTGAAAATCAGGGGCATATTTTTCAAAATGTGCCAAAAAAACAAAATGAAAGGAGAAAGGACTGGTTTGCAAATACCTCTCCCACTCTATGAAGAGTTTTCTCCATTAGGATAGAGATTATAATGATGACTCCACAGACTAAAGAAACTGCCCATGTTGGAGTATGGTCAAGCTCCCTTCCTCCTTCTCCTCCTCCGGCCATATTTTTCCTCGTAGATTATCAATTTAAAAAATAAAATAGAAAGAAGAAAAAAATTAAATCTGATCAATATTTGTCATTTCATCTCAAGTGAAAATGAAGAAAATTTTATCTTCTCATCAAATCTCAAGTGGAAAATGAAGAAAATTTGACAGGTTCCCATAATAATTGTATTGTAAAGAGTGATCATAAAGAGAAAGGGCCGGCTCAAGGGAGTTGTTGAGCGTTGTAACAGAATTGAACCGGGACAGGTGTATGTTTAGTCCTGGAATTGGGGGTTTATTACAGAGATGCCATTGTGGGAAAATTTGTTGACCAGAGTGTTGTTAGGGATTTTGTTAGGTGATGGAGGAGATGTAACCACAAATAATGAAGGAATATTTATTTAAATTTTTTTAACTCGGATATTCATTTTATGTTATGAATATTCACGAGTTAAACACATAGATTAATGAAATGTATATTTCCTTTTATTTGATAGGTATACATCCCTCCCCTACTATCCAGCTGTAATGGTTTGAACTTGCATAATTTAAAAGAATTACTATAATTCAGTTCAATGTGTAATACTTTTTAATTCAACATTTAATATTTTTAATTTTTACTTAAACGTATAATCCTTTTAACTTAAAAATGTAACACTTTTTAGTTCAATATGTAATATTATTCAGTTCCACATATAATTCTTTCACTACAAGAATTTAGCGTAAATCTGACCTATGAAAAAATATATAACTCGTATTATTGTTGCTTTGTATGTTTAGTGTGTGAATTTTGTCTATTTAGAAGGTTATCTTATGTCACAAGATATTCCAATGGAATACCGATGGAACTTGTGATAGATTATATGGTTATCGTTTAGTAAATTTTGCACCAAAAGTTGGTGAGTAACTATTCCATCGTAGTACTCAAGGAATAGCAATGGAAAATTACCGAATTTAAAAATAATCCGTGTATATAGAACTATAAAAATATTTCAAAAATACCAAATTCATTGGATGAAGCACATATTCACTAGGTGTTCATGACACTTCCCTATAGGTGGTATAGTGATTTGGTCAATAACTTTTGTGATGTCAAAAACAACGAGGACAACGGCTGGCGACATGAAGTCAAGAGGACCCGCAATGACCAGCCAATTACTTGACTAGGGATACATGGCGAGTGTGGTAGGCTTGACTAGAGTCTTCCGGATGTCCAAAACGCGAAGTCGCAAAAAATAACAATAACAGAAAAAACGAGTTAGGAGAACACGATACAAGTCTTTCCAAGTATGTGGGAGGGTCTTGCTCCATGATTAGACATGCTCATGCCATCACAAATAAATTTAGTAGTATTTTAAAATCATTTGCAGCTTTCAAATCGTTGTATATATAAAAATTTGGAAGAGTACATCAAGTACATGTCAAATGTTTGGAAACAAATTAGTTTCTTGGTTCATCAAGAAACAAAATTCAATAGCTACATCCACTTAACTAATCAAGCAATTATATTAACCTGGTTTATACAACAAAAATACAATTCAAAATAATCCGTGAATAAACAAATAAACATAATAATACAAGTGGGACAAATTTCATGTGATCCCAAGTCTTATGGATGAGACAACAGCTGAGAGACTATGATGTTGAAGAAAGAGAGATTCCAATTATGTGTGATAACATTAGTTCTATTGCAATCACACAGAATCCATTGTTGCACTGAAGAACGAAGCATATTGATGCCAGATATCATTTTATAAGAGATCATGTTGAAAAGAAAGACATCACTTTGGAATACATCTCAACTAATAAGCAGTTAGCTGACATATTCACAAAGCCCTTATGTGAATCAAGATTTGAAGAGCTTAAGAATGAGCTAGGGTTAATTGAGCTGAGTTAGAATACTCAGAAGACTCAATCAACAGATACAAAAGAAGATAAAATGGAAAATGCGCAAGTTTCACATTTCAGCCAAGTGAAAAAATATATCATGATATTTAATAAAAAGATAAACGGAAAATCGGTTGTATCGAGTTAGCTAACAACAAACATACCTTCAGTGATCTTATGTGAAGAGAGAAGCAGAGTTAAGTCACTTTGGATGATAGTTGAATCATTGATGAGCTAAGTGACAAAAATGCAGTCGTTTTATTCGAGCAGGAATGTTTTTAAGGATGACGTCAACGCAATTATGACTGTCAGTACAAAAGCTGCACGGTAAAACATATGATTGGATATAAATGCTGATGCATTTAATGTGGGGAAATTAATGCAGTTTTGAAGGCTAAATCCTGACCGTTGATCTTGATCAAAATTTTCAAATTCCAAAAACCGTCCTTTCAAGTCCCATATAAACCAAGCAAGAAGAATTCTCTCTGCAACTGTTCAAAACTCTACTTTCAAAGTTCAAGTTTTTCGCATTTTTCACCATTTATTTTCTCTGAAAATGGTAACTACGTATGACTTTGTCAAGTTATCCGAGAAGATCCACTCGGGATCCACTGTAGACTTCAAAGGAATGATCAAATAAGGCGCTGATGAGGCTTTAGTGAAGAAGATCACGGAGAAGCTCGAGAAGTCGAAAACAAATTGAAGGACTTTCACACCATGGAGTTCTTCATACTTACCTGGAAGAGGTTGCAATGTTCTATGTGAATGTGGAAGTGCATGATGATGAGATTCGCTCATCTGTTCATGGCAAGGCCATTAAAATCACTGATGTGGACCTTGCTGAGCCTTGCAAGTTGCTTCTTGATGTCTGAGAAAGAACTTGGTGAAAGATGTGAACTTAGTCAAGATTTGAAAGAGTTTAAGAATGAGCTGGAAGGAGATAGCTAAGCCAATCGAGTCAAAAGAAGATATGAAGGCTATCTACACATCCAAGAAGGAACCGATCAAGGATGATTCCCACAAACTGATGGACATCGTGTCCAAGTGCGTGGACATGAAATTTGGAAGCTTCAACCATATGATATCTCGGACTAAAATTAATTTGGTGGTGATGGTTGCAATCATGCAAGAAAAAAAAGTTAATTGGGTTGAGTTTGTTTTTCACTTTTCGTTATTTTCTCGCGAACTTTGCGTGATCAACAAGTCCTTCAAGGATGATGGGACCTTTTGGATGCTCGTTGGGTTATGGGCTGGTGCTTGGCCATTTGATGGAAGTTAAGGGGATTTCTCTGCGCCATGGAAAGCCATTCCATGCAAACAAGAAAATGTTTAAGGCAAAGCTCTCACATCCAAGAGCTCGAGAGGAAGGCCCATGCCAAGAAAGGCGACACGAGTGGGGTGAGTCAGTTGACCCTGTCGAAGACACGGCTACGACCGCTCCAGCTCTCTCTCCCAAGCCTATCTCAAAGAAGAGAGTTGCGGCAGCTAAGCTTTCACCTACCCCTGCAGCCAAGTCCAAGAAGGCTCCTGCCCCTGCAGCCGAGCCTCAAGCACCTGCCCCAGCAGCTGATCCAGAAGCCCCTGCCCAAGTAGCCGAGACTGAGAAGGAACTAATCCCTTCTCCATTTGTGAAGAAACGACGCACTGCAAAGTCTCGAAAGGCAGCTGCGTCGAAGCAGAAGAATGTTGAAGCATAGGCCTTCACGTTTGAAGAGCCTGAGAATGTAGAGCCAATAATTCCTCTGGTACCAAAAAAAAAGACTTTTTAAGAAGTCTGAGCTTGAAAAAGCTGAGTCCGCCACTCAGCCGGAGAAGCCCGAAGAGACTGCTGATGCTCAAGAAGAGCAGTATCAAGAGAAAGATGGTGGAGTTGTTGCCACAATGGATGCCCAGAAGACTGTTGATGTTGATCGGCAGAGTATCAAAGACCCAGCTGGTCGTGAGACAGCTGTGGAGAAGGAGACAGCTGAGACAACCAAGACTCTTAAAGAAAGAGTTGTCTTATCCCCTTAGACAGATGCCAACGTACCTGAGGAGGAGCAAGCCCCAATTGCAACCATTCCATAAGATGGAGACCATGATGATGACGTGATTATGTACTCTCCAGTTTACCCAGATATTCAGCAGAGATTGAGGGAATGGAGGAGACGGAAGCTAGACTACTCCGGACAACAATTCGAACATCCTGAGTTCATTGAAGAAGAGGAGGAGCTTCTAAGCTTCCCCGGAAATGCCACTGTCCATTATGCCCTCAATGAGGAATTTTGCATAGATGCCCTCCGTGCTATTAAGGAGGATGAGAAAGAAAAAGCATTGGAAAAGGCCAGAGCCGCTGAAAAGTCCAAAATGTGCATGTTCACTGAAAGCCATGAGCATGACATAGAGTCAGCTGACAGCAACGATCTCGAGGAGTTGGACCCAGCTGCAGCAGTTGAAAAGGCCGAGTTCCAACAGGCCATCAAGGAATCACGAGCCATGCACGAGCAACATCTTCAAGAAGGTCCAGGAGAGTCTTCCCAACTCTCTCCTCGATTTGATCCTTTGGGAGTGGCACAAAAGATTGCAACTGACATTGCTGCCATCACATCCCCGGTGTAATCTCAAAATGGCTCTCAGGGGAATGGCGATGAAGCTAGGGAAGGTGATGAAGTGCGCACCCTAGCCAAGACAAACCCTGAAGGTGTTGAGACACCTGCCCAAAGGGCTGACTACTCAAAAGGACAAACAACCGTGTCTGAGGAGCAGAGTAACCCCACAACCGTTCACTCAGCTGGTGCGCCAACTGAGGGGAAGCCCTCTCCACCACAACTAGGTCGGAGGACGTTGTGGGGGACAAATATTTGCAGTTAGGAGGCGAAGATGAGGAATTAATGGATAAGCAAAGTGAAGTTAACAAAGCTCGGACGGTTGAGACTGTCCCAGCTAAAACTTCCTCTGACCTGAAGGCCAATGATGCTGCTGATGCAGGTAAGGCAAAGGATGGGATAGAGGCCATGGGAGTTGAGACTCCTGGCCATGAAAGCGCAATCCTAGGAGTTGAGACTCCGAAGGATGCCACCGAAGACCCTAAGGTAGCTGAGTCTGTCTAAGGGATATATGTCGAAGACCCTAAGACAGCTGAGTCTGTCAAAGGGAATGTTGAAGGCCCTACAACGGTTGAGACTGCTGAGGGTAATGAAGGCCTAAGTTGAGACTTCCTTAGGTAAAGAACCTGAAAAAGAGAACATTCCTCAGATGGAGGGAGCTGATGAAGAAGAAGATATCAGCGCCCTTCATGATTCCCAAAAAAACATTGATACAACATTTCTGGAATCAGAAAATGAAGCTAAGTCCACTCATGTAGAAGATTCTACCCAGAACGAGACTGAGGATGTTCATGAATCACAGAGTACTATCAGTGACAAAACATCTCCGATGAGATTTGTCTTTGATGATGAACCAACCTCTATGGTTACATCACATTCCGATGACGCTGATAAAACAGCTGAGGACAAGTTCACTCAAAAGGAAACACTTAATAATGCCAACGAAGCTATTACCACAATCGAGGCTCGATTAGTGAAAGGCACAATACAATCGCCCCACCTGGAACTCATTCAGCTGAGAAGGCTACCACAGCTGCTTCAGTAGAGATTCAATCAGCTCAATAGCAGGCTCCTACAGCTGCGTTAACTGCCGACGAAGTTGGGTCAACCGAGGCAAATAGAGCTGATGCACAAAGACAAGAGAATGGAAAGGCTCCACAGCGTGGACCTATGGGAATCCCTCTCGTTCCGGATGACATGTTTACTGAGATATTCCACTTTGACGCCAAATTGCCCCCTCTGGATGCCAAATCTGCTCGAGAACAAAAAAGTACATTGTGCAGGAAGAGCCAATCATTCCAGCTGATTCCATTGTACTGATAGGTTTTGACTTCAATGTCGTGTGGCCTGAAGAAGAGTCGGCTTCTACATCCGAGTTCCGAAATACGTTCAAAGACATATGTGTTGAAATTGAGAAGATGGAACACCACCTCGCATTGTTAGACCTTAGATTGTACAACCGTGATTCAAACATTAGTAGAGATATTCGAGGTGTTGTCCTACAGATCAAGCAATAGGCTGCACAGACTACTGCTATGCACTTAGAGCAAGTCAACTACTTCAAATCATTCTTTGCAGAGCTACTCGTATGGAGTGCGGACAATGCACAATTTAAGCAGAGGCAGAAAGAGATTATGGTGAGAATTGAAGATTCACACAAGTCGGATATAGAGTTACTTAACCTGCAACACCAGAGCAAAATTGCACGCCTGGAGGACAACATGAATCAAAATTTCCGTTTCTTCAAAGTAAATGAAATTGATGGCAGCTGAGTCAAAGGCTACGCGGTCCGAGTTCCAAACAGCCTACTCCAAAGCATATGATAAGCAAAATTCTACGAACAGCCGACTTGACTTCATTCTCAGTGGTTTGTTCCCTGGCCTGACCTTTTCGTTTGCTGATGATGCCAAAAAGGAGGAAGATGAGGCCTTGAAGGAACTGAAGGAAGAGAAGAAGGGAGAAACAACTAAGGGGGAAGGAAGTTAGAAAAATCTTTCCTTGAAGCTTACAGCTTCTATTCTCAGTAAGCTGCCGAAAGAGTTATTCCGTGGAACAAAAAGTTGAGATGGCAATGAAAGAATCAAGAAAAGCCATCGAAGCTGAATTTGAGAAGGTAGCTGAGAAACATTTTGCACGCATTCAGAACATAAGGAAGAAATATGATGGTCCTCCAACCAGAAAGGATCACCCTGCGATGAAGCCCCCGAGAAACATTGCCAAGCCTGATGCTGGGTCTAAACCCAAATCCCTAGAGGAGTTTCAAACTCTAGATGCAGAAGGCTATTTTGAAGATTTGACACTACCGCAAGCCTGGGATTTGTACTGGGAGAAAGGTCTGGATATGCAAATCAGCTGAAAAGCAGCAAAGTTCCAGTAGTCACCCAGCTGGAAAGTCAAAAACTCTAGTACAGTACACTCTACACTCCTAGAGGAGAAGGAGCTGAGTCAGGGAGAGAAAGGGGTAGATATGGTGGTAGTGGAAGAGGGAGAAGTTCTCAACCGTGACCAAGACCAGAAGACACTAAGTATGTTGATCCGCAGAAGAAAGGAATCATATACTGGGCTAGATATGATCATCTTGCGAACTTGGAAGTTGCACGCAAGAATGCTGAAGCAATAAGAAGACAGGAAGCTGAAAATGAACGAACAACTCGTGAATGGAAGGAAAGGCAGCATAGGGATGACCCTGCTGCGAAGCGAGCATATGAGAAAAAAAAGAATGATGAAGAGGAAAGGAAGAGGAGAAGAGCTGATGAAGACATGAGGAGAGCTGATGACGAAGAGAGAAGAAGGAAGCAGCCAAGGCGTTGAAGAAAGATGCAACCCCTTCGTGTATTTTACTTAGCTGTAAATACATAGTTGTAAGTTTTCCCTGTAATATAGCTCTGATACTTTCCTTGTAATATTTGCTCTGATATCAGTTGTAACTTAGCTCGGATACATGTTGTAATGCAATACTTGTATGAGCTTTGATACATTTTGTAAAAAGTTTCGTAAAGGACAAGAATGTTATGATCAATAAAATTGGTTATTCAGAGCATACATTCTTTGTTACTGCACTGCTTGTGTTTGCTGTTTATTTTATTTAAGTTTTGGCATCATCAAAAAGGGGAAAATTGTTAGGAAAATTATTTGTTAGATTTTGATGATACCATGTAAAACTTAGACTAGGAAGTTGGCACCTCATTTTCCTTATAATTCTATGTTGTAATAGATAGACTTTGAAAGAGCCGAGTAAAGTCAAGTAAGTCAAAAAGAATGCAATAAGTCAACTACGATTAGAGTGAAGACTCGATTTGTGTCGGTCACCGAGTATGGCCAAGAAGGAAGACAATGACTACTTTGAAGGAAAGCCACCGAGGAGCAACATGAAGTATGAGTAAGTGTCAGTCAAGTCAGCAAAAGGAGCCAAGTCTAACAGTTGAAGTGACAGTTGAGTCATTCCCATATGATAGGAGCAGACTCAAGTCAAGGGATAAAGACTACAGTCAGGTCAAGACAACTGACATTGATCCGTTGGAAGGAATCAAGAATATTACTCAATATAGTAATTTGTCCAAGCTTCCAGCTCTTAAAGTGTTTGGCTTAGAAACATGCGAAAGGAATAAGCCAATGGGAAACACTGAAGCATGTGTCAGACCCTGTAAAGCTGCAGAGCCATTTAATACGAGGAAGGGTCAACATCAAGTGTTGCAGACCAAGAAAAGACAAGCCAACGAACAAGAAGTGTCATTTGAAAATAGCATATCTCTTCAACGGGCAAATTTTAAAATGAGCACTATAAAAGGCCGAGGAAGCATTTGAGAAAAGGTTACATGAACCAAGCACGAACGTATTAAGCAATTATAAAGCAAGCATAATCTGCAATATTCTCAAGCTTATATAGAAAATTCCTCAAGCCTAATGATGAGAATCCAGTCACGACGGATCCGAACAACACCAAATGCAAGTTATCTCGAGTTCCTGAAGACTATGTAATTGAGTTCTTGAGTTCTTGTATTTGTTTATCATAGATTAGGTAATTATTTTCGTTGTTTTGAGTCATTTTAGTGGCCAAGTTGATGTTATAGGCCAAGTATATTGCGTTTAGAGTCATATTAGTTAATCATGTGTCGAAAGGAAGCATTGACGATCGAACAACAAGAGGTTGCCTTCAAAAACGTCAAAGCGCGTCAACAATTTTCAGCACTAGCAGGGTTTAGTATTTTGGCTATAACATTCTCTAAAAAATTGATATTGAGCTGATTCAAGATGATACGGAATGCTAAGAGAAAGGGCTACAACTTTCATGAAGACTCCAGGAGCTAATTCGGACTCAAAGGGACAAAAAGGAGGCCAACACGGCCTGGCCGTGTTCACAAGCACGGTCGTGCTCGACAACACAGCAGTGTTGCAAGATTGGGTTTGGTTCCGAATTATAGCGGGGAACACGGCCTGGCAGTGTACCACAACACGGCCGTGTTCGGGAGCCGCGTTTTTGAGTTCTGTCCGGTTTTTATTTCCTTTTCTGATTTTAAGTTATTTCCTAGTTGGTTTAGGGTTTTTTTTGGTTTAGGGTTTCTTTTGAGTCTCCTATATAAGGCAAACACTTGTTTATTTTTCATAACAACTTTGATATTGAATATTAAATTGAGATTTTTCTCTCCAACCCTTTGGGTTTTTCGAAGAGCTTCAAAATTGTTCTTCTTGTTGCGATTACCGACTTATCAAGCGAACTTACACATTCGTTTGTGGCGTCTACGCATACTAAGGTTCTTGCTTTTCTAAGCAATGGGTCGAGGTTTCCACCATCTTTAACCGAACTAGTGAAGATCTTGGGTTAACAACATATTGTTGTTGGGTCGTATGCACAGTTGCTGCTGTGGTTCACATCAGTTGGTATCAGAGCCATCTAGCAAGGTTAAATCTATCCTTGTTTTCTTTTATTTTCCAAATTTTCTTTTTTATCCGTTAGCCCTAGTTCTTCAAGGATTACCCAAAAAAATCAAAATTCAAAAAAAAAAAAACATGAGGGAGTTGATTTCGTGATTTGTTGGGAGCGTGAGATTGGTTTTTTGGGATTATTGTTGGTATTGTTGCACTTGTTTATACATCATGTCCGAGGAAAACCGACAACCGATGGATTTAGGTAATAATTTGGATATGGAGGCACTTACAAGTCTCATAAAGAAAGTGATGATCGAGACATTAGGGGACCCCAGGGAGGCACCGAAAATAGAGGAGCATGTTACTAGGGCACGAAGGCCTAGGAGGTTCGAACTAGAGGTATGGGCGGATGAGATGGATGATTTTGATTCCGAAAGGGAGCAAAATTACAATCCGGGTAGAGGTCGGCGGGGAAATAGGATTGATAGGGGACGGGAGGATGGCATTTGAGTAACATCAAAATGCAAATTCCATCGTTCCAGAGGAAGAGTGATCCGGACGCCTATTTGGATTGGGAGAGAAAAATTGAGAACATATTTGATTGCCAAAGCTATTCCGAATTGAAAAAGATGAAATTAGCATCAAGTGAGTTCTTGGATCACGCACGTATTTGGTGGGATCAATTGATGGTCTCAAGGAGGAGGAGCAACGAGTGGCCCGTTTCGACATGGGAGGAGATGAGGAATTTGATGCGACATCGCTTTGTACCAAATCATTATTACAGAGGCGTCTATCAAAGGTTGCAGAGGTTGACGCAAGGGTCCAAAAGCGTGGAGGATTATCATAAAGAGATTGAGATATTGATGGCAAGGGCCAATATATAGGAGGATCAGGAGGTTACGATGGCGAGATTTATCGCAGGACTGAATAATCCTATAGCAGATGTCGTCGACTTACATCATTGTGTCGATCTTGAGGAGATGGTGCACATGGCAGTCAAAGTTGAGCGGCAGCCCAAGAGGAGGGGTTTTACATGGCAAAACACCAACACTAGCACCAGTACTTGGGGTTCGAGTACTCCTACTATGAATGATGCACGTTTTTCACAACAACCCAAAATTGTGGAGAACAAGAAAAACTCGGACAAGGCAAAACCATCAGGTAAATGTGATCCTTCTACTCCACGCACTAGAGATATTGAGTGTTTTAAATGTCATGGGAGGGGTCATCAAGCTAGTGAATGTCCGAATAGAAGAGTGATGGTGATTCGGGCTAATGGTGATGTAGAGTCCGAAAGTGAGGGTGAGCCGGATTATAGTGATATGCCAGAGTTGGAGGAGGTTCTGGAGGTAGTTAAGCCGGTGAAGGGCAATGTGTTATCACTAGTGTCATGTAGAATTTGAATATTGAGCCAAAGTTAGTTGATCATGAGCAGCGAGAAAATATTTTTCACACTAGATGCTTAGTTAAGGATAAAGTGTGTAGTATGATCATTGATGGAGGTAGTTGTACAAACGTGGCTAGTGCGAAATTGGTGGAGAAGTTGGAGATTCCTACACTTGAACATCCAGAGCCGTATATCCTACAATGGTTCAATGATTGTGGCGAGGTACGAGTTAATAAAAGAGTGTTAGTGTCTTTTCAGATTGGGGGTTATAAGGATGAAATATTGTGTGATGTAGTGCCAATGCGGGCTTGTCATATTTTGTTGGGTAGACCATGGCAGTTTGATAGGCGAGTTGTGCATGATGGATACACTAATTGCTATACTATTGAACATGAGCGGAGAAAGTTCATGCTTTCATCTCTTACACCTACAGAAATCTATAATGATCATGTGAGGATGAGAGTTTGTGAGTCAAAAGAAAAAGATTGTTCAGCAAGTGAGCGAAAGAATGAAATAAAAGCCGAGAAAAATGAGAGCTTGAGTGAAAATAAAAATAGAGAGCTTGAGAGTTTGGCCAAGGGTAGTTGTGAGATTCGAGAGATGGTCAAGAAAAATGAGAGTACAAATTTTGAGTGGGCCAAAAATATGGAGGGAAGGCCAATGAAGTGAAACAAGAGAGAAAATTTGTGCTTACGATAAAAATGAGAGACATTAGGCGTGAGTGTTTGAATGCTAACATATCTAATAATATTTTGCCTAGTTTTATTGTTTCTCATGTGCAGGGATTTGGGCAACCGGATGAATGCGCGTGCTGTTTAACATTTGATCCGGGTGGATTGATATAAATGTTCAACCTTTGGTGGTCCAACGTTAGGATTCAAGGACGAATCCCTTTCAAGAGGAGGAGAATGATGAGAATCCAGACACCAAGGATCCGGGCAACACCCAATGCAAGTTATCTCGAGTTCTTGAAGACTATGTAATTGAGTTCTTGAGTTCTTGTATTTGTTTATCATAGATTAGGTGATTTTTTTCGTTGTTTTGAGTCATTTGGGTGGCCAAGTTGATCTTATAGGCCAAGTATATTGAGTTTAGAGTCATATTAGTTAATCATGTGTCGAAAGGAAGCATTGACGATCGAACAACAAGAGGTTGCCTTCAAAAATGTCCAAGCGCGTCAATAGTTTTCAGCACTGGCAGGGTTTAGTATTTTGGCTATAACTTTCTCTACAAAGTTGATATTGAGTTGATTCAAGATGCTACGGAAAGCTAAGAGAAAGGGCTACAACATTCATGAATAACCCAGGAGCTAATTCGGACTCAAACGGACAAAACCAATGCCAACACGGCCTGGCCGTGTTGCAAGATTGGGTTTGGTTCTGAATTACAGCAGGAAACACGGCCTGGCCGTGTCCCACGACACGGCCGTGTTAGGGAGCCGTGTTTTTGAGTTCCTTACAGTTTTTATTTCCTTTTCTGATTTTTAAGTTGTTTCCTAGTTGGTTTAGGGTTTTTTTTGGTTTAGGGTTTCTTTTGAGTCGCCTATATAAGGCAAACACTTGTTTATTTTTCATGACAACTTTGATATTGAATATTAAATTGAGATTTCTCTCTCCAACCCTTTGGGTTTTTCGAAGAGCTTCAAGATTGTTCATCTTGTTGTGATTACCGACTTATCAAGCGAACTTACACATTCGTTTGTGGCATCTACGCAAACCGAGGTTCTTGCTTTTCTAACCAATGGGTCAAAGTTTCCACCATCTTTAACCGAACTAGTGAAGATCTTGGGTTAACAACATATTGTTGTTGGGTCGTATGCATAGTTGTTGTTGTGGTTCACATCTGTTGGTATCAGAGCCATCTAGCAAGGTTAAATCTATCCTTGTTTTCTTTTATTTTCCAGATTTTCTTTGTTATCCATTAACCCTAGTTCTTCAAGGATTACCCAAAAAGATATTGAAATTCAAAAAAAAATGAGGGAGTTGATTTCGTGATTTGTTGGGAGCGTGAGATTGGTTTTTTGGGATTGTTGTTGGTATTGTTGCACTTGTTTATACATCATGTCTGAGGAAAACCGATGTTGGGAAATTATTTTGTAGATTTTGATGAATGCCATGTAAAAACTTAGATTAGAATGTTGGCACCCCATTTTCCTTGTAATTCTTATTGTAATAGATAGGGCTATATGAGCTGAGTCAAGTCAGCTATGCCTGGAAATACAAGAAGTCAACTTAAGAAGTGAAGTGAAGACTCACCGCGAACAACCGAGTATGGACAAGACAGAGGACCAAGGACTCGATCAAGATGTAACAAATGGTGAGGGACACTTTGTGAAGAGTCAGTTAAGTCAACTCAAAGATGCCATGTCACAAGTTGAAGTGACAGATGAGTCTTTCAATGATTAGAGCAGACTCAAGTCACCTAGGGAAAAGGCAGCTGCAAGGAGGAGTTAACTAAAGAAAATCCATTCCACAGAAGTCAAGAACATTACTTAAACAAGTAATACACCCATGTTGCCAGGTCTTAAAGTGCTCAGTCCCAGAAGCGTGCAAAAAGAATAAACCAATGGGAAACACTGCACCTCGTGTCAGAACCTGAAAAGCTGGACATTCATTTAATACGA
Organism: Rehmannia glutinosa; assembly: GCA_016081115.2. NCBI lineage: Eukaryota > Viridiplantae > Streptophyta > Magnoliopsida > Lamiales > Orobanchaceae > Rehmannia > Rehmannia glutinosa. The sequence goes on along the minus strand of CM071926.1, from coordinate 102,198,964 downwards.
GGAAAGGTCTACATCTCAAGATTGAAGACCAAGAAAAGACAAGCCAACGAACATAAGTGACTTTTGAAAATCAGCCTACCTCTTCAACGGGCAGATTTTTGAAAGTTCACTATAAAAGGCTGAGGAATTTCATTGAGAAAAGGTGACCTTGATTACCTTAACCACGAACGAGCAAGCATTATTAAATCTGTAACCTGCAAAATATTCTCAAGTTATTCAAGCAAAATCCTCAAGCCTAAATCTCGAAGGAAATCGATCCAACACAAAGCAGTGAAGGAAAGACAACTTCAAACTGTTGAAGAGGAAAACTTTTGAAGAATCAAAAGGGGTCTACTTTCCAAGGAGGATTGTAGGAAGGTTCGAGGCCAAACCAATTTCAAGTTATTGGAGGGCTTCGTGATCAAATCCAAGAAACTTGAGGAAGTGAGCTGAAGTAGCAAAGCAGCTGCCCTGTGAAGAAGTTGAGTCGGGCGAGAAGCCAGCTGTGTGACCAAGGCATCTCCAGACTGAGTCCAATGAGCAAGTCAGCTGTGTGATCAAGACTTGTCTCTAGACTGATAACCACTTTGTGAATTGATCATTACTTGGTGGATTCCTCCAGGAGTTGGAAAGAGAGGATTAGAAGAATTACCCCATCTTCGAACCTCTATAAAAATTACTTGTGTCATTTACATTTCAGCATATTTACATTTATGCATACTTATTTTATATCTGTTGATAATTTGCTATCCAACTGATAAATAACTAAGTGCTAAAATCAAGTGTTAAAACAAAACTAAATCAAATCCAAGGGTGTTAAGTCTTCCGCTGAAAAACACATCACAGCCAAGTTAAGGTTTAGACTAAACAACTGAGTTATTCTATCAACAGCTCTATCGAGTCTTTTGAGTGGCTAACTCTGTTGATTAACTAACTTAGTTGTCCCTCAAGGACATAGTTGTGTAATTAACTCTGTAATATTTTTAAAAGGACTAAATTCAAAAAATTGGTAAGGTTTATTCAACCCCCCCCTTCTAAACCTTACTCACACCCCTTGGGACCTACAAGTGGTATCAGAGTGGTTGGTTCATTGAGCCTTCCGCACTGGTTACTGAACTAGATCTCCAATCTTTCAAAGAAACAATTAACACTTGCTCTTTCAAAAGTCATTTTTATTCAGCAAAGTTATTATCATGGAAGCAAATTTGACACGTATTCCTATGTTCACTATTGAGGAATTTGATGACTGGAAATTTGTATGCAGGCTCATCTATCTGCTTTACATGATGAAATGTGGATAGTGATAGAGGATGGGCCACTGCAAATATTGAAAGTGAACACAACCGTAAGGAGAGCGAAAATGAAGGAGAATAAGTCAGTGAGGAGGCAAGACCAGCCATGGTTGAGAAACCAAAGACTGAGTGGACAAACGAGGACAGAAAAAGATACAACTTGGACAATGTGGCCAAGGACATACTTTATAAAACATTGGACTAAGCAATGTTCAACAAAGTCAAATCTTGCCAAACTGCAAAACAAATCTGGGATAAATTAACTTTAATTTGTGAAGGATCTGAGCAAATTAAAGAAAATAAATTGTCTGTTGATGTACGTAAATTTGAAAATTTTAAAATGCTTGCGGTGTGAAACCCTAGATCACTGGATGCTAGATTCATCAAAATCACAAACGAGCTATCGAAAGTAGTATACACATAAGAAATGTGTATGAAGATTCTCGAAACCTCCCGGTGAATGGGAAATGAAGGTCATGGCTCTAAGACATTCCATGACCTATCAAAAACAACCAATCATGAGCTATTCTCGGATCTCAAAGCTTATGAGTTTGAAGGAAGAAAAGATCAAGAGAAGAAGGCAGTTGTACCAAAAACAGAGTCGCATTAATATCAAAATGGAAAGAGAGTTGAAGTCAAAAGTTATTGATCAAGGAGGAATAACCCCGATGGTGAAAAGATTCAACAAGTTCTTTAATGTCTTTAACTAACTACAAGAAAACAAAAAGGTGAAACCTCCCGGGAGACATTTTGCTCATCCCAAGTCAGGAAGATAGGCCACCCAAGAGAGTTTTTGAATATTAGAGAGCTAAAAATTCAAGGATCCCCAAAGAGCCGAGAACCCGTGTGTTGGAACCGAAACCAGGACATTTTGCTATTGACTATCCATATCCAATGAGTCAATAAATAAGAAATGAAAGAAGAGTCTTCGAGAAAGAAGACAGAAAAGAAAAAAAGGCTATGTTAGTCTGCTGAGGCAGTGAAGACAGACAAATGTCAAAGGAAACGGTTGATTCAGAGAGTAATGAAGCTGACTACTCAAGTGATTCTGAAGAAGAAACCTTGATTTGTCTAATGGCCAAAGAACAAGATCAACCAGATCAGGAAGATGAGGTACACTCTAACTCATCTCATTCAGATTCTAGTGATAGTGATTGTGATACACACACTTCATCACCCACTGATCTTTATGATTCATTAGGCAAAATGATGAAAGACTTTAAGCACATTAAATCCTCACACACACTACTAAATGAGGAAAACAACCAGCTCAAAAGCCAAAACTCACAATTGACAAAGGAGCTGAGTACTCTAAGTCACATAACTGGTGAGAACAAAGAGTTGAAGGCTGAAAATGTCAAACTAATAGCAGAGATAGCTGCTATTGAAAAGAGAGAAAATGATCTTAAAAATGTGATTGCCTCATTTACAAAGGCATCTAAATCATTGGATGACCTTATCATGAGTCAAAAAGAATGTGGAGATAAGACAGGCATAGGATTCAATTCCTTTGTGCACAATCAAACTCCCAGAGTGATTTTGGAAAAAGGATCTTCAAGTAATGAAGCATCTCAAAAATCCAAAACACCAAATGTTGCACCCACATTCATTCCAAAGCACAACCACAAACAAACTGGCCTTGGATATAAAGGAAAAGGAAAACAATCGATTGAGTATCTTTGAGAGGACAAATGAGAAGAAATCCAAAGAGTTCCTCAAACTCCAAATAGAAAGTACTCTGTGAAGAATAAACAGAGCTACCAAAAACCACAGAAGTTTTATCAAAGAAACACATATGATGGGAATGGTAGAAATTATCCAAGCCAAGTTGATTGGAATAATGTGAAATATCAGCAAAGACCTATGGAATACAAGCCTAAATGGCAAAGACCTAGATCTCAGCAAAGGTCATTCCAAAGGCAAAAGAGCTATCATCAGCACACATATGCACCCAGGCACTACACTCAAAAATATCACAACTACCCAAAGAAAGCAATTGCTAAAACACACACACATGCATGCAGACAAAAGAGACAACTGTATGTACCTAAAGCCCCCAAGCAATTTGCCAAAGTAAATTATGATTATGGCACAGATAGATGGCAACCTCTTAGAGTCAAATCATTTGGCTATAGGTTGGTTGGATCATCTTATAGCACTAACCCCTCAGGACCCAGGCAAGTATGGGTACCTAAAAACTAATTTCCTTGATTGTAGGTTCAAGGAACAGCTGAGTGCCAAGGAACCTGGTACATGGATAGTGGTTGTTCCAGACATATGACAGAAACAAGAAAAATCTGTCAAGATTCAAGGAGATTAGAGGCAAAAGTTATATTTGGAGGAAATGAAGCTCCAGGGAAATAAAGGGCACTGGATCCATCAAGAAGAATGGATTAGAGATCACAGATGTTGCTTATGTTGAGGGACTAAACTTCAATTTGCTCAGCATAAGTCAACTTTGTGATAAAGGCTACAATGTTGGATTCAATATGGGAGTATGCCAAATTAAAGATGCTGAATCAAATGAAATAGTGCTACAAGGATCAAGGAAGAAGAATATGTATGTGGTAGATTGGTCTACTGCTACACCAAGCACTTGTCTGCTAGCAAAGAGCACGGCCGAATCAAGTTGGTTGTGGCACAAGAAGCTGAGTCATCTGAATTTCAAGACAATCAACAAGCTTGCAAGGAGTCATCTTGTGGAAGGATTGCCAGACTCAGTGTACAAGAAGGAAAGTGTTTGGGATGAATGCCAGATGGGAAAGCAGATCAAATATTCATTCAAAGAGAAGCCTAGTCCTTCTTCAACAAGGATATTACATCTGTTGCATATGGACTTATTTGGTCCAGTTGAACCAGCCAACATAAGTGGGAAGAAATACACCTTAGTGGTGGTGGATGACTATTCAAGATATACATGGACAATTTATATGTGTAAAAAGAAGGAAACTTTGCAGAAGTTACCTCAGTTGATGAAAAGAGTTCAAAATGAAAAGAGTCAAACCATTATAAAAATAAGGTCTGATAGAGGAACTGAGTTTGTCAATGGGATAATAACTCGATCTTGCATTGAAAATGGTATTGCTCATGAGTTATCTCAGTAGCAAGAACTCCACAAAGAGAATGGAGTAGGCTGAAAGAAGGAAAGAACTCTCAAGGAAGTGCAAGGACCATGTTAGTCAAGTTGGGCTACTAAGAGATTTTGGGCAAAGCCATCAACACCGCATGCTATACTCAAAATAGATGCATGATTAATAGACAATGACAAAGACTCCTATGAAATGGGATAGGAGAAAGCCAAATGTTGGGTACTTCAGAATATTTGGATGTAAATGCTTCATCCACAACAATGGAAAGGATAATCTAAAGGCTTTTGATGCTAAAGCTGGTGAAGGTATCTTTTTGGGATACTCAGCTGAGAGCAAAGCCTATAGAGTGTTGAACAAGAGGACAATGGTCACAGAAGAGTCTATTCATGTGGTTTTTGATGAACCTAATGTGGAGAAGACATTGAAGAGTTAGCTGATAAGCTGAATCAGCCAATTATGCAGAAGAATCCTTATATTGAAGCTGAAACAAGAGAAATCAATCCAGATGAAGAAGAGATAGCTGAATCTCAAAGACAGCTGGAAAGTCTGCAGCTGAATGATGATGAGAGAGCTGCTCAGGACAACACAGCTGCGAGACAGCTGAACCCAGCTAATTTACTTCAACCAAATGTGAGATGGTTGTGAGACCATCCACCAGAGCTAGTCATTGGAGATGTGAGAGATGGTGTAAGAACCAGATCCAGAGCTCAGCATGAAGCAATGTTCACTTGCTTTATTTCCCAAATAGAACCAAAAGATGTGTCTCAAGCCTTAGTTGACACACATTGGATTCAGGCCATGCAAGAAGAGCTAAATCAGTTTGAAAGAAACAAGGTATGGGAATTGGTACAAAGGCTAACACATCAAAATGTTATAGGCACAAAATGGGTTTTCAGAAACAAAATGAATGAGGAAGGTTCTGTGGTGAGAAACAAAGCAAGATTGGTTGCCAAAGGGTATTGCCAAGAAGAGGGAATAGATTTTGATGAAACATTTGCTCCTGTTGCAAGATTAGAAGCATTAAGGATGTTTATTACCTATGCTGCACACAAGAACTTCATTGTATATCAAATGGATGTCAAAAGTGCATTTTTAAATGGACTGTTGGAAGAAGAAGTCTATGTTGAGCAACCTCCAGGATTTGAACAGAAGACTCTTGGAGATAAGGTGTACAAGCTCAATAAAGCTCTATATGGACTGAAGCAGGCACCAAGAGCATGGTATGATACATTGTCTCAATTTCTAACTGATAATGGATTTACCAAAGGCAAAGTGGACAGAACACTCTTTAGAATCCAAGATGGAGAGAGTATACTGCTTGTTCAGATATATGTGGATGATATCATCTTTGGATCCACAAACAAAGAGTTGTGTGATAAGTTCTCAAATCTCATGCAAGGCAAATTTGAAATGAGCATGATGGGAGAGCTGACTTTCTTCCTAGGACTTCAAGTTAAACAACTGAAGGATGGAACCTTCATAAGTCAAACAAAGTACACCAGGGATTTAATGAAGAAATTTGGCATGGAAGAAAAGTCTTCTGTGAAAATACCAATGAATACATCAGTTAAGATGAACATGGATGCAGATGGCAAACATGTAGATCAAACAAGATACAGAGCACTTATTGGATCATTGCTCTACTTAACAGCAAGCAGGCCAGACATCACCTTTGCAGTAGGTGTATGTGCAAGATTCCAATCTGCAACTAAAGAGAGTCATATGACTGCAGTTAAGAGAATCCTAAGATATTTGAAAGGATGCCAAGAAGTTGGCTTATGGTATCCAAAGGAAGGTGGATTCAAGCTAATTTGTTATTCAGATTCTGACTATGCTGGATGTAGAGTTGACAGAAAAAGTACTTCGGGTACATGTCCAATGCTTGGAAACAGATTAGTTTCATGGTTTAGCAAGAAGCAAAACTCAATAGCCACATCCACATCCAAACAGTACATAGTTGCGGCAAAATTGTTGTGCCCAAGTCTTATGGATGAGACAACAACTGAGAGATTATGAAATTGAAGAAAAAGAGATTCCAATCATGTGTGACAACACAAGTGCTATTCCAATCACTCAGAATCCAGTGTTGCATTCAAGAACAAAGCACATTGATGTCAGATATCATATTATAAGAGATCATGTTGAAAATAAAGACATCACCTTGGAATATATCTCAACTGATAAACAGTTAACTGACATATTCACTAAGCCTCTATGTGAGTCAAGGTTTGAAGAGCTTAAGCATGATCTAGGGTTAATTGAGCTGAGTTAACACTCAGAAGACTCAATCAGAAGAGATGGGAGAAATAAAGTGAGAAATGAACAAGTTTTTCACATCAGCCAAGTGAAATAACCATATCGGAAAGTCAGTTGTATCGAGTTAGCTGACAGCTGAGTCGCTTAAAGAGAAGAGAGAAGAAGAGTTAAGTCATTTGTGAAATAAGCTGAGTCATTTATGAGCTAAGTGACAAAAACGCAGTCGTTTTTAATGAGCGGGAATGTTTTTAAGGATGACGCGTCGAGATAATAATGACGGCAGTCAAAAGTCGCATAAGCATATGATTGGATATAAATGCTGCTGCATTAAATGCGAGGAATTAAATGCGGTTTGACGTGCTAAATCTGAGCCATTGATCTTGATCAAATTTCAAAAATCAAAAACACGTCCTTTCATAACCCTTATATACTCATTGTTTTCAGTTTTCTCTCTCTCACACTCAAAACCTGCTCATCTTCAAAGCGAAAGCAAGCAAGTTCTTTTCTCTTGAAAACCCTACGAATTCACAAGCAAGTTTATCAAGTTTTATTCGGTAAAACTCTCATCAAATGGCACCAAAGTTCGATTTTGTCAAGTTATCGGCAAATCCACTCGGATCGACTGTGGATTTTGAAGGAATGGTGAAGCAGGGTTCCGATGAAACCCTAGTGAAGAAGATTGCCAATATGCTAGAAAAGTCCGGTCTCGGCCTTTTCTCACTTTAGAATACTCGCACACCTACCTTGAAGAGGTGGTGCAATTCTATGTAAATGCTGAAGTGCAGGACGAATGAATCAAGTCCTCTGTCCACCGGAAGGACATCATGATTACTGCTAAGGACCTTGCGGAGCACTGTTTGCTGCCGTCTGTGTAACACCCTTACCCTTGTAACACATATTTTATAGCATAAAACTATAGTTCATATGCAGCACAACTGCATTGCACATAAGATTAATATGTTAATCATCACCTATAACCTTTCCACATAAGCGGAAGCATTTACTCTAAAAGATTTAACAACACCTATAACACACATGCATTTATCCATATTACAAGACCCTAGCGACCGTGCCTTTTTATTTACAGAACAAAATAAAACTCCCTAAATGAAATGCAAATGATGAGCTGAGGGAGAAGGATGGGAATCCAGTCGGCCGACCTTGATCCATGCTTTAACTTCTGCCACACCTCACGGATCAACTTTTATCTACAACAACTAAAAATTGACAACATTGCATTTGGTGAGTTGCAAGCTCAGCAAGTATAATCCAATAACAAGTTATTTAACATCACACAGGCACATTATCACAATCAATTGATCATATCATTCATAAACATATAAATGCACGTGCTTGATCATTTTCTTTTACTGTTATGGGCCAGCTAATACCAAGAATAAATCGTGATCACAAAGATGGCCATGGCACTCTGTAATTCTTAATTCACGTAGAGTTAAGTGAAATCGGGGTGGCCGTACGGTACTCTGTAATCCAGAATTTCTGGATATCTGTAATTCTTTAACACATGATTCAAGGTCATTAGTGGCCATAACAGAATCCATTAATCTCTCATGAATGCATTTTCTGTAATCACATATTTCATTTCCGTATCAATAACATCAGTAGAGATCACATGTTTCATTTTCATATCTATAACATCAGTGGAGATCACATATCTCAATTCCATATCATTCTCATCAAATAGAGATCATATATCTCGATTTCATCATAATATCACCATAGAGAATCATATAATTCACGTTAGAGCACGATAAGCTTCTAATCACATAGCCAAACAAGTAAACAGTTACTCGAATATATCAATTATATAATCACACAAGTCAAATAACAAGCCAAAAGATTATACTCATATAAGTGATGTCGTTATTCCGATGTTTCCGCCTAATTGGCTTTATCTGCTCCTTTATTGGAATTTTGACCTATACATGGCAAAAATGCATAACCAAATATAAAATCATATATTTAACACAAATGAAATTATGTGTATTCTATTAAATCCTATTTTCTATGATTCTTGATCTGGTTAAATGCATATCATTGGTTCAACTCTTCTTCTTGTTTTTTAAACATGTTATTAAACTAAATAGATATATTTATATATATATATATATATATATATACACACACATTCATAAGCTAAAACAAATCAGGCCAATAAAGTTTAAAGGGGGACTCTCTTGGGAGACCGTCTCACGGATCTAGATCCGTGAGACGGAACCCCATTTAGTAAACCCGCCATCCAGCCCGCCCATCCACCCCACCAAAAAAATAGACCCGGCCACCAAAAATAGACCCAACCATTGCAAAAGCCCATACCCATTGAATCGTGCCTAGAGTCGTCTCCTCGGCTCGAATCCAAGAATAGTGTACGGGAGAATTAGCTCGTGTTCTAGCGATTGTCTCCTCGGCTCGAATCCCATGAAACATTGTACAGAGAAGAAAAAACCTTAGCTCATGTTTTTTCTTTCTCCCTCTCTCAACATCAACGAACATAAAACCTCAGCTCTTCTCGCTCGACGTCAACACACATAAACCTCAGCTCGCGTTCTCTTATTGTGTATCACGGTACGTAAATTTCTTCTTCTTCGATTTTCCTTTTGTTGCTAAATATATGTATGAAATTGGGGTTGCTGTTGGTGTTTGTTATTGTATGAAAAAATTTATTATTCTCTAATAATTTTTTCTTTTATAGATTTTTATCTGATGAAAAACCTGAATCATTTGAGTGGCTTTTATAGCATATATGTATGACATTTGTGTTAGTATTGGTGTTTGTTATTGTAAGAAAAAACTTTTTCTTCTTTTTTATTTTCCAGCTTCTGTGTAAGTTTTGTTGAAGAACAAAAATGGACTATAAAAGAGCTTGCCAAAGAAGGTATGAATTCTTCCATTAAGACTAAAAGTATTACTTTTATAGCTAAAAGTATCACTTTTTCAATAAAAAGTATCCGATTTCTAACGAAAAGTATTGCATTTAGATGTTGTCACCGTCATTGACTCTAGTGATGAGGGTGATGAAATCAAAATTGACACAGGGGATGATTGTGATGTAATGCTCCAAGAAGCTGAAGGTAATGTATTGCCTATCTTTTGTCACTTCAGTTTTTCAAGTATTGCTTTTCTAGTAAAAAGTATCATTTTTTCAATGAAAAGTATCATTTTTTCAATGAAAAGTATCACATTTATAACCAAAAGTATTATGTTTAGATGTTGTCACAATTCTTGGTGCTGCTCCTCAAAATGGCAAAGTCAATATTACCACACAGAATGCAAGTGATACAACGCTCCAAGAAGCTAAAGGAAATGTGTTTCCCATTTTTTGTCAATTAAGTTTTTGAAGTATTACTTTTTTATTAAAAAGAATCACTTTTTAAGTGAAAAGTATCACTTTTTGACTGAAAAGTATCACATTTCTAACCAAGAGTATTACGCTTAGATGTTGTCACAATTCTTGGCGCTGCTCATGAAAATGATGAAGTCAATATTACCACCACGTGAGAATGCAAGTGATACAATGCTCCAAGAAGTCAAGGTAATGTGCTTCCCAATTTTTGTCACTTCAGTTTTTCAGGTATTGTTTTTTTAGTAAAAAGTATCACTTTTTCAATTAAAAGTATCACATTTCTAACCAAAAGTATTATATTTAGATGTCACAATTATTTCCTCTAGTGATGAGGGTGATAAAGTCAGTAATTCCAATGAGGCTGGAGTTGATAATGAAGATGAAAATGAGTTTGATGTGAGTGGTTGTCTTCTACATATAACAAGAAAAACAATTAAGGATATGCATCGGTTGTATTGTCGTCATGCTCGTGTTGTTGGGTTTAGTGTACGAAAATCGACTACTAGAAAATCTACAAAAAACAGGGAGTTGTTGTTGAGAAATACTATGTATGTTCTTCCTGGGATTTAAGCAATCTACAGACCCGAAAAAGAAAAAGGCTAATGTTACACGACCGGGATGTAAAGCTTCAATGAGAGTTAAATGGAGAGGGGCTTTACGAGGTAGTTCAAAGATATTGTGGAACACAACCATCAACTCACAAGAAGAAATGGAGCCATTTACATCGTTTTTTTTTAGAGAGTCATTACAAATGAAAAAGGCAAAGCTATTGAGGATATGATATCTTGTGGGATGAAAGCCACTCAATCTTACCGTTATATGGTACACGATGCGGGGGGCGAACAATGCCTTGGTCATACTTTGAAAGACCATTTGAATTTTGTTAATAGATTGAAAATGAAGCAATAGAAGGTGGCGATGCACATACGTTAATTGACATCTTATATCAACAAGATGTCGAAGAGGAGGATTTCTTTTTTAGAGTGAAGTTGGATGAATTTGGTAGATTATCTAATGTATTTTGGAGGGATTCCATGATGAAGGAAGACTACAAGATATACGGTGACGTTATGATATTTGACACAACATATCGCACGAATAAATACAACTTGATTTGTGCGCCATTTGTTGGGGTCAACAACCACTAGAAAAACGTCATGTTTGGGTGTGCTTTTTTATCTAATGAAAAATCTGAATCATTTGAGTGGCTTTTTCAAGTCCTTACAAAATCAATGGGTGGAAAATGTCCTGTAACTTTGTTCACTGATCAAGACCTAGCAATAAGCAATGCAATTGAAAAGGTAAATACTTTATGACAATAATCTGATACTTTTTTTCATGATACTTTTATAGCTAAAAGTGATACTTTTAGCTATAAAAATGATACTTTAACATGAAAATTAGATACTTTTCCCTCAAAACATATATGGTTAATTTTGTCGTGATACTTTTGCTTTAAGCTATAAAAGTGATGAAATGAAAATTAGATACTTTTCCCTCAAAACATATATGGTTAATTTTGTTTGTGATACTTTTGTCCAGTGATACTTTTATACTTTTAGCTATAAAAGTTATAACATTTTTAACATGAAAATCGATACTTTTCTTTTCCTCAAAAAATATATATGGTTAATTTTTATAGAGGTTCAAGATGGGGTATACTTTTTCTCCAACTGATTGACTTTTATAGCTAAAAGTGATTGACTTTTAGCTATAAAAGTGATACTTTTTACATGAAAATCTTTGGATTTGATCACGACCCTTTTCCCTCAAAACATATATGGTTAATTTTGTTTTTTCTTTCAACTGATTGAAGTTATCTTTCCTTCACGTGAGTGTTTTGATGTTCTCAAACAAGGATTGAGAATGTTTGATGTCCATTTTTGGTTTTTAACACCTTTTTCAAATAAACTCCTCGCTTTTATAGTTGGTTTGGACATTTGAAAAAAATAATTTTTTCAAAGTCATTCAATAAATGTTTGATCCTTGGAATTGCCATTTCCTCGTATGTTGTGTTGATGAAAGAGACTTTTTGAAACTTGCACTCAGAAAGGTGATATGGAGATATGATTTTTAAGTAATTCTGAATTGCATAATGATTCTTGGTTTCTTTGCTTTCCCCCGACTGACTTAAATCATGGATGATTTTGAAGGAGAAATGGTGTACTTTTCATATTAAGCAAGGATATTTTTTACTCTTCTTTGCCATACTAACATTGTCTCGCATGGGAATATTATCTTCTTGCAAAGGAGTGAGATTTTATTACAATGCATTTTACAACAAGAATGCGCCAACTTCCTTTCTAATTTAATGCAAAAAAACAACAACTTTCTAACAAAAAGTACGAAATGCGCTTTTTATGGAATTTTTCAAGGAACATTAAAGTGTTGGAGGAGAACAATGAAAAAGAAAATGAATTCCAATGCTCAAGATCAATTCCGACGTTTGTACTACCATTAACTGGAATGTTGAAACATCTTCAAGGTATATACATTGACACTTTTTAAAGAGTTTGAGAGTGAGTTTATTAAAAGAATTTCTAAAATGCATCATTGTGCGTGTTGAAGAAAACATCATGGTTTATGACATTTCAATGCCAAGTGATGGGGGTTCTTTGTCATCGTGTGGTGTATGATTGTTTAAATATGCTCATAAACTGTTCTTGTAAGAAATTTGAGGAGTGTGGTTTACTCTTTGTCATAGCTTAAGAGTATTTCATATGCATTCTATCTCCAAGATTCCCGAGTGTTACATTGTCAAAAGATGGACAAAATTTGTCAAAACAGAGTTGTGGGGAGGTTCAATAAGATGGTGAAAGTTCTCACAAACCGAAGGATTGTGTTCCTTGACATGAAATGGCACGAAACTATTATAATCTTATTCTAAAATGCCAAGACAATGAGGAGGCGAGAAGAATTATCGAAGATGGCTACAATAGAGATTCTTTAGTTGTTGATGCATTGATGAATACACCTAATTCTACGGGACAACATGAGGTTTCTAATTCTTCTAACAAAGATATCGGATCCTACACGTTCGATTACAAAGGGTAGAAGGCAAAGGATCAAGGGCATTTTCAAATGAGAAAAACAAGAAGAAGAAAAGTAGTGATACAACAAGCTCACATACATCCAAGGAGTTTGGTTCAAAGACTCCTAATCCTCGATTATTTTAGTATTCCTACTATTTTAGTATTGAATTGTTCAGATTTTTAGTATTGAATTGTTGATTTTTAGTATTGAATTCTTGACTTTTTATTATTGAATTTTTAGCTTGATATTATAAATGATGGTGATACTTTTATCCCAAAAACGATACTTTTATAACAAAAAGTGATACTTTTAACCCAAAAAATGATACTTTTCCAAATGGAAAGCTATACTTTAATGAGATGATACTTTTTAAACACTAAATGATACTTTTAACCCAAAAAACGATACTTTTGTAACAAAGAGTGATACTTTTAACCCAAAAGGTGATACTTTTCTAATTGAAAGCTATACATTATGCTATGATATTTTTTTAACAAAAAGTGATACTTTTGTAACAAAGTGATATCTTTAACCCAAAAGGTGATACTCGATTGAAAGTTATACTTCAATGAGATTATACTTTTTTAACAATAAATGATACTTTTAACCCAAAAAACGATACTTTTGTAACAAAAAGTTATACTTTTAACCCAAAAGGTGATACTTTTCCAATTGAAAGCTATACATCATGACATGATACTTTTTTAACAAGAAGTGATACTTTTAACCCAAAATATGATACTTTTTTAACAGAAAGTGATACTTTTGTAACAAAAAATGATACTTTTAACCCAAAAGGAGATACTTTTCCAATTGAAGGTTATACATCATGACATGATACTTTTTTAACAAAAAGTGATACTTTTAGCCCAAAAAACGATACATTTTTAACAAAAATTGATACTTTTAAAACAAACAACGATACTTTTTAAAACACAGTGATACTCTAATAAGCCCATATTTCTAAAATTGGCAACAAAATGCTCGAACATTACAAATGTGCTTATTCACAACCACACCAACTTACAAAATGTGAAAACAGCTTTCTGTCATCTTCCCAGCAAATCATACAACCAAAAAAGATACACCAAAAAACTATTCAATACCTATCAATGTAACTTGCACCAAACTAATTTATACATGCATAAAAATTAGAAACAATTCTTCTCTTTCATTCTCTACCGAGCCCTATACATACATCAATCAACTTGTTTGATTTATAAATTCAATTGCTTCCTTCTCAACTTGCACTCTTAATTCATTCCATCGGCTGAGAATAATCTTTGCGCAATAAGAAGCCCTTAATTTGCGTCGTTCACCAACCTTCAATAAAAATAAGATAAAACAAAGGTAAATAAATAAAAACAAGATAAAACAAAGAAATTTAATCTAATCTAATTTGCAAAAACATTCATACCTTACGCAAAACCGGTTATCAATCGAGTAAACAAGCCCCGGAAATATTCCATGTGGTGCATTAAGAAAACGCCAGATGATCAATGTTGGCTATTTTTCTTTGCCATGGAAATTTGACATTATCAAATTCATATTTTGCAATATCATCAAGATTAGGGTGGTTTTTCTCCTTCAAGAAAATGCGCATTTCTCTTTGCTAAAAAAAAAAAAAAAGAGAGAAAATCAAACTATCGAGAGATACTTTTCACTTCAAAGTATTACAAATAATGAGTAATACTTTTCACTTGAAAAGTGATACTTCTCATATGAAAAGTGATACTTTTCACATAAAAAGTGATACTTTATACTTCAAAGTATTACAAATAATGAGTAATACTTTTCAAGTGGAAACCTTTTCATATGAAAAGTGGTAAAAAAAAGTGATAATTTTTTCACTTCAAACAAAAATGAGTAATACTTTTCAAGTGAAAAGTGATACTTTTTACTTCAAATGTATTATAAATAATAACATGAAAACTGACATCAATAATAACATCAACTAAATAATTTACCACCAATTTTGCTAGACTAATATAGTCAGGAGCAACATTTTCATTATGCATCAAATTATCCAGGATATTGCACTTTTGCATCAACAAAGTTGATGACAAAGACAGAATATAATGTTGCTTGTGTAGCAAATTGGCACAAAAATCTGCATTTTCAACAAGAGAATCAGGACAAAAATCTGCATTTTATAAGAAGAAAAGCTAAATTCTAAAGAAAAACTTGAAAGATATTCTTACGAAATCCACGGTGCTGAGGTATCGGTTGTTTCCACTTGACATCCAATGATTCCAGCAATCTCTCAAATTTTTACTACTATCCTGCCCTTTACCTCTCAAAAGATATTCAAGGTAGATCTGTTGCACAAGTGTGATACTTTTAAGATTAAAATTAATACTTTTAAAGAATAAAATGACACTTTTAAATAAAACTTACAGAATGTTGAGCATGGAAGTAAAAGCAGTTCTTTGTTGGTCTTTTGTTAAGCAACATAGCCCATGTGTCTATGATGCTTATGTGGATCATCATTGAATCGTGCAATGTCATGATGCCATCATTAAATGCAATATAAAAACCTCCAGCATGTGCAAAAGCATTTGAACTGAAAATTAAAAACAATTAATACAACTGTTCGACCGCTAAACACATATAAAAGTCTAACAATCCTCGCAAGAGAACGAGATCAATCGTAGGGTAGCAAGTTGACCACAAGTCGTCTCTCAAGGAAGACTTAGCCGGCAAATAATTATTATGAATCACAATAGATAGAAAATAAATCCTAAACACTCTAACCAGATTTGTTGGTTTTATTTAAACTAAAAGAAAACAAAAAGAAAAGACGAATTAAAACTAAGCAGGATTAAATTTGGAGAAAAAGATATGGAAGAAAGTCTAGGATTATGGATTCATCTCATCAAACTTGCAAGCAGAATACCAATTAATTGATCATGCAGTTAACAAATATAACAAACATGTAAAAACTAGGCCTATGTCTGATAACTTTCGTATTCACATATTAGGGTTATCCCAACATAATTTGCTATTTTCATTAAGCTTTAGGTTAGATAATACATTTCTGATTCATATCTAACCCCCTGAATAAATTTAGTCCAGGAATAATATCTTCTCTCGATCTCAATTATTCCCCCAAAACAATCAAAAGTTGATCAGGCAATCAATTATCAAATAAAGCAATTTATCCAGAAGGCGATCAATTAATCAATACTCATGCTTGTTTGTTTTAATTAAATCATCATAATCCTAGAACAAAGAAATTAGTTCATGCTTGGGGATGGGATCATAATCTCAATTGAAGGGAAGAAAATAATCATAAACATTATCATGCAATAATAACAATCACCCAATAATTGAAATTAGACAAAAGAGATGAAGAAATCTTACTCTTTGATTAAGAAGCAAAATAACTTCAAGGGGAAGAACCCAAGCAATCTCAATGTTGAATGGAAGAGAAAAATACCAAAAACTAAAGTTTAGAAGTGCTAAGAATGAAGGTGTACGAAATTATGGATCCCCCAAGTGCTATTTATAAGCCTAAAACCTTATACAAGGTGGAAGAATCCAAAAGAACAAGGAAAAACGAATAAAAAATCTGAAACTTAAAGCGGTGGGCGCGTCGCATGCATGTGCCTCCGGGCAGTGTTGGCGGTCGCGCGTCGCCCACAAGACAAGTCGTCCGGCAAAGTGCCTTTATGCGCGACGACTTCCTTGCGCGCGCGCCCCGTTGTCGTATGCGTCGCGGCCTTCCTTAGGCGCTTGCTGCGTGCTTCGTCGCGCCGCCTTCATTTATGTTGTCGCGCGTCCGCGCATACTTGCGCGGGCGCGCTCAATTACGTCAATCTTGACGCGTTGCGGCCCGTGCTCTCTTTTGCTTGCGCCGCGCAACAACGTCATCGCCTTGACTTTTTTACTGTAGTGCCCGTTTTTGACCGTTTTCAAGGTTTCTTCTTACGAAAACCTACGAAACAAACAAAAATACCCTACGTAACATATGATAATATAAAATGGGACGAAAAGACACAAAAATATGCACAATCACTCACACGAAAAAATAGAAATCACACAAAATTCACACACAAAAACATATAAAACAACTCCCCCACACTTAGCCTTTTGCTTGTCCTCAAGCAAATAATAATGTCAATAAACTCAACAAGAAATATTATGTCCAATTTGAGAATCAATTAATCCATAACACTATGTTCCATCTACCTCGGATTATTCCTCATCGATCCCCAACCTTCGCAATAAACTCACTCGGCTAAAGTTAAACATCAATCAAAGTGTTTGGCCTTCCTTACTAAATTTCAAATTTGTGTCAAAAGTTGCAACCCTCTTTATTCACACAACAAATCACGCAATTACTAGCCTTTTTTTTTTTTTTTTTTTTTTTTTTGCTAGAACTCCCAAGATATTCTTCCACTAGGTATAAACTTCGGATGTTTTCCAAAGGCTCCTAGGGTGGTTTTCCATACTCATGTTTGAGTCGTCGTTTTACGTAAAAGTCAAACATGGGGCTCATGAATGCTCTTAGTTACTAAGCAGCTCAACCAGCGGAGTATAATCTCAATTGTTCCATTTTTTTTTTTTTTGGATAGCTATATAACGCATCTTTTTTTTTTTTGCTGCAAGGCTAGCAATTTTGTGTACACACAAATCAAAATAGGGTTTTAACTTAATTCACATCAATGAAATCTCGTAATTCAAGCCCCACAACTCGGATTATTGTTTAACAGTCACCTAATTCGTTCACCACAAAGGCAAATTCACGACTTAGTCAAATCCTACGTATTAAGTTCACAAAGTCATTTCATATTTGAAACTCAAATTAATACATCTATTTCAAGTTAATTAGACAACACTATTATTAAACTTGGGATAATCATTAGGCAAAGTAAAAACATAGCCATATGCAATCATCATATTTTATCAATGACTAATCATCCCCCCACACTTAAATCACGCAATGACCTCAATGCGTAAAAGTAAAAGAGAAAAAAAGATACATCCCCGAGAAATGCGAAGATCGATAAATGGCACCATAGTCATATCCGCCTACAAATCTGCAAAAGCCATGTGAAGGGAACAAAATACTAACACCACGCACATGAAAATATGAAAACACACACAAATTTTTTTTTTCTTTTTTTTCTTTTTTTTTAATAAAACAGTGAAAATATTTGGGTTGCCTCCCAAGAAGCGCTCTTTTAACGTCATTAGCTTGACGGTGTCAATGGAGAGATTCAAGGCGGATCATCGAGCAAAACCCTATTTACCACTTTGTAATTTTTATTTGGTTGTTTTCCGCTTCGAAGCATATTGCGTTCTTGCCATAGGACATCTTTCACGGCAGAATCGATCGAGTCAACAATCAGATAATCATTCAAAACACATGCAGGATTACGAGCTATATCAAAAATTGAAAATGTTACAGATTCGCCCAAGACATTCATACTGACTTTTCTATTTTTGACATCGATCAAAGTATTAGTGGTTGCCATGAATGGTCTACCCAACAATATATTATGATCTTTAAGACTACCTTTATCCTTTTCCATATCCAAAACAACAAAATCAGTGAGAATTTTAAGACCACCTATTTGGACTAAAATATTTTCAACAATGCCTGTAGGATACCTAATGGACCTATCAGCAAGTTGCAAACGTAATCCCAAAACTTCAATTCCCTAAATCTAATTGTTTAAATGTAGAGTAAGGCATAAGGTTAATTCCGGCTCCAAGATCAAGCATACATGCGACTTCCTTACCATTCCCAAAAGAAATATTGATAGTGAAACTACCTGAATCTTGTTTTAGGCATGGTCTTAGGAAAGAGAAAGTTCATGGGAAGGCGATCCGTGCTTGCCTTCCTATTTATGTCTTCTTCACCGCATCAACTTCTTTTTCTATGTTCGCGATACTGCGAGGGTTAGATGAGACAATAGAAAGAGGAATCTTACTTTCATGATCGAAATCTCACCAAATTCAAGAACGGTGATGGATTGAGCTTGTCTTTGGTTGGCTAGGATGTGTGTCTGCTTGAATATATGTCGAGCAATCTCACCACTTGAGTCGTCAATTGACCAACGTGAGTCGTCAATTGACCAACTTGAGTCTCAAGACTCTTAAAAGAAGCTTCCATAGATTCAAACCGTCTATTGTTACCTTCTTGTGTTTGCTGATTGGCTTGAATAAAAAAATTCAAGCTTTCTTCAATAGATGGGGCCGTTGGCTGGTTGATTGGCTGGCCTTGTGGTTGCGGTGGTCTCGGATAGATATGAGAGGGATTTTGTGAATTGCCCCAACTAAAGTTGGGATGGTTTCGCCAACCTGAATTGTTCGTCCGAGAGATAGAATTACAAACATTGGCCCATGACCAATTTCGCCACAAATCCCGCAAGATTCGACGAAGAAGGGGAACATGTGGATGCCCCCTTGTAGCCAACAATTGTACTTGCTTAGTCAACTCAACCAATTGTTTTGTCACATCGTAGCTAGGAGCTACTTCATTCACGACAACTCGTTTACCTCTGGCACTTTTTTGTTGTGAGTTATCGCTCATCATCTCTAAAATATCATAGATTTCTTGGGCGTATGTACACCCATGTCACCCCAGCAATGGCATTGTCAACCATATATTGATCATTATGCGATAATCCATCATAGAAAAATTGGTTTAATAATTCCAATGGGAAGTGATGATGTGGGCATTTAATCAGAAATCCTTAAAGCGATCCCAGGCCTCATGAAAAGGCTCACCTTCTATTTGACTAAAAGTAGCTATCTTACCTCGCAGATCCAAGTTTTCTCGATGAGAGTAGTACCTGCCCATGAACTTATTGTACACCGCCTCCCAATCAGTAAGAGAGTTAGGAGGTAGAGACATAAGCCAAGTTTTCGCCCGGTCCTTCAGAGTGTAAGGAAAACAACGCACCTTAAGCTGATCTTCATCCAAACCTTGTAGAGGAAAAGTTTGAATGACTGAATAGAATTCCCGAATGAAGTTAAGAGGATCTTCATTGGGCATCCCATAGAATGACGACAGCTGATTAAAGTGTATTGTTTTGAGCTCGTAGTTCCGTGTTGCTTGTCCTAATGTGATGCAAGAGGTCGCAGTCCCAATGAAAGGGCGTGCAAACTCACGCATCGAAGGCTGGCGTGCCTCCACGTTGTTTCCGTTTTGATTAACACCCATCTCTGATTAAATCTGTTTGTTCTTCTTTCGGAATGTGATTGCGAGAATCCTCACTGCTATCCGTCGAATCATCCCCTTCTTTCCTTGTTCGTCTCGCAGCTCGATGGATATCGTCCACGAAAGGCGCAAGGTCCCGATTGAGATTTCTACGTCCTTGCATAAGCAACACCAGAAAAACAGATCAAACGCACCAGTGGAATAAAGTAAAAACCGAAAAGAAACAAAAAGAGTCCTAAACTAAAAATAAACAAAAAGAATCCTAATCTAGAAACACGGAAAATAGACACAATAATTATTATGCCTAAAGCCTTCCCCGGCAACGGCGCCAAAATTTTGTTCGACCGCTAAACACCTATAAAAGTCTAACAATCCTCGCAAGAGAACGAGATCAATCGTAGGGTAGCAAGTTGACCACAAGTCGTCTCTCAAGGAAGACTTAGCCGGCAAATAATTATTATGAATCACAATAGATAGAAAATAAATCCTAAACACTCTAACCAGATTTGTTGGTTTTATTTAAAGTAAAAGAAAACAAAAAAAAAAAGACGAATTAAAACTAAGCAGGATTAAATTTGGAGAAAAAGATATGGAAGAAAGTCTAGGATTATGGATTCATCTCATCAAACTTGCAAGCAGAATACCAATTAATTGATCATGCAGTTAACAAATATAACAAACATGTAAAAACTAGGCCTAGGTCTGATAACTTTCGTATTCACATATTAGGGCTATCCCAACATAATTTGCTATTTTCATTAAGCTTTAGGTTAGATAATACATTTCTGATTCATATCTAACCCCTGAATAAATTTAGTCCAGGAATAATATCTTCTCTCGATCTCAATTATTCCCCCAAAACAATCAAAAGTTGATCAGGCAATCAATTATCAAATAAAGCAATTTATCCAGGAAGGCAGATCAATTAATCAATACTCATGCTTGTTTGTTTGAATCAAATCATCATAATCCTAGAACAAAGAAATTAGTTCATGCTTGGGGATGGGATCATAATCTCAATTGAAGGGAAGAAAATAATCATAAACATTATCATGCAATAGTAATAATCACCCAATAATTGAAATTAGACAAAAGAGATGAAGAAATCTTACTCTTTGATTAAGAAGCAAAATAACTTCAAGGGGAAGAACCCAAGCAATCTCAATGTTGAATGGAAGAGAAAAATACCAAAAACTAAAGTTTAGAAGTGCTAAGAATGAAGGTGTACGAAATTATGGATCCCCCAAGTGCTATTTATAAGCCTAAACCCTATACAAGGTGGAAGAATCCAAAAGAACAAGGAAAACGAATAAAAAATCTGGAAACTGTCCGGTGCGCGTCCACGCACATGTGCGCGTCCGGCAGCGTGTTGGCTGGTCTTGCGTCCGGCAAAGGCGTGCCTTGTGCGCGACCTTCCTTCTGCGCGCCCGTTGCGCGCCGCGGCCTTCCTCATGCGGCGCTTGCGCGTGCTAGTGCTAATCGCCCGCCTTCATTTATGTTGTCGCGGCGTCGCGCATACTTGCGCGGCGCGCTCAATTACGCGCCAATCTTGACGTTGGCGTCGTGCTCTCTTGCTTTGCGCGCACAACAACGTCGTATGCCTTAACCGTCTTTTACGCTGTAGTGCCCGTTTTTGACCATTTTCAAGGTTTCTTCTTACGAAAACCTACGAAACA
Organism: Rehmannia glutinosa; assembly: GCA_016081115.2. Lineage (NCBI taxonomy): Eukaryota > Viridiplantae > Streptophyta > Magnoliopsida > Lamiales > Orobanchaceae > Rehmannia > Rehmannia glutinosa. Next base: position 102,177,104 of record CM071926.1, on the reverse strand, counting down.
AACAAAAATACCCTACGTAACATATGATAATATAAAATGGGACGAAAAGACACAAAAATATGCACAATCACTCACACGAAAAAATAGAAATCACACAAAATTCACACACAAAAACATATAAAACAACAACAAGAAAATAGATTTGAACTGGAAATTAAAGGTAAATTATACAACAAGAAAACAATACTTACTCGATAATTTTTTCGTGATTGAAGAAGCAATAATCAATAATATCTTGCTCCTTCCTGCGCAAGAATTTGAGGCTGCTCTTGTGTATTTTCATGAAAATGGACTTGAATTCAGCCTTTGGATCAATAGGCCATGGTTCGTCCAGAATTCTAGCATCCTCTCCTGCTTCTTCATTCCCAACTTCTTCGCCTCGGCTTCTTCACTCACCTTCTTCTTCACCAACTTCTTCCCCACTTGTTTGCCCGAATCTTCCTCTTCTTCACCACTTTTTCTTTAACTAACCTCAGGGGTAAGGAGCTCAAAATTTTGCATTTGAGCTTCCGAATTCCTCATCAATTTGAAGTTTTCAACAGCTTTATCAATCAGCTCGTGCACCTTCAAGTCAGAGAAGAACTGGCTTTCAGAGATTGATGAGTGCGGAGATGAAACTGTATCTTTCTTCTCTTGCTTCTCTTGTGTCATCTCATTTTTCAATTTTCTGAACTCGTCCATATGGAATTGTGTAACAAGATTAAAATTTCTCTTGCACATCAAAAAAGCCTTGTGAACATTCTACAAAAATAAGAAGAAATATGTTAATATTTGATATGAAAAGTGATACTTTTCACAGGAAAAGTGATACTTTTCACTTCCCAACTATTACACTGATTAATAATACTTTTCACAAGAAAAATGATACTTTTCATTTCCAAGTATTACACTGATTAGTAATACTTTTCAAGTGAAAAGTGATACTTTTCACTTCCAAGTATTACATTGATTAGTAATACTTTTCAAGTGAAAAGTGATACTTTTCACATGAAAAGTGATACTTTTCACTTCCAAGTATTACAGTGATCAGTAATACTTTTCAAGTGAAAAGTGATACTTTTCAAGTAAAAAGGGATACTCTTCCCTTCAAGTAAAAACTGATACTTTAAATGAACTTACATCCCTAGCCAGCTTCTCCACCTCGTCATCGTCGAGCTCCTTCCCCTTTGGTAGTTTCAAATTTATATATTCATCATCACCAACTTGAACATCTTCTTGTTTATCCTCTTCGTCTGCATTTTTCCCAACCTTCTCTTTCTCAGCCCTGTTTTTTCCACCTGTCTCATTTTTCCCAACCGCCGCTTTCTCAACCGTGCATTTATTCCTCGAGCAAACAGGGTATGTATCTGTTACCCATTCACCCTGCCCTAGCACAGCGATAGAGCTTTCTTGCTTTATTCTTTTCCTCAGCTTATCAGGGGTCCAATGAGATATCAGTGGTAGTGTGGATGGTTCAGCGTTTCCCTGCCACTTCAATCTATGGAAATACAAAAACAATAAGACCAAAACACATAAAGTGATACTTTTAACACATAAAGTGATACTTCTATATGAAAGTATGTTAAAAGTGATACTCAGTTAAGTGATACTTTTAACAGGAAAAGTGATACTTTTAACACAGAAAATGATACTTTTAACACATAAAGTGATACTTCTATATGAAAGTATACTTTTAATACTTCTATATCAAACTGCAAAAATATCAAAAAAAAACCACAGATTAAAATGCTGAAAATATATAAATCTAATGAAGAAGAAATTAACATGACTACTTTATGAACACTAAAATGAATTTCGCATAAAAAACTCATAAACCCTAAACAAAATCGAGAACATAACAACCCCAACACAAGAAAGAACAAAAAACTGAACAAAAAACGGAAGAAAAATAAAGAAAAATGGAAAAAACTGAACACCAACACCACCCCCTGAACACCAACACCAACCCCTGAACACCAAACCTAAATAAAATGAGAACATAAAAACTCTGAAAACTGAACAAAAAACGGGAAAAAAACGAAGAAAAAGGGTAGAAACTACACGATTGACAAATCGCAAGAAAAGTTGAACTAAAAACTGAAGAAAACCATAAAAATTGAAGAAAAACGGAAAAAATGACTTACCATTTGACAAATTGAGGAATCGCGCAAGAGAACCGAGCGAACCGAGCGAAAATCGGAGAGAAAATCGTGAGCTCGAGCGGGAGAGATGAAACAGGAATGAGAGAAAGGGTTTGGAATTGGGATGGAGGGAAAATAACGGGTTCAGAGAGTTCTTTACAAATCGGACATCTCAGTTGGGCTAGGGCGGGTAGGTCTGACTAGGGCGGGTAGGTCAGTGGGCTGGATGCGGGTTTTAGTAAAATGGCGGGTTTTAGTAAAATGAGGCTCCGTCTCACGGAACTATATCCGTGAGACGGTCTCGCGCAAGTTTTTGTGAAGTTTAAAATATTTTCCACCGATTTCTTCCCCAACAGAAATAAGAATTTAACATATGTTAAATTGACCATCATAATTGAAATTAACAAATCTCACCTACTGCCATAAGCTCACTTTTCTATAAATTATCAATTATATCTAGTGGGTTTTCTTGAAATTTTATAACCAATTAGGATACATAAACTACATAGTTTTTTTTTTTTTTTTGGATGAAATGTGAATAATATATATCATCGCAAATGTATAAAATATTCTGGGCAAGCCCAGATAATTACATAAACTACATATTCTTCTTATATATAAACCAAACACACATGATTTAATTAACCCAAAGCTTTCTTTTTCTTTCCCTTTTTTTTATATACTAATTAACCCTAAGTTATCAACAATAAAGATTAATTTAAAAATCACTAATATTATTATCAGTAATTCAAATATCAAATTTTGAATTTATTAGTCGTGGTATAAAACAAAATCATCTAATTTCTTAAACCCACGAAATGAAAAGTAAGTTACTTGGAAGCTTGAATTTTATGGTTCCTGTTTTCGAATGCTTGGGGTTTGCGTATGTTTCCTTTTTATCAACAGTCTAATTTGATATGTAATATAGGAACCCAATTACCTTAGCAGCTAAGGATTACAAAGCGATGATGATTAATCTATATCTATATATATTATATAATAGTTGTGGTATGTGTATGTATACTAATTAGATATATATCTAGTACTTTAGTCTATATATACACACGAATATGGTTAAATATAAGTACCAGGTTATGCTTTAATACATATATATATATATATAATATAATTATAAGTAGTATATATATATATATTAGCACAACTTCTCTTTTTTTTTCTTTCTTTATTTTTCAAGATTTTTATTAAACTTATCCAACTCACTTTCAAGTATTCCATTAAATATCGATGTCACCCCTCACCTCCAAGTTTACCATGTGTATCATATCAATGATAAAATTGTGATAGCTAATCTGATTATGCTAAAATTGAAAAATTCACGATTTTACATGCACTCTAATGTGAATATGAGATGTCAAAAATGCGGGTAATTATGCTTATGAATAACTAACCCTACGAATTAAAATGCAAAAGTTATGGGTTATGACAATTCTTCCCCACTTAAAAATTTCGTCCTCGAAATTTATACCTGTAGCAGTAAATAACCACGGATATTGCTCTCTCATATGTTGTTTCGTTTCCCATGTAGCTTCTTCTCTAGAATTATTTCTCCACAACACTTTTACCAACGAAATCACTCTGTTTCTAAGTTGTTTGTCTTTGTATCCCACTATTTCATTTGGTTCTTCGACATAACTCAGATTATCAGCAATTTCAACTGGTTCATCTCGAAGAACATGTGACGGGTCTGATCTGTATCGACGAAGCATACTAACATGGAACACATTATGAATATGGGACAATTCATGTGGCAAGGCGAGCCTATAAGCCAATGGTCCAACTTTTTCAAGTATTTCATATGGGCCGATATAACGAGGACTCAGTTTACCTTTCCTTCCAAATCTGAGGATACCCTTCCAAGGAAAAACACGGAGAAATACTTTCTCCCCAACTTTATATTCCATTTCCCGCCTATGTTGATCAATATAACTCTTTTGCCTATCTTAAGCTGCTTTTAATCGACTTTTAACTATTTTCACTTTTTTAACTTTGTCTTGAATCAGATCTGGACCTTCCAGTAATCGTATTCTCTCTTCATCCCAACATACTGGACTCCTGCATTTTCTATCGTATAATGCTTCATAAGGCACCATACCAATGCTGCTATGATGTTGATTATTATATGCAAATTCCATCAACGCAATGTATTCATCCCAAGAACCTTTAAAGTCAAGAACACAGGCACGAAGCATATCCTCTAGAGTTTGAATAGTCCTCTCTGATTGCCCATCTGTCTGTGGGTGAAATGTTGTACTAAAATATAATTTAGTACCTAATGGTTGTTGTAAGCTACCCCAAAATCTAGACGTAAAACGAGGATCGCGATCTGAAACAATAGACAAGGGTACACCATGTAGTCTAACAATCTCATTTACATATCGTTTTGCCAGATTTTCTAGAGTAGAACCCCATCGAAATTGTAAAAGTGAGATGACTTTGTTAATCGGTCAACAATAACCCAAACTGCATCATTTTTCCTCGGTGTCATAGGCAGACCATAAAGGAAATCCATAGTAATACGCTCCCACTTCCAAACAGGAATAGGTAATGGATGTAGTTTACCCACTGGTGCTTGATGTTCGGCTTTAATCTGCTGGCAAGTTAAGCATTTTGAAACATATTTGGCTACATCTTTCTTCATTCTGGGCCACCAATAATGGCTTTTTAAGGTCTGATACATTTTTGTACTACCTGGGTGCAAGGCATATGGTACAGTGTGAGCTTCTTCCATTATCTCATGCCTTAAGCCATCCACATCAGGGACACAAAGTCGATTGTTGATCGTTAGACTACCATCATCATTCAGAACAAATGATGTACTATTTTCTTGTTTCACTTTTTCTGCGATACCGGTCAGTTTATCATCACGAAATTGTGCTCGTTTAATTCTTTCAATCATCACAGGACGAACACCAAGTGAAGTATATAAAACACCCATGTCATTTACATTCAATTCAACATTCATCTTTCTCATATTTAGTAGATACGGTAAAGCATGCACCGAGAGATAAGAAACAGTACCATAAGATTTTCGGCTCAAAGCATCAGCAACAACATTAGCTTTCCCTGGATGATATTCGATAGTACAATCATAATCTTTCAGCAATTCAAGCCATCTTCTTTGACGCATGTTCAACTCTTTCTGACTCAATAAGTATTTCAAGCTTTTATGATCAGTGAAAATTTGAAATGTGGCACCATATAGATAATGTCTCCATATCTTTAAAGCAAAAACAACCGCAGCTAGCTCAAGGTCATGAGTAGGATAAGATATCTCGTATGGTTTAAGTTGTCTAGACGCATAAGCAATAACCTTACCGTGTTGCATTAAAACACATCCTAAACCTTGGTAAGAAGCATCAGTGTAAATGACAAATCCATCTCCAGACTGGAAGGAATAGTCAAGACTGGGGCAGTGGTAAGCCTTTTCTTCAACTCTTCGAAACTCTTTTGGCAACTATCTGTCCATTTGAAAGGAACATCTTTTCGTAGTAATTTTGTCAGTGGCGTTGCAATAAGAGAAAAATTCTCAACAAATCGTTGATAATATCCGGCTAAACCTAGAAAACTACGAACTTCTGTTACACTTTTTGGGCTTTCCCATTTAATCATCGCTTGATTTTAAGGGGATCAACTTTAATCCCATCTCCGGAAAAACAACGTGTCCCAAAAAGATTACTTGATCTAACCAAAATTCGCATTTACTAAGTTTTGCATACAACCTGTTTCTCTCGCAAGGTTTGCAACACAATTCGCAAATGTTGTTCGTGTTCCTCAGAAGATTTAGAATATACCAAGATATCATCAATGAAGACAATAACAAATTTATCTAGGTAGGGTCTAAACACATTATTCATCAATGCCATGAATACGTGGTGCATTAGTCGATCCAAAGGCATTACCAAAAACTCGCAATGGCCATACCTAGTCCTTTGTTTTTGAAATGTCGGTCTCTGCAATCTTCAACTGGTGATATCCCGATCTCAAATCAATCTTTGAGAAAACTCTAGCACCTTGCAACTGATCAAATAAATCATCTACTCTAGGCAATGGATATTTATTCTCACTGTCACTCGATTCAATTGTCGATAATCTATACACAATCTCAATGTACCATCTTTCTTTTTAACAAACAACACAGGTGCATCCCATGGAGAAACACTTGGTCTAATGTATCCTTTATCCAGTAATTCTTGCAACTGCGTCTTTAATTCTTGTAGTTCAATAGGTGCCATTCGATAAGGAGGAATAGAGATTGGCGTTGTACCAGGTTGTAGTTCGATGGTGAACTCTATATCTCTATCTGGAGGTAATCTGGGTAAATCATCTGGAAACACATCGGGATACTCTCTAACCATTGGAGTGTCTTCAAGTTTCAAACCACATACTCGTGTGTCTATTACGTGGGCTAAGTAACACTCGCAACCTTTCTTAATCATTTTGAAAGTTGTAGATGCAGATATTATACATGTAGGCAGAATTTCTCTTTCCCCTTTAAACACTATATGTGTCTGATCAGGAAGCTCCAAAACTATTTGTTTCATAAAACAATCTAGTTTAGCATGGTGTTGATCAACCAATCCATACCTTAATCACATCAAAATCTCTTAAGGGCATAACAAGTAAACTAGCATTCAATTTTGATTCACCAATCAAAATCTTGCAATCACGATATACAGTATTTACAATCACCACACTCCCTACTGGGGTTCGAACCAGTAAATCATAGCCTAATGTTTCCAGTTTATTACTCAATTGTGATGCAAATGATTGTGAAATGAATGAATGTGTAGCTCCTGGATCAAATAAAACATAAGCATTTGTATTAGAGATTGAGAGATTACCGGTAACTACGGTTGGTGCAGCTTTAGCTTCTTCATGTGTCATGGCAAAACTCGAGTTGGACCTTGTTGTCTGCTCGCTTGACTTTCTTCTGCACTAGTGCCCCTTCCTGTACCGAATCTTCCTCGACCTCTACCTCTATTAGGATTGAAACCAATAAACCTAGTTTGCTCAATTGTGGGTTCTTCGCGTGGTTTTGTGCAATTCCTTGCTATATGTCCAGGTTCACCACATCGAAAACATTTTCATGTAAACAATCTACATTCTCCATAATGATTCTTACCACAATGTGCACATGTGGGAACTGATGGTGTAGAACCAACACTCTTACTAGCTGATGTTGCACCCCTAAAACTACCACTTTTTGAACTGTTCGGAAAGCTCCTCTGCGCAGGCACAGTAAATTCCTTTCTATTTCTAAATCCTCCAGTTTCGTCACCCTGCCTCTTCTTATTATACTGAAAGTTTTGTTTTGATTCAGCTTCCAATTTCTCAGCACGTATTACTGCAGCTTTCAACTTACTATAAGACTCCATATCTGTGGGTGTAATACGATTTCGAATAGCAAACCGGAGTCCAGATTCAAATCTAGTACATTTCTTCTTTTCCGTGGATATCATATGTGGGGCATAATGAGAAAGTTGATTAAACAACACTTCATACTCGGCAACTGATCGATTTCCCTATTTAAGTTCAAGAAACTCCTTTTCTTTTTTATCTCTGTAAACCTCTGGCAAGTATGTATCATGAAATTCTCTTAGAAAATCATCCCATGTCAATACAGGTGGTTGAACAGTACTATGAGGTATAGTCTCCCACCAATCATACGCGTTTCCCTGAAGGAGTGATACTGCATAATCAAACTTTTCTTCAAGAGTACATTTCATCAAATTCAGAACCCTTTCGATTCGTTTTTCACCATGTTTACGTCACTGGATCAATAGTACCCACAAAATCCACAGCTCCCATTTTTCTAAGTTTATCATACTTTCGTTCCCGTGGTTCAAGGGGATTTACCAATGGATAAGGTGGATACCCAAAATGAGCAGGTATTCCATGCACATGATGCATAGGTGAATGAGATGAGTGTGACTGCTCTTTGCTCATTCCCCTCCGTGAACACTTTGCTCATCATTATGTACATGTGCTTCTTGACTCACAACCCTTTGCCTATAATATGACAGAAATTGTAACCTTTGTATAACATTTAATGATAATGATCATGCCATGCCATGATCTACAGAACCCCTAACCGGGCTCTGATACCAAACTAAACTGTAACACCCTTACCCTTGTAACACATATTTTATAGCATAAAACTATAGTTCATATGCAGCACAGTTGCATTGCACATAAGATTAATATGTTAATCATCACCTATAACCTTTTCACATAAGCGGAAACATTTACTCAAAAAGATTTAACAACACCAATAACACACGTGCATTTATCCATATTACAAGACCCTAGCAACCGTGCCTTTTTATTTACAGGTCAAAATAAAACTCCCTATATGAAATGCAAATGATGAGTGAGGAGAAGGATGGGAATGCGTGCCGACCTTTGATCCATGCTTTAACTTCACACACCTCACGGATCAACTTTTATCTACAAAGAACTAAAAATTGACAACATTGCATTTGGTGAGTTGCAAGCTCAAAAAGTATAATCCAATAACAAGTTATTTAACATCACACAAGCACATTATCACAATCAATTGATCATATCATTCATAAACATATAAATGCAAGTGCTTGATCATTTTCTTTTACTGTTATGGGTCAGCTAATACCAAGAATAAATCGTGATCATGAAGATGGTCATGGCACTCTGTAATTCTTAATTCACGTAGAGTTCAGTGAACTCGGGGTGGCCATACGGTACTCTGTAATCCAGAATTTCTGGATATCTGTAATTCTTTAACACATGATTCAAGGTCATTAGTGGCCATAACAGAATCCATTAATCTCTCATGAATGCATTTTCTGTAATCACATATTTCATTTTCGTATCAATAACATCAGTAGAGATCACATGTTTCATTTCATATCTATAACATCAGTGGAGATCGCATATCTCAATTCCATATCATTCTCATCAAATAGAGATCATATATCTCGATTTCATCATAATATCACCACAGAGAATCATACAATTCACGTTAGAGCACGATAAGCTTCTAATTACATAGCCAAACAAGTAAACAGTTCACTCGAATATATCAATTATATAATCACACAAGTCAAATAACAAGCCAAAAGATTATACTCACAAGTGATATCCTTATTCCGATGTTTCCGCCTAATTGGCTTTATCTGCTCCTTTATTGGAATTTTGACCTATACATGGCAAAAATGCATAACCAAATATAAAATCATATATTTAACACAAATGAAATTATGTGTATTCTATTAAATCCTATTTTCTATGATTCTTGATCTGGTTAAATGCATATCATTGGTTCAACTCTTCTTCTTTTTTTTTAAACATGTATTAAACTAAATAGATATATATATATATATATACACACATTCATAAACTCCCTAATCAACAGCTACAAGGATAAGCTAAAACAAATCAGGCCAATAAAGTTTAAAATATTTTCCACCGATTTCTTCCCCAACAGAAATAAGAATTGAACATATGTTAAACTGACCATCATAATTGAAATTAACAAATCTCACCTACTGCCATAACCTCACTTTTCTATAAATTATCAATTATATCTAGTGGGTTTTCTTGAAATTTTATAACCAATTAGGATACATAAACTACATAGTTATTCTTCTTATATATAAACCAAACACACATGATTTAATTAACCCAAAGCTTTCTTTTTCTTTCCCCTTTTTTTTATATACTAATTAACCCTAAGTTATCAACAATAAAGATTAATTTAAAAATCACTAATCTTATTATCAGTAATTCAAATATCAAATTTTGAATTTATTAGTCGTGGTATAAAACAAAATCATCTAATTTCTTAAACCCACGAAATGAAAAGTAAGTTACCTGGAAGCTTGAATTTTATGGTTCCTGTTTTCGAATGCTTGGGGTTTGCGTATGTTTCCTTTTTATCAACAGTCTAATTTGATATGTAATATAGGAACCCAATTACCTTAGCAGCTAAGGATTACAAGGCGATGATGATTAATCTATATATATATATTATATAATAGTTGTGGTATGTGTATGTATACTAATTAGATATATATATCTAGTACTTTAGTCTATATATACACACGAATATGGTTAAATATAAGTACCAGGTTATGCTTTAATACATATATATATAATTATAAGTAGTATATATATATAGGGAAAATTGTAAAATTGGTCCTATAACTATAAGCGTTTGCAATTTTGGTCCTCAGAACTATTGAGTTTGCAAAATTAGTCCTGTAACTTTGAAGGTTTTGCCAAATTGGTCCTATATGTTTTATACCTAAGCAATTTCGGTCCATGTAAGTTTGAAGTTGTTGCAAAATTGGTCCCCCGAGGTTATTTCATATTTTTAAAATACCAAGAATACCCTTATGCACATAATTGGCTTATTTGACTAAGTGTTTTGCCTAAAATGATATCGGAGCCCAGGTTTATTAAGAACTTTAAGTTATATTTATTATTTTATATAATTAACAATTGGTGAGGATAATTTTCTCCGAGAAAATGATATCGGCTCCTACAGGAGATATCGTCAAATTTTGCCAATGTATGCACAAGAACACCAGGACAAGATAACATATTGGAATAATCAATATGTTGAAAAGAACTCGCAGGAGCCAATAGAGAACCTTGAGACAATGCGAAAAACAAGCAACATATTGTCTGGGTATCACTTTCACCCTACGAGTACCCGCCCCACCCCGCCTAGAATTTTTAGTTGTAAAATATATTTTAATATATATTTTGCATATATAATATATATTATAATATAATTTGTATGTATTCTTATATTATTTATAAATTGATAATAATAAATTTTGTAAATAATTTTTTATAAACATATATTTTTTTCATTTTTTAATTTAATTTAATTTAAAAAGTATAAAAATCTCGACCCGCCTCGCCCCGTTCTAGGCACGGGGGCGGGTTTGGGTCCTGGCCAACCCGCCCCGACCCTCTCCATTGCCATCACAATAAAATTGCTAAATTTAGAAAGATAAAGGACCAAAAATACTATTTAGCCAGAAGGGCAAAATTGTCCAGGACCAAAACTGCAACTTTTAAAGATAAAGGACTAAAATTGCAACTACCCCAAAGTTACAGGACTAAAATTGCAATTTACCCTATATATATTAGCACACTTCTCTTTTTTTTTTCTTTCTTTTTTTTTCAAGATATTTATAAAACTTATCCAACTCACTTTCAAGTATTCCATAGATATAAATATCGATGTCACCCCTCACCTCTAAGTTTACCATGTGTATCATATCAATGATAAAATTGTGATAGCTAATGTGATTATGCTAAAATTGAAAAATTCACGATTTTACATGCACTCTAATGTGAATATGAGATGTCAAAAATGCGGGTAATTATGCTTATGAATAACTAACCCTACGAATTAAAATGCAAAAGTAATGGGTTATGACAGTCTGAGGGCATGCCAAAAATATACGAAGCTGATGTTAACTTGGTTGCTGCATGGAAAGAAGTAGCCAAACCGGAGTGTGCTGCGAATGTAGTCTACACAGCTGAGAAGAAGCTGCTGAAGGACGACTATCACAAGTTGATGGATGTCGTTGCAAAGTGTGTAGATATGAAGTTTGGCAGTTTCAATCAGCTTTCAAAGACCAAGCTGATCGTCATGGTTGCGATCATGTAGGGAAAGAAAGTCAACTGGGCTGAGTTCGTGTACAGCAGACTCTTCCAGAACGTTGGGAACAAGACATATAAGGAGGATGGATCCTTTGTAGGATCACTTGGCTATGGCCTGTTAATTGGTCATCTGATGGAAGTGAAGGGCATTCCCCTTCAACATGGAAAACCTTTCCATGTAAACAAGAAGATGTTTAGGGTTAATCTTTCAGGAGCCCAGAAGAGAGCCCGTGCGAAGAAGGCGGATACAAGTGAGGGGGAATCAGCTGAACTCGAGGACACAACTGTTTCCTCCCCTCCCAAGAAGAGAGATCCCCTGCAGCTGCTAAGAAAAAAGTTGCCCTGCAGTGAAGAAACAGGATGCACTCCCCTGCTGCAGTCGAGTCACCTACCCGAGCAGCCGTGTCTCCTGCCCCTGTAGCTGAGGCTGAGAAAGAAGTCCAAATACCTTCTCCAGCCATAAGAAAGAAGAGGACTGCCAAGCCTAGGAAGGCAGCTCCACCCAAGAAAGATGTCCGGCCCCGCCACCGGGAGAATCGAAAGAAGAGAAAGAACTGAGAAATTCCTCTGGTTCAAACCAAGAGAAGAAAAAGAATCTCCAAGCTTTGGAGCTTGAGAAGACAACAGTCCCACTCACTCACCGGAAAACCTCTCTACGAGAGGCTACGAGGAAGTGCGGTCTCTGAAATAGTTGACAAAATCGGCAAGTATCTTTGAGGTGATCGTGAGAGGCCCCAAGAAGACCAGTGTGGAAAGGGCAATTTGAAGAAAAAGACGCAGATTGAGACAATCAATCCTCATATGAAAAAGTTGTCTCTCCGCCGCTACGACGGACTTCTTTGGGCAAAGAGAACTAGAGCATGCTACCTTCCATCCCAGAAAAGGAAAGACAGGAAGAGGAGGATGAGGATGATGATGTCATCATGTACTCTCATGTATATCCGGGCATCCAGCGTCGTCTACGTGAATGGCGGGCATGGAAGCTAAGCCACTCAATAATCAATAATATCTTACACCTTCCTGCACAAGAATTTGAGGCTGCTCTTGTGTTTTTTCATGAAAATGGACTTGAATTCAGCCTTTGGATCAATGGGCCATGGTTCGTCCAGAATTCTAGCATCCTCTCCTGCTTCTTCATTCCCAACTTCTTCGCCGGTTTCTTCACCACCTTCTTCACCAACTTCTTCCCCCCACTTGTTTGCCTGAATCTTCCTCTTCTTCACCAGCTTTTTCAGAACTAACCTCCGGGGTAAAGAGCTCAAAATTTGGCATTTGAACTGCCAAATTCTTCATCAATTTAAAGTTTTCAATAGTTTTATCAATCAACTCATGCACCTTCGAGTCTGAGAAGAACTGGCTTTCAGAGATTGACGAGTGCGGAGATGAAACTGTATCTTTCTTCTCTTGCTTCTCTTGTGTCATCTCATTTTTCAATTTTCTGAACTCGTCCATATGGAATTGTGTAACAAGATTAAAATTTCTCTTGCACATCAAAAAAGCCTTGTGAAAAGTGATACTTTTCAAGTAAAAAGGGATACTCTTCCCTTCAAGTAAAAACTGATACTTTAAATGAACTTACATCCCTAGCCAGCTTCTCCACCTCGTCATCGTCGAGCTCCTTCCCCTTTGGTAGTTTCAAATTTATATATTCATCATCACCAACTTTAACATCTTCTTGTTCATCCTCTTCGTCTGGATTTTTCCCAACCTTCTCTTTCTCAACCCTGTTTTTTCCACCTGTCTCATATTTCCCAACCACCACTTTCTCAACCGTGCATTTATTCCTCGAGCAAACAGGGTATGTATCCGTTACCCATTCACCCTGCCCTAGCACAGCAATAGAGCTTTCTTGCTTTATTCTTTTCCTCAGCTTATCAGAGTCCAATGAGATATCGGTGGTAGTGTGGATGGTTCAAATATTTCCCCGCCACTTCAATCTATGGAAATACAAAAACAATAAGACCAAAACACACCATGATGTATTTAGCTCCGGGGTTCCTATTGTATTTGTCCACCCCTGTGCACTTTTTTTTTAAAACATACGAACACCAGGTCATAGTCCCCTATTTTCTCCACGTCAATGACTGATCTAGTCGCATGCAAGTCAACTTTCCGATTCGTCCTCGGAGTTAAAAAAGAAGACAAGCAGTAAATAACAAAAAGGCGCTTAAAATCATCGCCGCCATCCACCAACCTACTCTCAATCACATTCTTAACCTTGTAAACCAAACAATCCCCGTCGATGTCGTACTTCTCCTTCAACTCACCAATCAACCGAATATACTCTCCCCGAAATTATTCGAACATCATTCCCAACTTTATTGGGCAATAAAAAAAGATCACATATGTCATCTGATGTGACAACAAAACTCGTATTGTCGAACTTCAACATCCGACTGGTACCATTAAAATTCTTTACCAGATTTTTAACAATACCCATAGGGAATGCTGAATCGATACGAAGACTCAACAAACCTCCAAATTTTATACTGACAACATCAGCCTTTTGTTGATCAATCAATTTTTTCAGAAACTCACATAAATCTTGAGGTTTACATTGGCTGATGAAGTCTCTGCAACACATAAAGAGTGACACTTTTAATAGCATTAACATGCAAACTGATATGAAAAGTGATACTTTTAATACAAAAAGTGATACTTTTAACACATAAAGTCATACTTCTATATGAAAGTATGTTAAAAGTGATACTCAGTTATGTGATACTTTTAACAGGAAAAGTGATACTTTTAACACAGAAAGTGATGCTTTTCACATGACAAGTGATACTTCTATATGAAAGTATACTTTTAATATAGAAAGTGATACTTTTAACACATAAAGTGATACTTTTAATACAAAAAGTGATACTTTTAACACATAAAGTGATACTTCTATATAAAAGTATGTTAAAAGTGATACTCAGTTATGTGATACTTTTAACAGGAAAAGTGATACTTTTAACATAGAAAGTGATACTTTTATCACAGAAAGTGATACTTCTATATGAAAATATTTCCATAACACAAAAAATATGTTAAAAGTGATACTCAGTTATGTGATACTTTTAACACATAAAGTGATACTTTCAACACAAAAAGTGATACTTTTCACATGAAAAGTGATACTCCTATATGAAAGTATATGTTACCTGGCTTTTCGCCTTTTCTCTACGGTTACCTCCACATCAGAGCTTTTCCTATCATCTCCACTGCAACAGTAAATACAATCAAATAAATTAACACAGAAACATCAAAAAAACACAATATAATCATGCATTAAACAGTGACTATACCTAGTTTTATCTTCCTCTTCTTTTTCAGCCTTTTGTGGTACTTTTCTCTTCTTTGGAATAGGCTTTGAATCTTTTGCTTGAATATTTTCATTTTCCTTAGCTTTCCTTTTTCAGAATATCTTTTTCATTTCTCGTGCGAGTTTCTTTTTTTATAGGAGAAATCGTCTTCCGTGCCTTCATTTTGTAATACCCTGTCTCCGGGACAATGGGGATACGAATACGAGGTGTTTTAGGATCTTCTTCTATTATCACAGAGGATATATAAATGTGCACAAACAACTTTTTTTAGTTTCAAACTGCAAAAATATTATCAAAAAAAACCACAGATTAAAATGTTGAAAATATATAAATCTAATAAGAAGAAATTAACATGACTACTTTATGAACACTAAAATGAATTTCGCATAAAAAACTCATAAACCCTAAACAAAATCGAGAACATAACAACCCCAACACAAGAAAGAACTGAAAACTGAACAAAAAAACGGAAGAAAAATGAAGAAAAATGGAAAAAACTGAACACCAACACCACCCCCTGAACACCAACCCTAAATAAAATGAGAACATAAAAACTCTAAAACCGAACAAAAACATAAAAAAAAAACGAAGAAAAATGGTAGAAACTGCACGGTTGACAAATCGCAAGAAAAATTGAACTAAAAACTGAAGAAAAAACCATAAAAACTGAAGAAAAACGGAAAAAATGACTTACTAGTTGACAAATTGAGGAATCGCGCAAGAGAACCGAGCGGAAATCAGAGAGAAAATGGAGAGAAATCGTGAGCTCGAGCGGGAGAGATGAAACAGGGATGGGAGAAAGGGTTTGGAATTGCGAGGGAGGGAAAAAAGCGGGTTCAGTGAGTTTTTTACAAATGGGGCTTCAGTTTGACTGGGGCGGGTAGGTTCAGCGGGCTGGCGGGTTGGTTTAGTAAAATGGGGCTCCATCTCACGGAACTAGATCCGTGAGACGGTCTCACGGAACTAGATCCGTGAGACGGTCTCACGCAAGTTTTTGTGTTTTAAAAAAGGGTGGGAGATCTCAACTTATTTTTAAAATAAGATCTTATTTTAACATTCTCTATAGATTTAGACAATTTTAAGTACAAAAATGTCATTAATAACATCTTATAAGCTCTTAAACATCTTATAAAATGTACGAGCTTATACGATCTTTTAAATTAGCTTAGCCAAATACTCTCTAAGTCTTGTGATTTTAATTTAGTCAGAATATGGATTCAAAACTAGGAACCCTTTTGGATTATAACTCTGATCCGAATAGAGAATTTGTTGGGTCGGATTAAAGTCGGATCCAAGTCAGTCCCGCCCGAATCAGATTCAAGAAAGTAGGGTGAAGGAGAAAACTGAAAGAAAGAAAAATGCCAGAAAAAACAGATAATGAGAAAGACTTTGTAAAAGCTAATTCTATTCTCAAGTAACAACTAATGTTTAAAGCAAAAAATCATTCCAATCGAGACGAAAACTGGTTTTGCTGCTGAGAATCACTGGGGACAAATACAGGAAGCTGACCCCCACGCTGCGATCTACCCTGCTGATAGTAACTCGAAGTCGAACTTCTCTGTGGGCCAGCCGAAATCGAGCTTCCAGGTCTCGTTCCCTATTCAAC
Organism: Rehmannia glutinosa; assembly: GCA_016081115.2. Taxonomy (NCBI): domain Eukaryota; kingdom Viridiplantae; phylum Streptophyta; class Magnoliopsida; order Lamiales; family Orobanchaceae; genus Rehmannia; species Rehmannia glutinosa. Next base: position 102,160,386 of record CM071926.1, on the reverse strand, counting down.
TGTTCGTTTAAAAGTGGGCCTCCAAAGAAAATCGACTGGCCCGTGTACGTAAAGCTCAGTTGCAGAAGCCTGTGACGACGAACCAAGACTCCTGGTGGCAGCAGAGACGAACCGGCCTGCTTCTGGATCCCAATAAACCGAGGATTTTATTTTTTCAGACGGGCCCGGATTGTTTTGCCTCATTGGAACACGTGCCGCATTGTCGGGTTCGTTGGGGTCGTTTGTTCTTGCTGATAGAGGCGACTGGATGGTTGATTGGTATATCGGGTTAAAATGGTCTCTGTTTGAAGAATTCGGGCCGAAAGGCGATGGGCTGAGATTTGTGGCGAGAGGGCTGCTCAGGTTACTAATGCTGTTCGCGCATGTATCAGATTCCTCCCGGCTAGCTCGACTGGGTGGATACGAGCTTTTGGTTGGCGATAATCTTGATGTGCCCGCTCGAGCATTAGTGTCGTAATATCCTTGCTTTGTACTAATTGGGCTGCTTTTGCCGCTCATAGTAGTGCTCGATAAGTAGTCAGCATCGTAATGATGGGGTTTGGAGCCAACTGGGCGTAAAACGGATGATGAAGCTCTGGCCTTTGCACCGGCCTTAATCGCCTCGTTTGAGTCGAGTTTCGCGAGCTTCCATGCACTGATTCGGACAGGACGTTGGGTTACTCTTTTACCCTTATCAGATTGTATAGCATCAGGATCGACTGTTGATGGTAGTCGTCCTGGCTCGAGGTGAGGAATAATTTCATCCTGGAAGATAAACCAAAAGGCAATATGAGATTTGTAGTCCAACTAGCGATAAAAAAGGGGTTAAACCAGTTACCTTTCAAACTTAAAAATGGCCCCTGGCCCCTTATATTTGTTTCTAGTTTACAAATTGTACCCTCAATAGGGGTATTTTGTTAAGAAAATGTAATACTTTAAGAGGTCTTTGTAATTTTGAAAGATAATCGGACTTTTTCCCTAATTAGGCCAAACCTCAAGGGTAGTTTTTGTAGTTATCCTGATGAAATATCACATATAAGTGATACCATGGCAAATGTTGCAGTTTAACCTCAAATTCATAGTTAACAAAGATCAGACAACAAATAACAAAATGGGCTTCGGGTGAATGAATGAAACATTGCTGACAGTAACTTAATCTAGCACAACAAAACACAATATTGGCATCGCACTTTGATATGAAAACGAAACATCAGGTACGAATAGTCAACATTGATGAACTACTGTGCATATCCCTTTCATGCAATACAAAATGCAAAAGTTTCAACAATATAATAATGTAAAAGGGTCCATTCATTAACAGTCATTAGAATCACCAGAAAGAAATGAAGGCGGCTCAAATACAAAGACAGAGGAAAACAGAAAAGGTCAATCCCCTCATCATCACAAGTTCCAAATTTAGACAATCTTCAAAAAAAGTTAACAAATAATTGATTCACTCATTAGATATGCATATTGTTCCATTCACACCCCTTTTACCACGATTCTTACGCGCTTATAATAACCGAACAATTTTTCAGAAAACAAACATGAGAAAAGGGACAGTGAAGCACTTTGTTATAACAATGGTGCCATTGGCTGAAGAAATCTTATGTAAAAAAATCGCACTTTATGGTTTAAGATGCATCCAGATTTTGAGTTAATTTGTCCAGCTTAAATATCAGTTCTTGAAACAGTTTTTGGAATTCCAATGGATAAAAGAATATGTACTAATTAGGCTGGCCCTCAGTTTGGTGACATAAATTACTACTGTCCTAGAAGTAATCCAACTTATTTTTCATCAAACACATCAACGTATTCAAGGTTACTTCGGAAAAGCTAATACTTTTCTTTGTAAAAGCGATACATTTGGGTAAAAAGTAATTACTCAAATGATGCCATAAAAAGTATTAGTTTCCATGTAAAGTATATGTTTTTACTTTAAAAGTATCAGTTTTTATTTTAAAAGTATCACTTTAAAAGCTAATACTTTTCACGAAAAACTAATACTTTTCTTTATAAAAATGATACATTTTGTGTAATATATAAAGTATCTGTTTTTACTTTAAAAGTATCAGTTTTTATTTTAAAAGTATCACTTTAAAAGCTAATACTTTTCACGAAAAACTAATACTTTTCTTTATAAAAATGATACATTTTGTTTAAAATATAATACTCAAACGATGTCATTATAAGTATTAGTTTACTCATTTAAAGTATCCATTTTTACTTTAAAAGTATCAATTTTATTTTAAAAATATCACTTTAGAAATTAATATTTATACGAGTACAAGTGATATTTTCTTAGAAAAATGTAAAACTTTATATGTATCATCACAACTGCTTGTTAGCAATTCTACTGTATACGTGTTTGCTAGCATCATATATTTATGAGTCTTGCAATGATAGCTGTAAAAGCATGACTTTTAAAGCTAATACTTTTTCAAGATCAGATACAAAAATATTTTTTAAAAATAATTCAAACAAGTAACTATCACTTCTGATTTGTGGATATCAAAACATATATATGCTCAAATTGTCTTCAGTTTTAAATGCATATCAGCTTATACAAAGTGTAGCAATCAAGTCTAAATTTTATATAAGGAGATTTGCACTTCATGTAATGATTTGAAAATGATAATCATGGGAAGGCCTTGCCACATCCACGAACAATATAAATTAAGCAAAGAATGAATTCTTCAAGAGAGAAGGGGAGGGATAGATCTAGTGAGAGATGGAGGAATTCCTCAACAAAAGAAATCACAGGTCGCAGCTTTCGATGAGAGAGGGGGAAGAAAAGGAATTCGTGCCCAGGTTTCTTTTATGCTGTTGGGTTTTTTCTTCTCTTTTTCCATATTTACCCTCTCATTTTCTTATAATATCTAAATTCAACCGCCTACCTAATATGGATTTGGGTATAAGATCCGTCTCATGGATTAAGATCCGTGAGACGGTCTTACACAAGTTTTTGTCTTTTTCTTTACTTCTCCCCATTTGTGAATCTTGAATTTTTTTGGAGTCTTGCTCATTTTTTCCTTTTTCTCTTTTTCTCTTTTGCTCCATCATAAATTTGTACATTTTCTTTTAGCTCCACCAAAATTTTGTGTATTTTTCCCCCTTTTTTTTGAAATATTAGCAATGAAACTATTATGCAACGATTTCAAAATATGAAGAATAGAAGAGACATGCTATGGTGTATTGATGTAATTGTATTATGTTATTTCTTTTTGGATATTAAGATGTAATTGAATTAATGCATTGACTTTATCAAAATTGGTTTTTATTTATGTTTTATTTTTAGAGTTGATATATTGTATTTCATTTTCTTATTAATGTCAGTTGGGCACCCCTACACTAAGTTTTTGGCTTCTTCACTGAACACGACGCAACTTTTTTAATTAGATTTGTAAAGAAAAAAATTCTATGAGCTACTTCTTTTATTGGATCCTATTCTGACTCATTCCCTAATAAAGCATCACAAATTATGGGACAAGGTTTGACATACTTTGTTATAGATGTCATAATTTATGAAGTAATTTCATAAAAATTGTTCAAGAACCCATTCTTTGGATAAAGAAAGACATAAATCTAGTAATTCCAACTCTTAACGCAAAATAAATCTTAATTTGGATTAACGCCACAATGGGGACAAGCAAAATCTAAAATTTTATCTAGATTGAACAATACCAAGCTAGGATTAATCAAATCAGATCACACCTTTTCTTAATACGAAAAAATTCACCAAATACTATCATATGTTTAGATTGAGATGGTACAGTTGCATGCGTATGAAGCCTAATCTCAAAAATGTAAAACAAAGAGATTGTCTTGGTTTCTATACCAAACAAACAGGTTTCTACTCTACTTAGATTAAACTCCAGAATTATGAGCAGATGAGTCAAAAATCAACACATAGTTAACAGACATGAAATGCATAATTACCTGATGATCCATAAATATCCTAGGTGGAGTGCACCAAGCACCTTTATACTGCAAGCCCTTTCCAACAGAGCTTCTTCCACTAATGGCCGTCACAGCAGAACTAGTTGGTGATGAAGGCAAACTTTGTTGATCTCCTCCATCTACGGAAGGTCCAGGAGGTTCACTTTGAGTCCTCATAGCAACAACGTATTCATACGTTGTGATACCCTACAGAAATGGGGAAAAAAGATAAGACAATAATAATAACTGTTAAGGGATAATTACAAAAAAGTAACACTGAGATTTAGGTAATTACCAAAAAAAACATAAGTTTTCTTAAATTACAAAATACCCATGAGATTTGATTTTGTATTACACTTTATCCCCTTAATAAGCAAAAATATTTCAAACATCCATTTACATTTGTAAAAATATTACAGTTATCCCCTTGCATTCACATTTTAGGCAGAATCAAACATCAGGGTTTTTTTTGGTAATTTTAAAACATGTGTTTTTTTGTAATTACCACAAAACCTCAGGGGTAGTTTTCATAATTATCCGTAAGTGTTAATTACAAAAAATACCATTGAGGTTGTTTAGTCTATTACAAAAAAATTGGCTATTTTTCAAGATTACAAATACCTAGAGTTGGCTTTGATATTGAAAGCCCAAAAGGGCCAGGCCTATTTAGCCCAACCCATTAGGCCCGAAATCCTGGGCCGGCTCCATCGGCCCGACTTTTCATGTGTATTTTCATGGGTTGGGCTGGCCTAAATGGATGCTATGGAATTTTGGCCCGGCCCAACCCAACCCAATGTTCTCATTGGCCCGGCAGGCTAGCACCGCCCCGGCCCATTTGACAGCTCTACAAATACCTCATTGACATTGTTTCTGTTTTTACAAATTGCACCCTCAAGAGAGGGGTATTTGTTAAGAAAATACAAACCTCAAGTGGGGTGTTTGTAATACCTTAAGGGGGTACTTGTAATTTTGAAAGATAAGTGGATTTTTTTGTAATTAGGCTAAACCTCAAGGGTAGTTTTTGTAATTTACCCTAATAATAATTGTGCTACCAGCTTCTCTTTTACCTTCACGCACACCCATACCCACACACACACACACAAACAAACATATAAAGCATGTCCACACGGACTGAAGGAAAGAGAGCAAGATTAAAATCTCAAGCTGCACCTTTCGGATAAGAATGATATGGAAAAAGAATAATTCTCCCAAAGGCACAGTTGCAAGTAAAGAAACAGCTGTACACAGGGCCTGAAACAGAGAACACAAAATATTATTTGAATGTTGGGAAAAAAAATTCCAGTTGGAGTGTAATCTAGAAGCCGACACAACCTGTCTTATCACAAAGCAAATAGATAAAACAAAACCTGTCTTATCCAGGAAGTATTATATCTCATATGTACTGTGTAGTTCGATCTCCTTTTAATTATTATTATTAAAAATACTTCGTAAAGGGACTCAATTTAGAAGCCAAGATATCAATTCGTAAATTCTAGACCATGTAATAATCACTTTTAGAATTTCAGCGACAGAAGATAGTTGCACATAAGTAAATAAAAGAGAACAAGTTATTCGGAAATTTGGAGAGAGGCATGTAGAGAAGTGTGAGCAAATAGTAAAATCATATACCACCACAGTAGCAAATGGTGGGCGAGAAAATCCATCTCCAAGCCTGTCAATAATTTCATTCTCAGTAGCTTTTCTGTCAACAAAACAGCGAACAAGGACAGCAATGCCTACTGCACATTCAAATACAAGCTGACACAAAAAGACACATTTATTAGAACAGCAATAAAGACACATGTTTATTAGAACAGCAATAAAGACATAGATCTCATATATAGAAGAACAAAAGAAAGGAAAAGAAAGGAGGGAGTATGACGGAGAAAGAGATGAGAAAGATTAATAAATAATAATTGAAAGAACAATATCTCAGTACAGAGCTTACCCAGAAAAGGCTTGCAGCCATTAAGCATACAAATGTGATGTAGTTTTTTCTACCCACACAATTATTCAGCCACTGCGAAGGATAACCAAACATAGTTAAAAGTCATCAGCCATGTTTGGCAAAAGAGATAACTTGTCCATTACACGTGGAAAAGAAAAAGGCTCACAAATAAAATATCTTTGTACAAGGAAGATCACATTGAAACAATTAACGAAATCATGATAGAGCACATGGTGATCTGTCACATTAATCATAAACCTCTATTCTAAAGCTGAAGATCAAACTCACCCGGCAATGATGATCAAATCCGTCAACACATTTGTCACAACTTCTGCAATGTTTGCTGAACTTGCGCACCTAAGAAAGAGAGACTAGGAAATATAAGATCAACTAAATAGACAATTGGTTAAACCCAGGGAGGGATCTTGGCATTGCATTCTTTGTTTTTTTTACGTTTTTTTTTTGAACCTTAGCTTCGTAAGTTTTTATGGGAAAAACGAATAAGAAGTAGGAACAGTAGCAAGGGATGCAATGAGACTTTTGAGGAAGCACAAAATAATCTTCTGTAGCACCCAAATGATTCAATGAGCATGTTAAGAATGTGCTCAAAAATGGTAACAACTAAGAATAATATCTATTTGACAACTACTCAACTTCTCACTTCCTTTTCTTGTGCCTTGTCTAACATTATGAGGTAGGGTATGGAAATTATGTGAACCTGTTTATGCAGGACTTCGATAGGACCCAAATAGAAAGGACGAGAGACGGATGACAACCCCCAACATCAACAGTACAATCTTATGAGAATGATTCCATTAGCATTTCATCATCTCGCATAAAGTCAAAAGCTCTGGATGCAGCTCTATTAGTTTCTCTCTCATTATGTGGGCTCGTTCTTGTATAGCTCTCACAGAAATAAGTATTGTTAAGTGAATAATCGGTTCATATGGTCCCTCAGTACCCATCAAAAGATCCAATAGTTAAAACCAAGCAAAATTTCTAAACAGGAACTCCGCAAGTTAACATATAATATCTGTGTCTACTTCCTAAATTTTCAATCATCTACCCCTTTGATATAGATAGATCTTTATGGAGTCCAATACCTCAGCATTGCACAATGTGCAGAACAAAGCATCCTCCTCGCCATTTTGTTCCTGTAAATTATCTTCATCCTTGCGGCAATCCTCCTTCACAAGAAAACAGCAAAGGCAACCTCCAAGTTTTGCACAGCAGCTCGTATCATGCTGGTAAGATTTGCCTCCATTTTTCAATCCTACTTTAGTTGGCTCTTCAGTTGTAGATAAATTACCTAATCAAGACCATCAAGCTATCAACATTCAAAGAGTAGGGGTTGGAGTTATGATGTGGTCATTAAGAAGTGACCAAACACAGAAATAGACTCGGCAATAGTACTCAAGAAAAAATGAAAGCTTATACCAATTGTTTTTAAACTCGGGCTTAACATCGAACTGGATTAATAAGCCCATTGAGTCACTGTTCAACCGGTTAAACCGTTCTTAAAAAACCGGTTGGCCCATATATATGCATGTATATATATGTACACACATGTAAAAGATAAACACAAATCAAATGTAAAACAAACTAACATATACAAATACTAAGTTAATAAATTATAATAAATTGGTCACGTGCTTCCGCTCCTTTATGTTCTTATAAAACCGCGAATCAAGATTTTCAAGGATACGCTTCACTAATTAACTTCCATGTACTCAAGTCACTTACCAGGCAACTCTGTCCCAACATGTGATGTATAAGCTGATGTCTTGTCAGCTTCAATGAGAATTCCCGGATCAGCAGGATCAATAGCCGTGCATCGCACGTAAAGTATAAGCACAGATAATGCCTGGAAATAACATTTAAGCACGATAAGAAGCAAAAAATTCTGAGATTCAAAAATTAACAAGAATGAGCTTTGATTGCACTTACCAGGAAGGAATAGATGCCAGTGGCCAAGTACTCATAGATGTCCTTTCCAAGAAAAGGGGCAAAAAATGCATAGAAAGCAACAGATAATAGGAAGAAAACCGTTATCGCCACAACCTGCAAGGGTAAAGAAAGAAGTTAAGAATGTGGGTAAGTAACCAAAATGCAGAATATTAGCAGATATAATTCTCTAGCAACTCAGTGTATTGAAAAAGTGACCATCGCTTTGCAATTTTTACAACGTAACCTACATATATGTCAATAAATTACCACAAGTAGTTGAAAAATAAGCTGTGTAATTGTGAAAGTGATGCAGATACAGTGTTGTGTTTAAACTACAGCTTAACTAGATTGAAAAGCTGTATGCTTTAGTTGATATTATCTCAATTTTCAAATTTAAATAACAGAATAAGTTAAACCGGAGTAAATTAATTGCTAAACATAATCAATTTTAACTGATACAGAATCTATCAACCTAACCCCCCAAAAAATCTGTAAAACACTTCAACACCGTTAAAGCATGGGTGAGAAACAATTTAAACTGGAGGCCCGACAATTTGAAGGTCTTGAATTTCATGACATTATTTTCGCAGCTGCAGATTACACATACTCAAAAATCAAAAACACTCATCAAGACCATGTTGACCTGATTCTGAAGTTTCCTTAAGTCAAATAGGTAGAACCAGTGTTCTAAAAAGCGCTCGGCGCTAGTCGCGCGTGACAGACGGGGACTAGCGCCCTAGGCGGAGTCTCAGGGGGGTTAGGCGGGCCTAATCGAAAGAATAGCCTAGGCGGACATGGTGGGTCTAGCGCCTAGGCTGGGACTAATCGGGGCTAGGCGGGGAGTTTTAGAACAGTGGGTAGAACATACTAAAATATGTCCAAAGAATTACCTTCCCCTTTTATTCTAATACGCATTTATTTTAAAACATCATCGATTTCCTTGCATTCCCTTGTTTGAATTCACACCATACATAATTAGGAAATTAAACTCAAGGCAAATACTAAAATTAACAGTAAAAAACACAAAATGCAAACATTAAACATCACTACAAAGTAAAACAAGAAAGCAGCTATTTAAAACTGCCTACAGAAGCCAAGAACAAGAACCCACATTTCAAGAGTCAAACCACCCCAAAGATACCCAAATTCAGAAATTCTCAACCAATCACACTGTAAAAAAAAGGTGGAAAAAAAAATAAAAACGAACCTGAAAGGAGTGAGCAGGGAGTTGCCACCCATGACGCCTAGCCATTGATTCAGAAAAACACAGCAAAAAAATCAACACTACTCACACATGAAAGAACCAAAATTTAACAATGTCGGATTATAAAATAAAGGAAAAACATAAATAGCACCGCTCAGAAAAAATCACTTAATTTTTTTTCCAATATTTCTTGAAACAATTACTGAACCCACAAACTATATTAGCCCTCCAAAGATTTAAATGCTGACCCAGATGCCAAGACCCATTTTCAAACAACCCATTTACTTGTTTTGTTTTCTTTCCAAAATCTAGGGCTTCTGCATTTCGATTTATCGATCAATGAGCCATCTTAAACAAGAAGTCAATAGGAAAGACACAAAAAGAGTCTTGTGTTTTAGTGTTCTAGTACTGCTGACTGGAACTGGACTAATATATTTTCGCCATATGTGTTTTTCACCACACCTATTTTTATCCAGTGTTTTCTTTTTCTTTTTTGGTAAAAAATCAAAGTTGAATTGAATTTGAAGTAGACCCCTGTGGTTTATCCCATTTCTTACGTTTTTCTGTTTTTCTACTCTTACTCTTTTTCCTAAATTTTTGGATAAAAATATTTTAGATCATTTAAGAGGAATTAGTTACATTTCTTAATTAATATTGTCCCCAAAAAGACCCTGAAACTAGCAAAAAAAGCATAGAAAATAATCTAGAAATTAACAAGTTCATTTCACTACTCCACAATAAAAATAAAATAAAACTGGAATTGGATAGTAGTTTAATTGTTAAAGACTCTCACATACAACTATACAAGTGGTGAGGAGTTCAAATTCTATCACTTCCTCCCCTATCAGATATATACTCAAAAAAAAAAAAAAATACAATAAAACAAGTTAATTTATTTTTTCCCTCTTATTTTTTTAAGAGGAAATAGGAAATGAGATTTGAATCGTGCTTGCCCAATAACAAGCAATTTGACCACTTAGACCACATTGAAACCCAAATCAGTAGTTTCTTGTAAACCATTAAAACAAATAATTTATGATTCTTAAAAAACAAATAATTTTTTCCTCAACAAAAACCTAATTATGAAAACAAATTCAAATAATTACTCAGGGAACCTTCCTTGGCACCAAGACATTCTTTCTATTTATTGGGTGTAATTAGGTTGCATATTTAATATAATAGGGAGTTCTATTTAGATGAGGTTTATCTAGAAACATCTACCATCACCATCAGGACTCTAACTGATATAGGGGATTGAGATGTATAATAATATATCTCCCTACAATCAGACTAATTAATTAGAACGTCTCCTACACATAGAAAGAATAATTCTCTCCTAAAATTTCTCTCTCGGTTTTCTTCTTAGAGCATCACCAAAGTTCTCCAAGGGTTTAAGGTGTGCACATCAAAGTAATAATTCTAGTAATTATTTACACCACCAACGAGAAAGATGGTTCGTGATCTTGTTCGTGGTATGTTCGTGGTTCAACCAATCTATAGGGTTCGTTCGTTGTTGCGGTTTAATCAAGAGAGACTTGTAGATGGCTTAATCATGGATCAAAAGGAGACTTGTAGACAGGCTCAATCCTGGCTACGTGGATCGATAAGTTCTGCTGCAAATAGGTATATTCGATCTATTTTATATGTGCAAATATGTGATTTAAGTTTCGACCCACATTTGCCAACACCATTAAAAACCATCATAAATAATTTAGCAGTGTTTTATTTACCAACCTTTACTTAATTTTTTTTTTTTTTTTTTGAGGAAACTAACCTTTACTGCAGTTAGACATGAACTAACTTGTTTGGTAAATTGTCCACATCGCACACATGGTTAGTAGAAAAAAATAACTTTTTTTAATTTTCAAAAAAAAAATATAAAGGCAAAAAGTTTAGTGTGTTTATAAAAATATCGCTATGATCATTTGACCGTTATCAACTCTATATACTAAAAGAAAAAATAAGCTGCCACATGTCTTCACTTGAGCAATTTGGTACACGTGTCAATACATTATTTTTCCAAATCCATGTGTCACCTTCATATTTAGCCACATGGCAAACCATGCCACCACCTTATTCTTCCAATTATAAATTGATTTACTATATCAATTTACTATCAATTTATCATCAATTTAATAATTAAATTTCCTATTTCCGTACATAACTATTAAAATCCAATCAAACGTTTAATCATCAAATTAAATAATCCCAAAAATCAAGGATATAAAATCAGGAAGTTATTTTTAAGTTTGCAAATTAATTATTATTTAAATAATATTATGATACAAAAAACAAGGATATAATTTCAATTATTATCTCTAATACTTATTATACTTTTAATTGTGATTTAAATCATTTACGGGGGTATACAATTATATTAAATATATTTTTTAAGCATGTCAATGATTCTTTATTTTTACCATAACTAATTTATTAGCTTTTGTGCAAAAGCAAACTACAACCAAGTATTTGAAATTAACACAAATAAACAAATTTATAGAGATTTTTCCCCTTTCCAGAAAACATTCAAAGATTGAAATTGCAATCTTTCAACCATTTAAAACTAATACGGCTTGAAAATTCGTTGTTGTGACGAGGTGTTACACTTTCAAATAGAACAAATAATGTAGTTTACAAAAAAGTTTTTTAGAAGTTGAAGTGAACGATTGTATGATACTCTTCTAAAATTTGAATTTCTTTTTTAGTATTTTTAATTAGTATTTTGAATCTCTTATAACTATCAGAGTTTGCGAAACAAATTTTATTTTTTGACAAATCCGTGTAACACATGGGTGTTGTTCTAGTTAAGCTAATAATTTACGATTCAATCATTGTTCAAAAGAAAATGACAAAGTAATGATGCTAAACTTTGTCGCATTTATGAAGAAATCTTTATATCTGTAGAGTCAATTAAATTGATAAATTTTTCTCAAAAAAAAAAAATTAAATTGATAAATAGTTCAAATGAAATTGCTAATAAAAACACTAACTTGGACAATAATTCTTTTTATCTCTTTAATCTATTAAATTAAAGTTGTAAGCAATAATTCTAACCATGTGAGGTGTAGGTACTTGCATCAACCATATCATTTTATAATTAATAACTTTGACCTATGGCAATTTCTTAGCCTAATGAGTTGCCCCTTAGAATAAATTATTTATTGCTCAAGATGGACTTAGATACTTGTCCAAAACACCAATGTTGCTTTATTGGAAAGGAGGTCTCTTGTGATACCGTCTCACGGATCTAAATCCGTGAGACGGAGCCTCATTACCTAAAATTCACATGTTTCTTCTCTTTCTCTCTCTATATTCACGTGTCCCTCTCTCCCTTCCCATATCTCACTCCTTCCATGGTTCCCCCTCTTTCTCTCTCTCCTCACACCTCACTCCTCTCATGGTTCCTCCTCTCTCTCTCTCTCCTCATCCAACTCTTCCTATGGACCCTTTCTTTCTCTTTCCACGTTTATCATCATTCTTTCTCTCTACATGAATGAACCAAAGGAAAAACATGGAGAAAAAAAAAGTATCACTTTTTATGAAAAAGTATCACATTAGACTCGAAAAATATCACTTTTTATTAAAATAAAGTATCACTTCTTATTAAAAAAAAAATCACTTTTTATTAAAAAAAATATCACTTTTTTGGAAAAAGTATCATTTCTTATAAAAAAAGTATCACTGTTTATTAAAAAAGTATTATTATTCAATAAAAAAGTATCACTTTTTATTAAAAAAAATTATTTTTTATAAAACAAAGTATCAATTTTTATAGAAAAAGTATCACTTCTTATTAAAAAAGTGTCACTTTTTACTAAAATAAAATTTATTTTTATGAAAAAAAATATCACCTTTTATTAAAAAAGTATCACATGTTATTAAAAAAATATCATTTCGTATTAATAAAGTATCACATTTTATTGAAAATGTATCATTTCATATTAAAACATTATCATTTTGTTTTAAAAAGTATCACATTTTATTGGAAAAGTATCATTTCGTATTTAAAAAGTATCATTTCGTATTAAAAAGTATCACTTATTATTAAAACAAATATTACTTCGTTATTAAAAAAATATCACTTTTTTTTAAAAAAGTATCAATTATACTATGAAAAGTATACGTTTTTAAAGTATCATTTCTTTTGGGTATTTATTTTATGAAGAATTTAGATTTTGTGAGATTTTTATAAAAAAATTTGTGTATAGAGAGAGGACATGAAGAGAGAGAGAAAGGGCAAGTGAAGAGAGAGGAATGGGGGACCAATAAGATGATAGATAAATTAGTGAACAATTAGAGCATCACCAATGGGGGTTTTTGGGGGAGGTTTTAGGAAAAAACCTATGGAAAAAACCTCACACCATTGATGATGAAAAAAACCACAAAATAGGGAGGATGATGAGAGGTTTTAAGAAATGTAATGGAATTATGGAGCTAAATTGTAACCTGGTTTTTATGATTACAAACCACCATATGGGGATTTTTGGGGGAGGTTTTTAAAAAATACCAAAAAATTATTGTGAGATGAGGTTTGAGTTTTTAAATACAAATGTTTGTAATGGAATTTTTTGAGCCCCCATAAAAAAATTGTAGGAGGTTTTTGATTGTGGAGAATATAATGAGGTTTTTGCTTTTGATGTTTATGTGGCGATGTGGGATCCACAAAAAACCTCAAGGTCCTGGTTTGTGGTAAAAACCCATGATGCTTTATGGAAAAGAATGAGGTTTTTTTTGCTTTTGATGTGGCGTAATTAGTTGTTAAGAAGTTAGTTAAACAAGCCCCCTTTGTATGTGGGATCCAAAAAAAATGTTTCCCACCGGTGATGCTCTTAAAGAACACGTGAGAGAGAGGAGGATGAGGATGAGGATGAGGAGGGAGGACCAAAGTGAGAGAAAAGGGAAAATAGGGAGGATGGGACCATGTGAGGATCTTCTTTCAAGGTCTCAATGTATTGGAAATGGTTCATCAAATAATACTTTAATCTTTTTTTTGTAATCTTGCATTAACATGGATCCTTTGATTTAATACATAAAATAATCACCTCGAATCTTTTCTTTTAAAATTATTTAAACGCTTTCTTTTTCAAAGGATATGTCGGTAATTTTAGGCCCTACTTGGATGGTGTCCGTGTAAATTTATAAATATATATTATATAGTTTCTCAAACTCAAAGATAATGTACATCATAAAATGAAAGATAATATCCGTCTTATATAATCTAATATATTACAACTTCATTTGAATAGTATTCAATTCAATGTTGAATATGTTTCAAGATTCCACCACTGTCAAAATTTATATACTGGACAGAATTCAATGTGATGATGGGTAAAAATGTAATTTCCCTTTTAATATTCAAATAATTATTTAATTCAGCTTTTAATTAGTCATTAGCTCATACACATTGTTAAATGGGCCGTTAAAAAAAATCAATGAGACCTAACTCATTACATAAGTTTTTTTTTTTTTTTGGGAAAGGAAATGGAAATTAAAGTTGATAGAAATCGTCCAACAACGATTGACACAGAGAGTCTGGGATAGAATCCCAACTAAAAGAAGATAAAGACATAGTCTTAGCAAAAAGAAGCGAAAAATGAGCTACAAAATTTCTATGCCGACGGATCCATGAGATGCTGCTAATGGAAAGTTGCCACTTGAGGGAGATGATTTCGTCTGATAATGTCAAGCAAGAATCAGGGAAAAGAGCTTCCCCATTGGCGGCCAGGATGATGGCCGCCGCATCGCCATAAATTTTAATTAAGCTTAAGTTGCGAGAACGACAAAGACGGAGAGCTTCCCTAAGCGCCAAGGTTTCAAATAATAGCGGCATCCGAGATGCCCACAAATTCCCAAGACACCCCATGCAAGAAAACGTCCCGACTATCAAACATAGCGGCGCCAATTCCCGCTCCGGGGGGAAAATGTCCTCGTCAAAGAAAATCTTTGGGACCATGCAACTAACGTTTAACGAGACAGCAAAGATCATATCGGATGAGAATCGTTCGGGCCGTCCCACGGGCGTATTGAAGTCGATCGATTTATAATTTGCGCGTTAACACAACCATGTATGGGTTAGGAGCTTCATTGTCAAATTTCTTTTTATTTGTAGAGAGCCGGATGCCATCACAAATAAGCATAAAGAGTTCACATATATCATTCTTAAGAGATCATATAGTCTCACTAGTCATAGGGTGAAGGAGGGTTGCGCCAAGTCGTGTATAAAATCCCATAAACCCATCATCTTCCATGAGGATACTTTGCAAATTGACATGAGTAGAATACATGGGATCTTTGAGGCTTGTGATTCGCCGAGAAAAATAGTACATGTCTGCAAGCATTAATATAGTGGAAGTGGAGGAAGTCATTGCAAGACACCGCCATAGGAAGAGGCGATTGCAATGTGGTATGTTAAGACTCAGTTTTCTTCCAAACAAATTAGGAATTCGTATTAGAAGAAGCTTGAGCTTGGTAAGCGGACTAATGGATATCTGATTCCAAAATTACATGATATGCCGAGTGGACAGTGAATTTGTCATTTTTGGAGAAATGTCACCCCCATAAATCATGTGATGCATCTGCAGTAAGAGGAACAGAGAGGATCACATATATCTCTTCCACTGAAAAAAGAGAGCGCAATATATCAAATTTCCAAACCTCAAGGTCCCGGTCGATAAGACCTGCAACATGAATGAACGGGGTGTTTGTGGGCCTCCTATTGTGAATGCGAAAATCTGAGGAAGACGGGAGCCATGGATCCGTCCAAATATTTGTATTAGTCCCTGATCGAATCACCTTCTTACATCCCAACTTTAGGCACGACAAGCAATCTACAATACTACGCTAAGACCAAGAGGGACAAAACTCCGGAGCGGCCTCAAAAATAGAAGAATGCGGTAAATATTTTGCCTTATAAATAATCCATTCCTAATCATTATTAAACTAATTACAATTTATTCACTTAATTCTCTTGCAATCTAGATACTAAGAAAAATACTCTCTCGATTGTTTGATGCATCATTTTTTTTTTTTGAAAGGGATTTACATCTTTTGGGTAATCTGATTACAAATAATTATTGATTTTTTGTTATCTTTGTTTGACAGTAAATATGTGGTATTAAAATTAAAAATCACATTTCCAATAATCAAATTTTTAATAATAAGAATGCATTAATGTTTACCAGAAATTGAAGATTAATGAACTTTTGAGTAAGTAATGCTTTATGATATCTATTTAATTTTTTTAGCCCAGATCTACATAGCCAAGACTAAGCCCGTATAAGAGTTTCCTTTTGATCCAGGATTAAGCCCATCTACAAGTCTTCTTTGATTGAACCACGAGCAAACCATTAACAAGATTACGAACCGTATTTCTCATTGGTGTAAATAACTGCTAGAGTTATTTATTTGGTTGTGCACACCTTAAACCCTTTGGAAATATTGGCGATGCTCCAAGAAAATACATAGAGACAAAATTTAGGATTAGAGAGATAGAATATATTTTGTTATTGTTTTCATAGGAGACTAATATCTCTACTACTAATAACATAGAGAGAGATATCAAAAGATATATCTCAATATCTATCATGATTGAATCTTGTAGGTCCCAAGGGGTGTGAAGTAAGGTTTAGAAGGGGAGGGGGGTTGAATAAACCTTACCAAATTTTTGATTTAGTCCTTTTAAATAAATTCAACAGAGTTGACTCAAACAACTGTGTCCTTGATAGACAGCTAAGTTGGCTTTTCAAAAAAGTTACCCGGTCAGCCAGACTTCGATAGAGTTTGTTGATAGTATAACTTGGCTGCTCAAGCCAAATACTTAACTTGGCTGATTGGTTTTAAACAGCGGAAGACTTAACACCCTTAGATTAGATTTTAGCTTGTTTTAAACACTTGATTTTAGCACTTAGTTATTTATCAATTGGATTGCAAATATGATCAGCAGATATAAAATGAATATGCAGGAAAGTAAATTTGCTGAAAGTAAATGACACAAATGTTTCATAGAGGTTCGAAGATGAGGTAATTCTTCTAATCCTCTCTTCTCCAACTCCTGGAAGAATCCACTATGTAACAGATCAGTTTACAAAGCGGTGAACAGTCTGGAGACAGCCTTGATCACACAATTGGCTTCTCTTGCGACTCAGCTTCTTCACAGGGCAGCTGCCTTGCTACTTCAGCTCACTTCTCAAGTTCTTAGATTTGATCACGAAGCCCTCCAATAAACTTGATAATGGTTTGACCTGGAACCTCTCTACAATCCTAGCTTGGAAAGTAGACCCCTTTAATTTCTTCAAAATTTCCTCTTCAATAGATTTGAAGTTGTCTTTCCTTCACTACTTGTGTTGGATCGATTTCTTCGAGTTTCAAGCTTGAGGAATTGCTTGAATGTTTTTGAGAATATTGCAGGTTAAGTGCTTGAATATTGCTTGCTTGTTTGTGGTTCAAGTAACCTCTTTTCAATAACTTCCTCAGCCTTTTATAGTGCACATTTGAAATTTTGTCCGTTGAAGAGATAGACTAATTTCAAATGTCACTTGTGTTCGTTGGCTTGTCTTGGTCTGCAGTCCTTGATGCTGACCCTTCCTCGTATTAAATGTCTTTGCAGCATTGCAGGTGCCTGACACAAGGTGCATTGTTTCCCATTAGTTCATTCCTTTTGCATATTTCTGGGACTAACACTTTAGACCTGACAACTTTGACATATTACTATATTGAGTAATATCCTTGACTTTAATCAACGGATCTAAGTCAGTTGTCTTGACTAGACTGTTGTCTTTACCCCAGGTGACTTGAGTCAGCTCCACTCATTGGATAACTCAACTGTCACTTCAACTTAAGACTAGGCTTCTAGAGATGACTTTACTGACACTTCTTACAGATGTTCCCCAGCTGACTCTTCTTTAGTCGAGTCCTTGACTTCCTTCATGGCATTACTCAGCTGACACACAGTAGAGTCTTCACAAAGTCCACAGTTGACTTCTTGTAATCCTTGGCATAGCTGACTTGACTCAGCTTTTCCAGCCCTATCTATTACAATACAAATTACAAGAAAAATTGGGTGCCAACTTCCTAGTTTAAGTTTTACATGGTATCATCAAAATCTACTCAATAAATTTTCTAACAAATCTTACATATTAGTTGCAATCCCAAAATACATGCTAATCAATTAGGATCCCGAATAACTTTCCTAAAATAAGACATATGGATGAAATACCCAACATCTCCCACTCAGACATATATGATCCGACTCTATCAAATTATATCTCCACATTTCTCATCACACGTCCCATATTTCATACAGGGAATGAAATGTGTTACTAAGGGAGGTGAGGAGAATTATATTAAGTCATCACCAAATAACATAACTCTACAACTCAATAACTCGCTATGTACTCCAAACCAAATAATCGAACTCAGAATAACATGTCTAGATCCCTCAATGAATATAAATAGAGCATGTCTGACTCAATAAAATATGTTTCTATGTTCATGACTAGTCAAATATATTTCGACATAATCATACGGGCTATGAATCATATAACATAAGTGTGTTACCAACTCAGTTCTTCCTCGGCCCCACATGCCAATTAGCTTGGTCTTGATAGCTTTCCTAGACATGCTCCATCAGACCGAATCACACATGGGCATTGGATACATGCTAAAGTAGCGCCATCAAGTTTACACCACATGACATGGTCCAGAGTCTCAAAGGGTACAAGAAAATAATATAGGCTCTTACAGTGACGAAAGCAGGGACCCATTTAGTCATTTTCCCATAGACGATCGACTCAAAGCACATGTAGTATGAATACATGCTATGAAGGAGCTCCCACTCAATTTAGGCATGTCATACTATAAACATCATATGAACTTAACTCTAGTCGCTCCCTATTTGTCTAACATGCGTATTACCAAAAGTCATATTCGAAAGGCCTTTAAGCAATTTGCATGTTCGGCTATAAACTAGCTTATAATGAAGTTTGGTCATACTTCATAATTGATCAACTCGGATCTCATCTTAGCCTCTATCTAATACGACTGTTAAATATTAACCTCCCATCGGCTCTAGTGCAAAGGCAATCATTCACAAATATCCTTCTGTAACACGCTCTTTAAAGTCTCATTCTGCTCGCATTCTTAGCGCCATGGTGATTGCCTTGTGATAGGAAAAATCAAAGCCTGATGGCAACTCACAGATACAGTACCAAATACATAATGATAACCAAGCATATCTCATTAATTACAATATGTTCTCAAATGTCACATAACTAATTCTACTTAATCCCTTAATGATTCACATTTCGTTGGAGTATACTCCAAACAAAGGATTATAAAAGATATCAACGACCACACCGCTCATAAATTATGCCTCAGAACAATTTAACTAAGCGCAAAAATCATAAGTGAAGTAATGTCTCGAATAAGTATGCTTGATCTACCAGCAAAGTTCGGTGCCCAAACCATACACCAAAGTGGCTTTGCTATCACAAAGACAACAAAATATCTCATGATTGTGCGCACAATGCGCATTATTTCAAGGCGTCAAATTTGCCACTAGCAAATCTTAGACTAATCTATTAAGATATCAAGTTATCCACATCTGAGTATCACAATAGCACATGATCACTTTGATGTCCACTCACCAATCTCATTGCTAAGCAGAGGACTAGTTGATTATACATATAGCACACATCAAGTATTTTGTAGTGCTTACATAAACTAGCTATTATTTCTTTTCTTCTTCCGAAGACATCGTTTCTTGACTAAGAACATGATATTTGACCATGTAGTATAAAGATAGCCACCACTAAGTGATGATAACTCCATATTCTTTTCAATCATCACATTGTTGCCCATATATGGTGAGATACAACTCTTGAGATATGTTTAGTGACTTACTTGACCATCGTATGCCTACTAAAATAATAGCTCGATGAAATCAATGATAATTCAAGTCACAATTGGAGCTTATTGATCATCAGTCAATGCATTCTTACTCCACTTTTTGAATTCATCGGGTGATCCACGTAAATCTCACTATTTAATTTCATTGATATATGTCAACATCAATCATCAACACAAACCTAGATGAAAGTGACATAACGTATACCATATTGGTGAATTGAGGTAAGCTCACCACTTAGGGAGAACATCTCAAAAATTTACGCTCTTCTGTTATGCGTAAATATTTTGCCGTTGGTCGAGCTACACACATGTTAATCAACCCATCTATATTGCACTGACCTATCGAAACCACTTGTTTCAAATGGTCTTGCACCTGACAAAAGTTCAACAAGCTCTTAGACATTTTCTTAGTCATTTGGCTCATCTTTTCCTTCATATTAATTATCCACTTAGGGCACCAAGTGAATTCACATGTTTTGTCGACTCATCAATACCGCAAAAGTAATCGTGAAGGATACCCACTCAATCTCATATAGATGATGAGAAATTTCATATTCACTCATTCTTACTCGTGAAATTTGAGAGTTCTTTAAGTGTGAGATACTAGCTCTCACTCACTTAGGGTTGTTTCCACTATCCCAAATGATCGCTAAAGATTTTAAAGTACAATATCCTCGCTAGATAAATGAACGTCTACTAAGGTTCTTATAACTCACGTAGTTTCAAGATCTCTTTTGACCTCACATATGCTCAAGAGATCTCTTTTAGGGTGTGACTTGATTCTCCACTTGAGAACACATATTCTCAAACTTATATAGGCATAAACCCACTAATTTGGGCTTATTGCTTAACTAAAGCTCATATAATGTTGAAGAATCACTTGGAGACACATATTTTATGATGTAGGCAACAATCAAGAATGTATCTTCACAAATAAGGTACAAATCAATTTGCGCCTTCATAAATGCAATCATTTTGAAGTGATAGCTCCATTCTTCGCAAGCTCATATAATTGCAAAAGTTTTTAAAACAATCATTTAGCTTGCAACTCTATTTTCCTGAAGTGTGTGTCCAAACTAATTAGACACACTATTCTCGCTCCTCATTAACATATTTTCATCTGTCAAGAATCGCTCAAAGAAATTTGGCGTTTCTAACTAATGAGAGTGGGGATGTACTAATTTACATTATGTTAGTCCAAGTGGCTACGATAATCTAGAGGGGGGTGAATAGATTATGCCGATTTTTTTCGATTTGGTCCTCTTTTTCGAATGTAGAAACAATAGCAAGAATGGAAGTGCAGGAAAATAAACAACACACGTTGATTTAAAGAGTTTCCACCTACCTAGGCCTAATCCTCTACCACCCCCGTATATCCAAAGTGGATTTTGAAAAAGAAAAACAAATTTTATTAATAGCACCAAACTATTACACCTTCACCTTGAAGAGCACCACACTCTTCTTACAATACCACCAAGAAGATTACAACAATCTTCTTACACCTATGAAGAGTACCACACTCTTCAACACCTAATAATCACCCAAGTGTGCTCTTACCACAAGAACATTAACAAGGATATCATGCTTTGATTGATAGAAGATATGAAGTATACAACTTTGAAGTGCAAGTGTAATCAAGAATAAAGCCTAATACTCAAGATGTGCAAGTGAAAGACTTAGGATAAATACAACAAGAATATGAAAGTGAAGAACAAGAGTTTTGCTTGTGTTTATATTGCTTGTGTTATTGTATCTTGTTGCTTCAATCCTCCATCTATTTATAGGAGAGGTTTTGGATTTGATTTTCAGACATAGGCTCCTCCTTGGAGATTGAAATCTACAAAAAAATGCAAATCAAATGGAGATCATAGCTGTTATAAATCAATCCCTTAAAATCATGAAAAGTTGTCTGCTGCTCAACGGATAGTTTGCTGATAAAATATTAGGTCGATCGGTTGAACACAAATGAAAGAATTCGAATTACACATGAAAATTACTCAGGTGGACCGGTCCAACAGGGCCTCGACCGGTCGACCTAGGGTCCGACCAGTCGGCCCTTGCTTGACCGGTTGGCCACCTCAAATTTTGTGTTACGGAGTGTTCTGTTTCAATCTTAGTACTTTAGGCACTGGTCGACCTCCCTATTTTTCATTCCAGTTTCGTTTCTGTTTCAGAAAACAAACTTTCAGGCACAGGTTGCCCTCTAGGGCGACCGGTTGACCATGAAATGGATGTGTTGTCCAATTTTTGTCAAAAATAAACTTCGAGAAATACTCCAAAAAATTAGTAAAAATATTTTAAATCAATTAGGAGTATTTGGAAAACATTTAAGGATATTGTTTTGGTGAAAAACTCAGTTAGATAAAATCATCAAAATTACGATAAAAATATTTATCTAACACATTATACATAGCAAAGAAGGAAAATATAATGCATTAATGTGGTGCCTCATGCTCATAAGTCTGCACTCAATTTAGTGGACTTAACTTTAGAGGATACGTATCCCTCTTTCATTCTTCCAACAAGCTTATCCTACTAGAAAAAATTTATGCAGAGGGAGATTGACCTTAGCGAGTTAGACGATAAAGCCTCATCCAGCTAATACAACTGATCTCCTAACCTTGCATGCCACGATATCAATAGAAAACCTAAAAAATACTTTCTTAAGTGAGTAACATCAACAAAAAAAGATGGACAAGTCTTCTCACTCAACCAATATCTTACAAGTGCATTTATCCAAATTAGACTATATCGAATCTAGTGTCATTTGCACACATCAAGTAGTTTCTCACATCAACTATTGAGCTAGAGGTGGCTCTCATTAGCCTCCTTTGTGCGCTATATAGCTACACAATCCTCGATAATAGTCTTACATATTTGCTCAATCTCAAACACATGCTAAGTCAATCAATGTTCTAGTTTCGTTTCTGTTTCAGATAACAAACTTTCAGGCACAGGTTGCCCTCTAGGGCGACCGGTTGACCACGAAACGGAAGTCTTGTCCAATTTTTGTCAAAAATAAACTTCAAGAAATACTCCAAAAAATTAGTAAAAATATTTGAAATTAATTAGGAGTATTTGGACAACATTTAGGGATATTGTTTTGGTGAAAAACTCAGTTAAATAAAATCATCAAAATTACGATAAAAACATTTATCTAACAAACGCCCCCTTTTTGATGATTACAAACCCAAACAATTTTAAGAGGTCGATTTTGAAAGCAAAACAAGTTTTTCCGGTCTAAAGTAACTATCCATTTTGAGCGACACTTTTCATGCATAAGAATCATAAGAATGGGAGTAAAGATTTTTCAAAATATTTTGTAAAAGCTCCCCCTATCAACATGCACAACAAGAGTAGTTATAGAAGCAAACAACTAAAAGCTAAAAGCTCAATTTTTACACTTTGAGGTAAGATATCAAGAGCTTAGAAGCTCCCCCTGTCAAAAATAAATCATTACACATGTATAGAAGTCCATAATCCATCCATTGGATTAAGTTATATCCTCAGCTTTTGGCTTTTTCATCCATAGCTTATAGCTTTTTTTTCGCGAGCTTTTTCTAGCTCCTTTGAGCGTATGTGATTACTTCATGTTTCTCCCCCTTTGAAATCATCAAAAAGAATGTTAGCACAATAAAAAACATCATATAATCATACCAAAGTGCGCACAATTCAACCGAATTATCGAGCTTTTGAACATAAAGATTAAAATTCCAAATAATAAGGGAAAATTCGATAAGATGATTTGTAAAAGCTCATTTGAGTGAGAAAACATGATTTCTATAAACTTATAAGACTTTTGAAATCAAGAGAATCATGTAAGGAATGAAATTTTCATTGAAACATTTTGACGAACACTTGGCGTGCGTAGAATAAAAACAAAGATGTATATAACTCTTGTGAATGTAATCAAGCCCAAATATTCATCACCAAATGCAATTCTATAAATATCATCCATCAATAATCAACATGCCCAACACAATTATACAACAATTTCATCAAAATACCAAAATATAAGCATTTTTTCAAGGGTTCAACCCAATTGAGATCAAAAAGGAATTAAACTTACAAATTAATCGAAGAAGTCGAGCAAATATGATGATATACTAGTAATATAAGTCCAAAAGTATAGAATTTACAAGAAAGAAATTATTTTGGGTGATTGTGTGTGAAATTTGCAAAGGGGTGCGAAAATAGGAGAAAACGGTGTGAAATGACAAAGTTCGGGACAGAGACTGATATAACCAAAAAAAACTTTGCTCGACTGGTTGAGGGTGAGGTCGACCTGTCCAGGCTGAGGTCGACCAGTTGACCACCCTCCATCCAGTACCTGAAGCAAATTTTTCAGTCTCAGTCCTAATTTTGCGTTAAAAATCTGATTTCTCACCCCTAAGTTTTAAAAACGCACAAAATGCAAACATAGACCTTATTCGATATGCATTATGCCTAAACGAGCTCGAAATGAAGCAAAAGACTCGAAGGTTAGCGGTTTTGTAAAAATATCCGCGAGTTGATCTTGAGACGGGACGAAACACATCTCAATTTTTCGTTTGGAAACGCAATCCCTTAGAAAATGATGACAAACCTCAATATGTTTAGTTCGGTTATGATGAACCAGATTTTGAGCAATATTTATAGTGGAAGTGTTATCACAAAAAATAGAAATATTTTCAAAAGAACATTTGTAATCCGCTAAGGTTTGTTTCATCCAAAGCAATTGAGTGCAACAAAAGGCTGTGAAAATGTATTCGGCTTCGGCCGTAGATAAGGATACACAATTTTGCTTTTTTGAAACAAAGCAGTTGCCTGAAAATTGACATGATCCGGAGGTTCTTTAGCGATCATCAATATTTTCCACATAGTCAGAATCACTATATCCTTTAAGAGAAAATTTTTCGTTCTTTGGATAAAATAAACCATATGAAATAGTGCCTTTCAAAGATCAAAAAATTCTTTTAACGGCACTCATATGCGATTGTTTGGGATTGGTTTGAAAATGAGCACATAGGCATACGACATGAAGAATATCGAGTCTACTTGCGGTTAAATAAAGTAAACTACCAATCATACCTCGATATTTTGATTCATCAACCGACTTTCCTTTTTCATCCTTGTTGAGCTTGACATTGGTTGCCATTGGAGTAGTGACGGTTCTTCCCTCTTCAATACTGAACTTCTTTAGAAGTTCTTTGGTATACTTTGATTGTGATATATAGATACCTTCTTGACATTGCTTAATTTGGAGTCCAAGGAAGAAATTGAGCTCCCCCATCATACTCATTTCAAATTCACCTTGCATCAACTTAGAAAATTTCTTGCAAAGAGATTTATTAGTAGCACCAAAAATAATATCATCAACACAAATTTGAACTAATAAACAATCTTGCCCTTTTTCGAAAACAAAGAAATTAGTATCAACTTTACCTCTTGTAAATCTAT